>VWZF01000569.1:742431-820843 GCA_013396755.1 Sclerurus mexicanus | reverse complement strand
GGCACCAGAGGCAGAGCCCTGCCAGGGCAGAGGCTGCTGCTGTTGTCAGGGCCCTGGTGCAGCCAAGCCCAGAATCAGGCTTTACCATCTCAGGGTTTAGCTAGCACTGCTCTTTGTCTGTCTGGGAAGTTTACAGCTGTTTCCAGTATCTGATCACCCTTGGCCAGATGGGAGGTAGAAAGAAAGGCTCCCTAAGGGTTCTGTAGGGTTCTGATGCTTTCTCTCTTTTTTTTTGTTTTCTTTTTTTTGTGAGTAGTCTTTAGTTAAACACCCACTCCAGCCTTTTACTATTCAGGAGTTTTTAGGAAAGACCTACAAGCAAGTAGAAAAAAAACAAACCCTCTCTTATTATATATGCAGCCAGAGGGGGAAGCAGGAGATAACTGAGTACATAGCAGACCCTGGGGGTAAATCTTTACAGGGCGACTCAGTGAAAAAGAGCAAAGGCAGAGTAGCAAAGGAAAAGGAAGAGAAGAGTCATTTTCCCAAGGGTCACTGCTAACCAGAACAATTGGCAGCAGGTCCTCTTAGCAGTGAGGGTGATTCACCATAGAGCAGACTGACAAGGGAATTGGGATGCCGCATCCCTCACTAACCTCAAAGCCTGAAGAATGGCTTTGCTGGAAGACATAAAACAACAAAAAGTTGAAATTCTTCAGCTCTGCTAAACACAGCAGTTTGTGTTTTAATACCCTGTAGTGGCTTTACATGCCGTTCAGTGCCATCCACCTTTTCTACCATGAACCAGAAACTTGTGAAAGCAGTTCTGTCTGTCACCGGCCCCTCAGCTCCAGCTCTTTCCCATTCATTCCAATCTTTTTTCCTTACCAAGAGCTCTTGCTGCTGGAAGGGGAGGTCTCCCATTCCAGCTTCTGCTCAAGTCTCTTGATTCCTGCCCCACATCAGCTTTTCCATATCCTGTGGTCCTCTGTGGTTTTCTCACATGGTCCTCTTTGCCTTTTATTTTTATTTTATTCTATTTTGATCCCGGTTCAGTCTCAGGGGTGTTGGAGTCAGGACCCTGTCAACTCAGTTGTGTGCTGAGGCAGGACTGGGCTTGTGATCCAAGAAGGGGAAAACAGCTGTGCCAAACCAGTTCTTGGTTTGTGCTGCTGGAGGGCTTGGCTTTGAGTGGTGAAGGCATGTTTCCAGTGCTGCAGGGAAGGGCTTTGTCAGCTCCAGAGAGTATGAGGTTGTACATGAAAAAGGGAAGCTTATTGCATGGGCTCAATAATTTGGATGGGAAATGTCAAAGCTTGGATGGGGGAGCTGGATTCCTCTGGCTGTGCTTCTCACCTGGAGCAAGGTGCTCTTTTAAACATTCCTTGTCCCAAGGAGACTCCCAACAGCCCTTGGAATCCTGAAGCCACCCCAAACCCCAGGACTTGTAAAAGCAATTAATTAATTTAATTTTTTTTCCTCCATGTTGCATCCTCTGTTACTTTCTTCCCTTCTAAATGTCCTTCAGGTGCAAAGCTTCCCCATCATGGCCCTCCCAGAATCTTTTCCTGCCTTGCCACCTCCCTTTTTGCCACTGCAATTGTAAGGAAAGCACTGACTCTGCCACCAAGCCGCATCAATCCTTCCCTCTAAGAGGAAAACCAAAGAGGAGTGAGCAGTTCCCACATAATTGTACTGGTGGCACCCAAAAGTCTCCAAAATCCCTGAGCGGAGAGATTTCCTCTTGTTCTTCACCCTTCTGCCTTTGTTCTCCTCCAAATTTTATTTCAAACTTGATTAGAGCAATCAGAGGCAAATACAACCATGCAGCAGTTTCTAAATGCTTGTTCAGGTGTGCCTGGTGGGTCCTTCCTCAGTGCTGTGCTAATTCTTGTGCTTTAAAACGTGCACACTCTTTTTTGCTAAAATCCATGCTTTTGTGCAGAGGGAGCCTTTTCTCCACTATGGGTAGGTACAGTATGGCCCAGGTGCCCTGGGGTTCTATGGAACATAGTGGTCAAGAGGACTCAGGTGTGTGCAGTGTAGACCTGAGGGCTTTAATGGCCCTAAGGAGCCTCACCTCTGGTCTCTACCCACATCCCTGAGCCCAGGGACATGGTAAAGCTCAGCCTGCAGGGTGGATGGGCTTTTCAGCCTGTGCTGTAGCCTTGGTGCCTCCTCTGTTTGCTCCATATCTGCTGTTCGTGGATGGACCCAAAGCTCCTTTTTTGCCTTTGCTGAGCTGGAGAGGGCTGATGGAGCCTTTTGTGAGGACCCAGCCTCAAATGCTTCTGGAGAGACCCTGTCGGTGAGGACACTACCTGTACTGGTCACCCTGGCTCATCTCCTTGCTTCGTGCAGGACTATGGATCATCCAAGGAGCTGTTAGTCCCAGAACATCTGCCTCTTCCTCCTGCTCCCCCGTGGCACATGTCTCTGAGGTAAGTGGAATGTGTTCTGTGACTCTTTGCTGTGCAATAATTTTTGTTGGGGAGGTTATCTTGAGCACCTGAGGTCTGACTGCCTCTAGAGCTCATCATGTAAAATGTCAGGAGATAACAGGAGCAATACTGTGTAAATCTCCTTTTTTCTTCCTGCAAAATAAATAGCTTAGGAGAGGATATCTATTCCTGCAAAGCAACCTATCACCTGCCCTGGGAGCAAGGGTGTGGAAGTGTATGACTGGTGCCGGTGTTGCCTGTTTAAAAACCAAACAATATTAAGAAAAAGGTCGAATGTGCTCAGTGAATATTAGGCTTTGAAAGGTTTGGAGCTGTTTAATTTGTGAGTCCGATTTTTTTTTTTTTTGTATACCGGTCTGCTCTTGGACCAGACCTTGGGTCTGACAGCTAGAAATGCTCTCTTCCCAGCCTGTTTTTTAGGTAGTTGCTTAGGAATTTGCTGTGAAAACACCAAGATTGTGCTACCTGTGTAGAGGAAAACAGTCCCCACCAGGGATGAGAGGGATAAAAACAGGTACTCCCCACCAGCTCTTTGGAGAGGCTCATGAGCCCCCCATTTGTAAGGCACTGGCTGTGCCCTTTGTGTTTTATCGTGTGGAGGTTGCCAGGCTGCATTTTCCAGGACAGCAGCAGAGCTAGCGTCTTTTTTGTCTTCCTTTTTTCCCCCTTTCCCACTGCCTGAAACAGGCTGTGAAATAACCCTGTGGCTTGGCTGGCTCCTGATGAGTTGCTGCTTGCTCACCATAGCTACGTCTCGGGGGGGCTCAATAGATGGGGTTGGGGGAGAGTCTGAGCACAGCAAAATGGTACAAGCTGGCTTTACATCTCAATCTGAGGTGTCTCAAGGCCTGGTGAGCTCAAGGAAAGACTTTGCTCTGCTAATGCACAATGATATTTTCTGCAATTGTTGGAAAATAGGGTTGGGATTGACTTAAAAAGGTTACCTGGCCTGGTTCCCTGGGGCTGCCTTTGCTGTTATGGGTGGATGTCTGACCTCTTTGCAAAGAGCTGCTGATAGAGATTTCTCAGTTTCTATAGTGAATTTTCCCAGTGCTTTACTGCTGTAAAGAAGTCTCATCTTGCTGCAATTTTGCCCCGTTACTTCTAAACCTCTCTCCAGCTGACGTGGAAAGCTGTTTCTTCATGAGAGGAATTTGAAGATGCCTCAGCTGCTGCCTTATTTCCTTCTTCTCTCACTTTCCAGGTCCTATTTTCCAGACCCTGTTTTTTCCCTGTAAACTCTTGGCAACCAGTTCCCCAGTTAAGGCTTTGTTGTATCCTTGTTTTTCTACCTTGTGAATGTTGTGGATGAAGGTCTGGCTTTTAAGGAGCTCATCCTGCTCTCTGTGCTCAAGAAACCATCCTGCAGCTATTTTAATCTCCCTCTGCTGCTGTTGTTTCGGACTTTGGCACTGCTGAGGGCTTCCTTAGGCACTTGCCATAAGGAAAAATATTCAGGAAGCTTTTCCTTTTTTATGGTTAAAATGGTTTCTACAGGTCCTTGAGATGTGATCATATTTAAGAACCAACAGTGCAAACACACAGAGGTTTCCTCCTCTGGCCCCCCTCCCATGCTCCTTCCTCTCTCTCCACAGTTCATTAATTTGTAATCTTAATAATTGCTAAGGAAACCTTTCTAAGCTTGTCAATTGGCAATGCAACTGCTTTTTAATTTAGTTTTAAAATAGTTTTTGAAGTCAGGCTCAGCCTATGCTGTTGAATTCTTGATTAAGTTGCAGCTTAACAAGTTTGTTGCTGCTTTAAAAGCCTTTCTCTATGGGTCAAAGAATGACATTTGCAGGGAAGGAAGGAGTGTTACCCAGTAGTTGTTTTTTAAATGTAGCGTATTAAACTAGGTTCCTTTAAAAGCAGTTTTGACTTTTAAAGTGAAATTAGGGCACTTGTGCTGTATATATATGTGTGTGTGTGTGTGTGTGTATCTATATGTATCTCCTCCATTCAGTTTTTGCCACTGGTTTTCTTCATTAATGAGCTTTAGACTTGCTTGTCATCAGATGGTTTCCTGAACTGAGGTCCCTTGAAGTGATCAAGCTTTCAGAAACTCAAGAGCCTTGTTCTTGTCTGTGAAAAATTGGGGATTTTTAGTGACAAAGCAATATGTTTTAGAAAATCTTTAGAACGTGGCATACCTTTCCACCTCTGGAAGGGGGGTGATGGCGATTGATGTCTGGGAGCAGATTGCTCAGGTGAAATCTGCTGGGAGCTCCTCTGCTCTGTGGGTGTCTTTCTGCAAATGCTGGGAGCCATGTGATGTGGTGTCTATGAAATATACCTTTATATATAATAATAATGTATATCTATATTTAATAATGGTTTTAAACTGACAGAGGGTAGGTTTAGATTAGATACAATGAAGAAATTTTTGACTGTGAGTGTGATGAGACACCGGCACAGGTTGCCCTGTCCTTGGAAGTGCCCAAGGTCAGGTTGGATGAAGCCTGGAGCAACCTGGTCTTAGTGGAAGGTGTCCCTGCCCATGGCAGGGTGCTGGAATGGATGAGCTTTAAGGTCCCTTCCAACCCAAACCATTCAATGGTGTAGTGCCTGAAACCTCATGATTTGGCTTGCAGAAGTATCCAGAGGATGTGAAAAGCTTCATGTCAGTAGTCATTCAGGTCCTGCTTGGCCATTAATTTTTCAATACACACGATACCATCAGCAATGTCTTTGTTTACATGCTGGGATGTAACTACCAGGCTCCCCTTTGTGCTGGGTATCCTGTTACTTTGCTGGTGTTGAAAGCACCCTGCGTTTTACAGGGTGATGGAAACTGGCTGGATATGGGAACAGGCTTCACTAACAAACACCAAAATGGCCAGAAAAGTCAATCCTGGGATCGTCTTTGTTGCTCCTAATCTCTGCTGACACCAGGAGCATCACTCCCTTGCGGAGTGAGGACAGAGAACAAAGTCATGGGTGGTGCCAAGGCATCTTGCTCTTTAACTGGTGTTAAAACTGATATTTCTCAGACATAAGGGAATCATGGAGGCTTTCCTGACTCTGACAGGCGTATCTTGTTATCCATCAAACCACTGGTTGTGTCTCTGAGAGAGTCAGGACTTGCTTAGAATTAAAATAGTATTTGACAAGCCCCAAGTGCAGTTGAAGAATCTGTTTCTCTCTTTGGAGGAGATATGCGAATCCCGGGGCATTAGGCCAGTGCCTGCTGCATTTTATTTACATTTTTACAATTAAACAAGGAGTTGATAAGATTGACAAGGAAGATATGACTCAGGAGCTTGTTAGACAGCACTTCTTTGGGTGATGCAAAGGTTAGTAACGTGTGAAGAGTGTTTTCCAGTGCAAGATTAATCAATAGTAACATGCTCACTGACATAAAAGTCACTTCTTAAAAGCAATTTATTATTCATTGAAATGCAGGAGGTACAGTGTTTGACAAAGCCTCGGCAGAATGATGGAGAATACTCCTGTCTGATTTCTCCTTCTCTTGTGCCAGCAAGAGCAATCAATCATCTTTAGTTTTTTTTCCTCTATGATCATTTGTAGTTTAGGGGGGAAACAGCATCCAGGAGCATTGATTATTTAATCAGCATTGCCTTTTCCCCCTATGTGTGAGGTCTGGCTACTGTGCTGGGAAGTGGGACTAATATGATTTCTGGGAGTCAGACTTGGAGCTTGGAGCTTCTGTTTCCTTTTTTAGAGGTTAACACTGGAGACTCAGCTCCCTCTATGGTCAGAAGAGGGAGAGACAGCTTCCTGCAGGATTTCTTTGTAGAGGGGGCTCTCCCAGAGTTGGCTGTTCTCTGTTTAGTAGCTGAAGTCTTGCCTCTTCCTAAAATTGTGGTGTAGATCCCGCTGGAGGAGGTAAATCTCTTCAGTGTATGAGTTTGGGCCTACACACATATTAAGGTGTGAAAGAGTTTCCAAATGAATTAGGAATAATCAGAATCACAGAAACATTTAGGTTGGAAAAGACCTCCAAGACTTATCGAGTCCAACCTGTGACTGATCACCACCATGTCAACCAGACCAGAGCACTGAGGCAGAGGGATGTGGACATGGGATTTTGGGTTTGCATCCCCACCTGCTGGGCACATGTGGGTTTGGATGCTCCTTGGCAGAGCTGGGAGGTGTAACGTGGGCAGCAGCTCCTCCTCTGTTGCTTTGGGGCTTGAATTGAAACACTCAGAAGCTCAATCACCTCTGAGCTGCTCTGTTGGGAGCAGGAGAGGAAAGGGCACCTCCAAAGGCCTCACAGCCCATTCATGGTCAGGAAAATCTTGCTGCTGAATCTTCTCCACCAGCTGCAGACCAAACTGCTTCCATCCCAGGCTCTTCAGGGAAGTGGGATAAATCCATGCTGTGGTTTCTGTGCCACACAGATAGCAAGGAGCATTATACAGCTGTCTCAGGCTAATTCCCACCGTGGGGCTGTTGAGAGTGGTTGTCTGTCAATAGACTTTGTCAGGGGACCATAAGTCCTTTTGCATGTCTATGCACCAACACAGTGGCTGCAGCTGTGGCTGTGTTATAGGAACAGGTCTCTTGGGAGGCTTGGACAGATACATGTGAGGACATGCAGTTGATGATAAATATGGTTTGCCAAGACAGGGCTTAGCTGTGTTCCAGGCACCCATCTTGAAATCAGCTTTCTGAGCAGGGTTTCCCCATGCTGAGGCTATTGCTTCTCTCTTCTGCCTCCAGAGTGGAGCTAGAAAGTTTTTCACTGACAAGCAGCTCTGAAGAAATCAGTGGGGAAACCAATTGCAACACTGAAAGAGGGAGTTGAAATTGCAAATATTACTACAGCCACTGAATGCAGCACCATGAAGTGCTTCTTGCAGTAATCCATATCCTGCTGGAAAGGTGCCTCTGGCAGGGAACTGTGCATCTGCCTCATCCTCTGGAGTTCAAACAGCTGCTGTTGGAAAGGTGTTAGGAGCTGCCTTGGTTGTGGTTTGGTAACAGCTTGAATTGCTTTCCAACCTGGACTGAACTTGTGGAGAGGTAAAAAGTTTGTATCCAAGTATTTTAATATGTATTGGGCTAATGCAGTCCAATGGCAGAACCATTGCCATTATACTGGGAATTGTCATCTTCTTGATTTTACAAGTCTCATTTTTTAAAGCATATTTTCCAACTCCCAAGAGCATCACCTGATGCAATACTGAAAAAAAAAGATGCCTAAACAGCAAACCACCCCAAAATTTTCTGGAGTGATGCTAGTTGGGTGGCTGACCAAAGCCAGCATGCAGCAGGATGTGGTAATTCATGGAATTGCTCCAAACTAGGCTGGATCCCAGTGCTCAGGGTGGTGAAACACTGTCAAAATGCTTGTGCAAGCACCGAGCGTTAGAAGAAAGCTGCAAATGTGAGGATCTCCTCATCCAAACCCCCTCTGATGTGCCTTTACACATAGCCTATGCTATGCAGCTAAACAAGAATGTGACCCACTGGGTCCCTAAGTTATTTTAAGGCAAAGTGCTGGAAACAATCTCACAGGTGACTTAGACCTCTGAAGCCCTGCAGCTGTGGAAGAAAGACAAGGGCCAAAATCTGAGCTCTGCCAGCTCCTGTAATCTGCTCCACAGTGAGACCTGAGAACCAGCAGGGAGCTGTGGGAGAAGAGATGGGGCTTCATGGTAAAATCCCATGCGTGCAAATGCACTAGGAAGAAGTGCTTGCACTGATGCAGTTTGGTCCATCTTGTCCTTTTCTGTCACTGGTGTGTAATGAATCCAGGGACTTTGGAAAGAAACATGCGTTTTGAGCAGGGCAGTTGTCAGACTTGGAGATCACAGGGATGTGAAAGCAGACACGGAACCAGGACAGGAACAAGGGCAGAGTCCCAGAGCAATCGTGGCAATGGGAAGGACAGGCTGGGGGGAGCAGAGGGTGGCACTGGAACAGGTTTGGTGTGGTGCAAGGAGGTGTCACCTCCCAGCTAGCCCTTAAACCCCTCTTCTGAGTGCTAATTGGGATATGAGGGAGGCCAGGGTCCCTTTAGCAGGACTGTTACCTGGGGAGGAAAGTTTAAAGTGTTCCTGCCATAAACATTGTCAGAAATGTCTGGTGTGGGAGTGCTGGGGTCAGCATGGGCAGGAAAACCCTCAGGCTGCCCAGGAAACAGTAGGTGTTGCAATCTGCTCCTCAGCATTCTGGGTGGTTCAAGGAGCTTCCTGTTTTTAGCTTATGGTAGATGGTGTCTAATGTGAACAGCTCTGCCCTGGACAGGATTTTGTGTCTTTTTTTTTTTCTTGGAAAGGCAGCAATTTCTTTTGGGGAGCTACACACAGGGCTGTAAAACTGGACAGAAGCAGGTACAGAGGATTATTTTCCCCTTTTTTCTTCTAGAGAACTTCCGTTCATTGACTACTTTGCCATTTCCCAATCTTGGGCTGCAGTCATTAAGCTAAGTCACTTCTGAAGTTTCTGAGGGGGAATATGTTGAAAATGTATTATGCTGTGTCCTTTAACTCCTGTGGAGTTTATATAAACCCAGATCTTTGTAGTTTTTTATTATGTACACAAGACGCACAACATAAATATTTATTTTCGAGTGCTCAGATTTCAGCACTTTGAGTAGCTTCTGTCCTGAACAATTTGGAAACAAGAAAAGAAATTAGAGTCCTTTTAATTCCCCCGATTTCAGGGCAATTTTCTGTAAGACAAGAACTTCTGCTGCCTGCCAAGTAGGAATAGTGTACAGTTGTTTCAGGAGCTGAGCCCATGGTGCACAGTACAAAGTTGCATCGATGAGATTACAGGGAAGAACTTGCTCGTGTAGAAAACAGCTACTGTTTTTGAGCTGTTTAGTTATAAATCAAATCAACTAGAAAATTCTAGGCTAACCGGGTGTAATGTTTCTTTATGTGAATCCATGTTTGGATTTCATTGTGAGGGCTCTTATGAGCTCATTTGGTTTTATACTGCTTTTTGAAAGTCTGTTCCTCCAGCTGCTGAGAGTTTTCTTCTGTCCCTCCTCCCTCAAAGGTGTATTCATGTGTTTAATTTTATGCATTGTAAATTTTGACTAAGCTGGTACTGTGAGAGGAGGCTTAGGGTGTCTGCTCAAGATCATAGTTGTCTCTGGAGGCCTCCAGGGTAAGTTGGGGGAAGAAAATGCCTGTTGACAAGGGTCTAAAGAACCATGTTTTCATGGAGCGCTCAGGATGTACTGCACCTGGCGCAGCCTCTGCCACACATTGCACCTGTGTGTGTACTGACGTGGCAAACCGATCTTACAGGGGCACTGATGCAGCTTTCCCTCAGGCAGCCCAGGGTTGTAGACAGCCGAAATCCAGGCTGTTCTTACAACAGCCTCTCACAGTGGAGTTACAAGTGTCCTGTGTCATAGGCATGTGAGTGGTTGTCTCTGACTTATCACACTTGGTCTTTGCAAAATCAGGTTTTTGTTTGTAAAAGTCCTTGTGGGTCCCTTCCAGGTGAGTGTGTTCTATGACCAGTGGGGGTGTGATTTGGGATCCTGTGTGATGGGTTGTGCCCCAGCAGCCCCTCAGCTGATCTCTCTGGGCTTGCATGTGCTGTGTCCATCTCTGATGTGAACTTGTGGTATGGTGGAAGGGAATGGGGGAAGAAAATGTTCTTTACCATCAAATCTCCCTTGGCTTCTGCTCCCTCAAGACCTGCACAGAACCACATTAACAAAACTAAACAACAAGCAGTGTGACAGTGTGTTAACATCATGGATGTTTAGATGGAAACATGGGTCTTGATCCTCTCAAATCACTTGTGAGGAACACTAAATTCACTTAACTTTGCTGCTGTTTTTTTTTTTTTTTGTTCCTCAATAGCAGGCAGATTATTTTTTGAAAATTATTCAGTTAATTATATCCCCAGGTTTTGGGGATTAACTGCTTGGCTGATGAATTTCTTACAGACTGATCTGTACCACACTAGTTAGGGATACTTTTGAGGATGTTCAGTGTGATGTAGTCTGCAGTTTCCAGGGTCATCCTTCTTGCCTTCCTTGAAAATCAGGATAATGTTCTCCTGCTTCCAGTCAGCTGCGACCTCTCCAGATTCCCAAGACAACTAAAAAACTGAGAGGCCTTGCAGTGACATCAGCCAGATCATTAAGTATTGGATGAATACATGTTTTGAGGAGGTGGCTCTGGCTTTTGAGGCTTGTAGGCTGTTATTGCCCTCACGGTAGACTCAGAACCTCAGGTTCTCATGGCTACAAACCCTCTTGCAATTCTCAGCCTAACCGGGTTCAGGGCCAACCTGCACCCATTTGTTCTTGTGCCACTATTGTCCTCTCCTTCCCTGGTGTGGCTCTTCCTCTCCCACCCACATGTTTATAGCAAGATATTCCCTTCTACCTGTGTTTTTAGCCACATTAAACAAACCAAGCTCTTTGTTTCCTGGTATTATGTGAAGGTGTATGTGAAGATTAGCAAAGCTTGCAATGATGCATCCAAAGAGGCTCTTTTCAGGGTTGAAGGAACAAACAAGATTTCCTCTCACACCCTTGAGCGCAAGATGTTACTTGGACATAAATGTGTTTTTTAAGGATATTTTCCAAATAGCAACATTTTTTCTGGAAGACTGAGGCCCTTGGTGTTTGCAGAGGTTTTTATAATCAGAAAACACAGCTCTTTTGGGGTTTCTTGAATAGATGCTCTCTGTCTTGGCAAACATGCGGGAAGAAGACCTACTTTGCAAGACTGATAATGGGTTACTGACAGATCTGTTTATTCCCTTTTCTGCTTAAAAGAACATCTGATATCTAGGAATACTTCTAAAAACAACCCCACGAGGGCAGTTTGCTTGAGATAAAAGTGCTGTCTGGAGATTTGTGTGAGATGCCATCTCCTGTGAGGAGACAGCTTGGATGGCACGGTGACAGCAGACAAACAGTTACTGCTTGTAGCATGGCAAACGACAAGTGCCAAGAGCTGATGCTTGTATATCTGCTTCAAAACAGCATAAAAACAAAAGCAAGGGGAGGTTAAGAGCAAAATTTTACAATGCTGTGCCTGAATCTACGTGAAAGAACGTAGGTTTCTAAATTCTAAAGCCAGGATGTGTTCTATTAATTAACTAGAAATGATCAATTTTAGTTTTAATGAACCTATTGTCTTAATTTGGGGACTTGCTCCTGTTGCCACGTCCCAGGAGAGGGGCAGTGGTTCCAGGTAGCATGTCAGGGAGGTGGCAGAGGCAGCACCCCTATGACACAGTGAACTGTAGTTGCTCTGTGTGTTAATTTTTGGGAGATGAGCCAAGTGCTGCTGTGGTATTTGTTGAGCTCACCCTTAGTAGGCAATGTCCTTGATAACACACTTCAGCTTCTGGTCTGGTTCTGCTCGGGCGGTTGTACCAGGTGGTGGTGTCTGGTCCCAACACGGTGGCTTCAACATGTTCCTTTCCACAGCTGGAATGCCCTCTGGATGTCTGCCGGGTGCTGCTTGCCCTGGATGTCCGAAAGCCACTGTGCCTGCCATGGTCCCAAACAACATTCTGCTTGCCATGTTTGAAAAGTACCACCCAGGCTTTGCCCCACCTTGACCCACCCGGAGCAGAGTGGATGTTAATCCACGGATTAACAGGCTGGAGTGTTTAATGCTGTATCAACCAGCAGCTCCTGCCTTGTGTTTTGCACAGAACAGAAACTCCTCAAAAGCCAACCCGGAATGGTTTGGGCTGGAAGGGGCCTTGAAGACCATCCAGTGGGAAGGGACACCTTCCATTATTAGCAGGTTGTTCAGAGCTCCATCCAGCCTGGCCTTGGACACTCCCAGGGATCCAGGGGCAGCCACAGCTTCTCTGGGCACCCTGTGCCAGGGCCTGCCCACCCTCCCAGGGAAGGATTCCTTCCCAATATCCCATCTAACCCTCTGGCAGTGGGAAGCCATTCCCCCTAGTCCTGTCCATCCATGCCTTGTCCCAAATCCCTCTCCAGCTCTCCTGGAGCCCCTTTAGGCCCTGCAANGCCGCGCCGGGACCCTCCGGGCGGCGAGAGGGAAGGGAGGCAGCGGGAAAAAGGCAGGGGAGGAGGAGGCGGCGGCGGCAGGAGCGATGGTGAGCGCGGGGGGAGAGGCGGAGAGGCGTCCCCTTGCGGCCTGTGGGGCGGCGGGGCCGCGGCCTTGCGCGGTGTGGGCTGGGGGGGTCCCGGCCGGGCCGCGGCGAGGCCCGTGTGCTTCCCTTAAATGTGGCTGTGTCCCTGTCCCCCCCTGCGATGCTTCCCTGATTTCCCGCAGGTATCTGGCTTCTGGGCAGTGGGGGCGGTGCTTCCGCCTGTCTCTGTGTGTTCGCTTCAGCCAGGTGGGGTAGAAAGTGTGTTTTCCTCTGGGTTTTGCTGGAAGGTGCCCGTGTGGCTGATCAGAGACCCTGTTTGTTCACCGATTATTGCTTTTTGGACACCCTGTGTGCTTACTGACCCCTGGTTTTTAGAGACACTGTTTGCTTATTGACTTTTGTTTTTGACCAGAAGCAAACTTCAGGATTGCTTTGCAGTGTAACCGGCTCAGGCGTGCAGTGGCATGACATTTATCTCCCAATTCCTCAAACCTGGAAGGGCTACTAGGTTTTGGTTTTTGTTTTTTCTTTTCCCCTGTCCCTTGAAATCACTGCTACGGAGTGACAGATGAAGCAGCAATATCTGTGTCCTACTGCTTTTTCCCCATTCGGTCACGGTCACTCCGTTCCCAGACACTCAAGTGCTGCTGCTTCTTCCCACTCTGGCATGGAGCTGTGCCCAGCCACGGGTCACCTGGGACATCACGGCTTGTCCTGGGGTTGGTTTCAGCTGCCAGGATTTGAAACTGGGTAAATACTGTGCATCTTGTACACGGGGTGGTCTAGACTGGCCTGGGGTTGCTGGAGCCCTGCTGCATGGTCAGGCTGTTCTCGCCTTAGTCGCTCTGTGCCAAGGCTTTGCGGGGGAAACTGCTACTTATTACACCTGGGAAGACCTGCTCAGGACTCTTTTGTTCATTAGACGGTAGCTATGGCACAGGATTCCTGGATTCTGGAAAGCTAAGGAACTTGGCTTTGTACTCAGGGTCCAGGGCTTTCCCTGGAACTGATATGTAACATTTTTCATAAATTGTGCTTTTCCTCTGTGATCCTTCCCATGACCCAAAAGGGAGTGTGAGGCACTGGAAATTTTCTTACCTAGGTGGGGAAAAATGTTGCTTCTCCCTTGTGCTTCCTGCTTCCAGCCCCCTTGGAGTTTCCCACCCTCTTACTGCCCTTGGAATTCAGAGCTGAACCTATGGCCTGAGCCAGGGGAGGGTCTGCTGAGGTGACTGACGCCTTGCTCCCTGCCGTGGATTTCTCCAGCACTGTGTGGTGGTGTGAAGATAACCCTAATCACAGCGTTGATTGTGTGTGGTTTGCCTCCTGTGGCAGCAGTCACAGCCTTGCTGTGACTCCAGTGGTAAAAGGGATTCAGTGGAGCCCCTTTCTGTGTCAGAATTTTGCGGTGCTGCTTGTCTTTTCTTTCAAACACACAGTTCTGGCAAGAAAAATCTGATCCTTTCCTGCACCAACTGCTCCCACCACAGACCCCGGTACGCACTGGAGGTTGTCTCAGGAGATCTGATCTGTACACATGCTGCTTTTGTAAACAGTGATATTTTTTTTTTTACCTAGAACTGCCAAGAAGGACTTAGGGGTGCTGGTGGGTGAGAGCTGGGCTGGATGTGCCCCTGCCGTGTGTGCTGGTCCCCCTGGTGTGCTGGGCTGATCCCACAGTGTGGGCAGCAGGGAGGGGGGGGATTCTGTCCCTCTGCCCCCTCAGGTGAGACCCCCATCTGCAGTGCTGTCTCCAGCTCTGGGGTCCCCAGCAGAGGAGGGACATGGAGCTGNCCTCTGGCAGTGGGAAGCCATTCCCCCTAGTCCTGTCCATCCATGCCTTGTCCCAAATCCCTCTCCAGCTCTCCTGGAGCCCCTTTAGGCCCTGCAAGGGGCTCTGAGGCCTCCCTGGATCCTTCCCTTCTCCATCTCTGCCAGCCTGGCCCGTGAGCTCTGCGTCCCTTCAGGAACACCGGGGACCCGACAAAAGCCACGTAAAACACACCGATACCGCTTGAGAGCAGCCGGCTGCTGGAACAGTCCCGGGATAAGCTGCAGTTGTCCTCAGCTGACCAGGTATTCCTTATGCATTCCCACAACGCGGGGCTCTGGAAGCAACGGGGGTGGTGGTGGGGGGGTTTNTTCCCGCAGGTATCTGGCTTCTGGGCAGTGGGGGCGGTGCTTCCGCCTGTCTCTGTGTGTTCGCTTCAGCCAGGTGGGGTAGAAAGTGTGTTTTCCTCTGGGTTTTGCTGGAAGGTGCCCGTGTGGCTGATCAGAGACCCTGTTTGTTCACCGATTATTGCTTTTTGGACACCCTGTGTGCTTACTGACCCCTGGTTTTTAGAGACACTGTTTGCTTATTGACTTTTGTTTTTGACCAGAAGCAAACTTCAGGATTGCTTTGCAGTGTAACCGGCTCAGGCGTGCAGTGGCATGACATTTATCTCCCAATTCCTCAAACCTGGAAGGGCTACTAGGTTTTGGTTTTTGTTTTTTCTTTTCCCCTGTCCCTTGAAATCACTGCTACGGAGTGACAGATGAAGCAGCAATATCTGTGTCCTACTGCTTTTTCCCCATTCGGTCACGGTCACTCCGTTCCCAGACACTCAAGTGCTGCTGCTTCTTCCCACTCTGGCATGGAGCTGTGCCCAGCCACGGGTCACCTGGGACATCACGGCTTGTCCTGGGGTTGGTTTCAGCTGCCAGGATTTGAAACTGGGTAAATACTGTGCATCTTGTACACGGGGTGGTCTAGACTGGCCTGGGGTTGCTGGAGCCCTGCTGCATGGTCAGGCTGTTCTCGCCTTAGTCGCTCTGTGCCAAGGCTTTGCGGGGGAAACTGCTACTTATTACACCTGGGAAGACCTGCTCAGGACTCTTTTGTTCATTAGACGGTAGCTATGGCACAGGATTCCTGGATTCTGGAAAGCTAAGGAACTTGGCTTTGTACTCAGGGTCCAGGGCTTTCCCTGGAACTGATATGTAACATTTTTCATAAATTGTGCTTTTCCTCTGTGATCCTTCCCATGACCCAAAAGGGAGTGTGAGGCACTGGAAATTTTCTTACCTAGGTGGGGAAAAATGTTGCTTCTCCCTTGTGCTTCCTGCTTCCAGCCCCCTTGGAGTTTCCCACCCTCTTACTGCCCTTGGAATTCAGAGCTGAACCTATGGCCTGAGCCAGGGGAGGGTCTGCTGAGGTGACTGACGCCTTGCTCCCTGCCGTGGATTTCTCCAGCACTGTGTGGTGGTGTGAAGATAACCCTAATCACAGCGTTGATTGTGTGTGGTTTGCCTCCTGTGGCAGCAGTCACAGCCTTGCTGTGACTCCAGTGGTAAAAGGGATTCAGTGGAGCCCCTTTCTGTGTCAGAATTTTGCGGTGCTGCTTGTCTTTTCTTTCAAACACACAGTTCTGGCAAGAAAAATCTGATCCTTTCCTGCACCAACTGCTCCCACCACAGACCCCGGTACGCACTGGAGGTTGTCTCAGGAGATCTGATCTGTACACATGCTGCTTTTGTAAACAGTGATATTTTTTTTTTTACCTAGAACTGCCAAGAAGGACTTAGGGGTGCTGGTGGGTGAGAGCTGGGCTGGATGTGCCCCTGCCGTGTGTGCTGGTCCCCCTGGTGTGCTGGGCTGATCCCACAGTGTGGGCAGCAGGGAGGGGGGGGATTCTGTCCCTCTGCCCCCTCAGGTGAGACCCCCATCTGCAGTGCTGTCTCCAGCTCTGGGGTCCCCAGCAGAGGAGGGACATGGAGCTGCTGGAGGGAGTCCAGAGAAGGCCACTGAGATGATCAGAGGGATGGAGCAGCTCTGCTGTGAGGAAAGGATGAAAGAGCAGGGGTTCTTTAGCCTGGAGTAGAGAAGTTTCAATGTGGCCTTCCAGTATCTGAAGAGGCTGAAAAGAAAGATGGTGAGAGACTATTTCCAAGGGCCTGGACAAGAGGGAATGGCTTCCCACTGACAGAGGGCAGGGTTAGATGGGATGTTGGGAAGGAATTCTTCTCTGTGAGGGTGGTGAGGGCCTGGCACAGGGTGCCCAGAGAAGCTGTGGCTGCTCCTGGATCCCTGGAAGTGTCCAAGGCCAGGTTGGACAGGGCTTGGAGCAACCTGGGCTAGTGGGAGGTGTCCCTGCCATGGCAGGGGCTTGGAACAAGATGATCTTGAAGGTCCCTTCCAACCCAAACCATTCTGTGATTCTATGATTCTATTGCTCCCATTCCTTGCATTCCAGGTAGTTGAAGACACTCCCTGTCAAGTATCAACAGACCTTCCCCCTGGAGTGTTTAGTCCTGAAATCTCTTTGTATGCTGGCAAATGGCTAAGGCCAGTACTGGTTGGCATAGTGGGGAGGCTTTGAAGTATGTCTTAGTCCTGCCCTTAGAGCATGGTGTGGGCTGAGATTTAGGTTTCTGTCAATTGATGTAGTAGCAGGTGTGCTGATCTCTTTGCTGTGGTGATTGTGATACAATTTTCTTTATTCCTTCTTAAGAAAGATTTGTGTTTCCTAGAAATCTGCAGGTAGAAGTTGCTTGGAATCCTTTGTGTTCTGAGTGTTTCCTTTGCCTCTCCTCTCTCATTGAGATCCATCTGTGCCACATGAGGAAGGGCATGTGACGAGGTATCATAGAGGTCAAAGGGTTCTGCGTGTTGGTGTTGATAAGATAATTTTTGAAGATCGTGTCCTGTGGACAGACTTGCCCAAGGACAGGGCCCTTAATGTATAATAGCAGCATTCAGTTTGTGCTGATACTGGGGGCTTTGTCAGAGGCTTGCATAATCCTGCTGAGAAGCTGTGCCAGGTCTTGGTGCTGCCTTTGTTCGTGGATGCCTGTTCCCAGAACAATTGCCTGCTTCCAGACAGCTCCGGCCGAGACTTTAATGCGGCGTGTACCCCCGTGTGGCACTGAGCCACTCACAAAATGTTTCAAATAAACCCCCATTTCGTTCTCCAGGAGTGATCTGCAGCTGAGAGGATACCAAGGGAAGGGATGAAATATGTCCAGATGAGCCCCAGCATGCAGGGAACTGGGCACTTCCTTCATCCTAATTATTGTGGGTGCAGTAAGAGGATGTTTCCTTGCACATTCTTGGAGCTGGTGACCCATAATGGGTTTATGTATGGCATTGGCTGAGTGGATCATTGTCTCTTGTGAGATCTGTGCTGCCTGGAGCATGCCCAGATGTTTGCAGAACTTCTCTAAGTTGGTTTGTTGTAGTGAGCAAAGTGAGCACACACAACACCTTGTGCGTGTTTTGAGTTGAATGAAATTTGAACTCACACCTCATTTTGGAGCCCTTTGGGTTACTGTAAAACTGTCCATTTTTTCAGCCTTGAATCAGCCTTGTTCTGTCTTGTTTTGGTAGTTTTACATTCCTTCCCTGCAGTGGAAGCTGGAATGCTGCTGCTCTTACTCTGAGTTGCTGTCTTGTTTGTTTTTGTGCTGAAGCTGTAATTAGCCATTGTTTAGCCACTCCTCTTGAAATTTCAGGGCTGGTGGGATAGTATATATACATTCATTTTGCAGACACTGTACGTGGCAAAAAACCTCCCAAAATTGCTGTCATTCTGGAAAAAGTTTCAGTATGGCACTGGTGGAAATAAATGGAATGCAGACAAAACTGGTGGTGTTGGAGAGCTGTGCTAAGATGAGTGTGGCCTGAATGTGTTTTTCTTTCACTTCGTTGAGCCCGTACAAATAAAAGTTCATGATTTTTAATTTCTGAGAGATCCTGCATCCGGTGTCTGTCTGTGTGCCCACATCCTTTGGTGAGGGGAGGGCAGGCAGCACGTGGTCTAAACCTCGAGCTGTAATTAGGAGCTGACTAACAAATATTCTCTGCGTGGTGCTTGTGTAAAGGTATTTGTCGCACTGGGGGTGGCAGGGAGGGAGGGAGGAGCAGAGTCATTACCTGGGTGCGAATCAAAACACTGCAGGCACATGCAGCATCTTCTAGGGCTGGGGTGGTGTTGCTTAATCCCATTCCCTGGCTGTCCCATGGGAAGTTGCCAGGCTGGTGGCTGGGAGTCCAGCACTTCCCTGCGGCCAGGCCGGTTCCACTGTGTAGTTAACACCAGTCTGACGTGGCTTTTGTGGCCAGAGCACGTGCAGGCAACAAGGTGTCAGCGAAGGCAAGGCTAATTGAACTCTTCCTTCTACTTAAGAGCAGAATAAATAAGCGAGGGTGCTGTGTCGTTGCTGGCTCTGTGTGGTTTGTTTTCAGTCAGGAAGCTTCTCCTTGGAAAAACTTGCTGTATTGGAGCAGAGGGTTTAATTACAGTGGCAATACCGGTATTCCATGTGTTCCCATCATCAGAGTTGACCTGGCTCGTGCTGTCTCTCCCTTGGCCTTGATTGCCTTGATTTACTACGTGCTGAGTAGTGTGACATGTCACCTCCTTCCTTGGCTCTGGTGACCTGAGGGAAGAGAGGTGGCAAACACAAATGTTAAGGTTTGGGCACGAGAAGGTGGTCAGAACGTCCTTGCTTTGGGAATATGTGTGGATTCAGGTGAAAGCTGAGAATGTGGTGTAAACTGAAAGAGAGTAGGTTTATATTGGATATTAGGAAGAAGGTGTCCCCGTGAGGGTGGGCAGGCCCTGGCACAGGTTGCCCAGAGAAGCTGTGGCTGCCCCTGGATCCCTGGAAGTGTCCAAGGCCAGGTTGGACGGGGCTTGGAGCAACCTGGGCTGGTGGGAGGTGTCCCTGCCATGGCAGGGGGTTGGAACAAGATGAGCTTTAAGGTCCTTTCCAAACCAGGCCATTCTGTGATCTTAGCAGTTCCTACTTGCACAGTCAGCCCAAGACTCATGGTATTTCAGAGAATAAACTAGCCTTTAAAAGCTACTTTTAACCTGTGGCCCCACTTTAAATGCTCTTCTGGTGGAAGGAAGATTGAGCTGATAAAAACTTTCCTCCTGCTTTTGCCACAGGTAAACTTAGACTTTACAGTGTGAGAAACAGGAGGCACTTCTAACAAAAGTCTGAAGTCCTTCCGTTTTATTGCCTTTCTGTTTCTCTCCCTATCTTTTTTTTTTTTAAGCTTATTTGAATCCTAAAACTCACAGCCGAGGAAATGCTGTTCTGGCAAAACTGCAAAATGTGCTCTCGTTAGCTTTGGCATTTTTTCCCCTCCTCTTTTCTATCATCTGGGGCAGAAGAGCATTACTGCAGTTAATTTGTCCTCTTTTGTAGTGGCATAAGTGCTATCCCTGGAACCAGCTCAGCAAGCTAATGGCTTTTAGAAATAAAGTACTGAGGATGTATTCCTAATCTGTGGAGCTAAAAATTCAATAAGTAAACTGCTTGTGTTGCTGAGTGCATTAATATGGGTACAAATGAACACTGCAAGTCCTAATGATAGCAATTACTATTTTATCTGATACCTGGCTCTGTCTTACTGCTCTGAAAATTAAAAACAAATCCTCCAGTGGAGATTTCCCCCCCCCCTTGCTTTTTAGTGTGCTCATAAGTTGGATTTTTAAACTGCTTCTGAAATAATCCTATTTCGTGTGAAGTTTTTGAGCAGGGAAGATTCTCTAAAGGACATAAAACCAGCTTATGTACTCTCCTGTAATGGGAAGGGAAATCTTTATTTTTTTGATGCCTTCACAAAATAAGCAGGTTATTGTCTTAAATGAAATTCTGTCCTGTAGACAAGTTTAAAATCAGGTCAGCTTGTTGTCTTTAGGCCAGCTGGGGAAGCAGTAATAGTTTTTCACTCTGTTATGAGCAGCACCTCCAGGGCTGCAGGGGAAGGGATTCCAATGGCTGGACTAAACAGAGGCTGTTTATCCCCCCTGCCTCCTCCCTGTAATATGAGGAAGTGTTTTGGAACTGCAATCATACAGAATCCCAGAATGGTTTGGGTTGGAAGGGATCCTAAGGCTCATCTCATTGCAACTCCTGCCATGGGCAGGGACAACTTCCGCTAGCACAGGTTGCTCCAAGCCTGGTCTAACCTGGCCTTGGACACTTCCAGGGATCCAAGGGCAGCCACAGCTTCTCTGGGCACCCTGTGCCAGGGCCTGCCCACCCTCCCAGCCAACAATTCCTTCCCAGTATCCCATCTAACCCTGCCCTCTGTCAGTGGGAAGCCATTCCCCCTTGTCCTGACACTGCCCATGTAAAAAGTCACTCTTGTGATGTTGCTGGGTGTAATAAAAACACTTAAATGCAACCTTCTAAATGGTTTATTTAGGATTAAGTTAATAATTCAGAAAGTAGAGGTGTCTCATATATTGCTGGTTACTTTGGGGCAAAGAAGCACTTGAAAAAAGAGAGTTCCTAGTCAGCCAGGGATCTGAGAAACTGTATTTCATTGCTAACTTGCCTTCCATGACAATTTTCACTGGGGATTTTAATCCCTGCTTTTAATATCCTCCTAAATTGATCCATCTCATCCTTCACACTCTTCTAAGTGTGAAATGACTGAAGAAGGAGAGTGAGAAATACAGAGAAAACTACCAGGTTAAGTAGTATTGTTTAGGGATTGATTTCAGATTTATTTTTTAAGGCAAGAAAGAGGAAGAAATTATTCAGTGGCTTAGAATTAACAATGAAAATCTTCTCTTATTTGTTGAAAACTTGGATGTACCATTGAATTACCATATATCAAGCTTCAGTGGGGATTGTGTGATTTGAACACCAAATGTGCAGTCAGCTGGCATCTTCTGCCCAGAGCTTTCTCCAAGAGTGAGATCAATCTCCTACCAGATTTATTTATTTTTACTTAGCCATTGACTGAAGTGACTTTTGCCTCGAAGCCCATTTTGATTTAGGTCTTAGAGCTTTACAGTATCCTCCTTCTTCAGGAAAAAAAAGAATAGCACAGCCCACTTTATATTTGATGCTGCAGCGTTTTCTTGCCATCAGCTGAGCACGGCTATTGAGGCACCAGCACATTAGTGGCTCCATTTCCATCCTTTAAGTGCAGTTCCAAAACTGAATGATAGCCTGGCATTTGCTCCTGAAAGTCTTTGTCCTTGGTTAAACACTCCTTTCCGGGGATTTGCTAGAGAAGATGGTACAAACTCGCTGAGACTTCAGTATCACCTCTGGTTAGCTGGGAAAGGTAGCTCTTCCCTTAAATTCTGGGGTAAAATCAGCTTTGTGGTGGCTGGATTGGAGGACAGGGCATTAGGTGGGATGTTGCCTAATTACAGCTGTTTGTGTGGCTGCCTTGTTTTGGAGGCCGAAGTGCCTGGTGTGTTTTTTAAATTGCCCTTTGCCAAGGGAATAGGTGCTAATTTGCCTTCTCCTGGCTGAGAGCTCCCTGGTTTTGCCAAATTCGGTCTGTGTCCCTTCAGCCTGTGCCGGGACATGGGTGAAATTACTCCTCTGTGATCCCGTTCTATTGGAATGACATGTTACCCTCTAAAAAAACCTAAAAATTAAATGCTGCTTCTGTTGTTGGCTTGATCTAGAAGTGAGATCTGGAAAGGGTCCTGAGAAAGAGAGTTTTAACAGTTTTAAATTCAGTGAGTTATGTACTTTCCCTGTTGTTGAAAGGGTGAAGTTTTCTAGTGCTGGAGATCTCCCCAGCAAAACTGGGCAAAACTATGCTTGATGGCTGGTTAGAAGGGAAGAGGGATTTGGAAGAGGGCTCTGAGAGCAGCTGAAAAAGCTTTAAAAAGTGAAGTAAAATGCACAAGGTTTTGTTTGTAACATGCAAGAACCCCTCCTGTCCCCCAAACTGTTATGTTGATCATACCTCCAAATAAAGTGTGGATTCTTCTTTATTCTTATCCTTATCTAGGGAAACCTTTTCTTTCCAGGTAGTTGAATGGAAGACCTCTGTTTAGATCCTTTTTGTTGTGCATGTCTAATTTTCCTTCATCCTGTTCTGACACTCTTGAAGAGCACCTGGTTTGAAGCTATTGAGGAGGCACTTGGGCTCAGTCCTAACAATAATTCCTGGTTTGATATTGGCATTGTTATTGCATCCCTGTTTTCTGGGGGTTATTTTGGTGGCAGGAGTGTTTTTCTCTTCCATCCTCCTTTGGTGTGTAGTGTACTAATGAGACTTTAAACTTAAGGAGTTGATGAGTGCTTGCATCTTCCTTAAAAATCCAACGCCAGGTACTTAATAGACCTGTTTTGGGGGTACCTTCACTTAGCACCTGGTAATTCCTTGGAAATAAATATTACACAGCTGCTTCTCTTGGGCCTTGTAAGATCTAGTGGTTCTTGGGACTGTGCTGTTACTTGTCTGCTCTTGGCACTTCTCTCTCAATATTTGAAGTCTCTCAAGGTGTGGCTCTTGACTAGAAGTGACTGAAAACTATCTCCTACCTGTTCTGTTTGCAGGAGTTAAGGATAGCATGGGATCTCCATACTGGAAAGCACCTTTTTAATCAACAGTAGGCTTTTCGATGCCCTATTTGTGTGCATTTGGACTTTTCTCAATACAATATCACTGTGGTTTTCCTTTGCACAGGATGCCATTATTCCCTACAAGGAAATCCTCCAGATGTATTGGGAGAAAGCAACAGGCTTTGTGAACGCCCGATGTGATGGACTTGAACCCTGGCAGCTCATTGGGTTGACGTTTTCTTCTACACTTCTGAGCGTGTGGCTGCACGGCTTCCTCTTCCAGCCTGAGAGTGAGTGCTTGAACAGGGGGATTTGCCTAAGTTTGGAGGGGAGGGAGGGGAGTCAGGATTGTTCCCTGGTAGTGAAAAGGAAAGAGGGTGAAACAAAGATAAACACTTGTTAAAACAGACTTTCTGCTTTCAACTGTTATTTACAAACCCCTTTTCCCAGTGAAGGTCAAGGCATGTCTGATCAATGCAGCACCCCCATTCCTGCAGAGGGTGCAGCAGGCCAGCCTGGAATGTGCCTCTGTCTCCCTCCCTTTCCCTTGTCTGCCTTCTGGCTGAGCCATTTACTTGTCACAACACACTCTTCTTGCTCAAACCCTGGGGAGATTTCTCCCAGAGCTGGGTTCCTGTGCACTTAGTCACTGCTGTAAAACGTCTGGATAATCCTCGGTTGTTTCCCTTCCTGCTGGGGGAGGAGACGTGGTTTTGATTTGGTGTTGGAGGCATGTTCCACGTTTCATCCTCAGGATGTTCAAGATTAATTGCATGTGGTGATGTTTTCTTTTTTCTTTTTTTTAATTTAATTTCTGGAGCATCTTTGTGTTTTGAGTGGCTTCTGATATTGGCAGTGGCATCTCTTCTGATGAACCTGCAGTTTTCCCTGGCTGTGTGATGGCCAGAAATCACTGCATTGCCCTCAGAGGTGAACATGGTGCTTTCCAGTTCCCACAGGCCTTAGGGTTCCATTCCAGTGGCAGTTTGTGAAAAACAGCCAAGTGTTTAAATTGGTGTCAACTTCTGTGTGTCTTTCTCAAACAGCTCTTTTTCTTTGAACAGTGGGAATGTCTGTAATGAACAAACTGGTGCTAAGTTTTGCTCAGGACAGGGTTATGTTATCTTCTTGGCTAGTATTTGTATTGTTGCACAGTGTGTTTTTTTTAAGTGTTGACTTGCTCTTGGAAGATTGTCTGAATTTTCCAGGAGTTTGCGGTCTTTTCTCACTGTGGAGATTAATAATGTAACAGTGTGCACACTGAGATGTGCAGCAGAAATGTTGTGTTCAGAGCATTAATGAGTGTCTGCTGCAGAATGTGCCAATTAGTGTCTTTAGGTAGCTTTTCAAATTGTACATAGAAGTGAAATATATATGAAGCAGGAGGAAAAGTGTAGATAAAATTGCCAAGTCTAAAAGGGTTTGATTTTTAAACTTTGTTTAGTTATTTCTTGGTGTAAGTGTCCTGTGGGTGTGCAAGTGAGATGCTTGCAGGGCTCAGAAGGTGATTTTGGTGACTATAAGGCATCTGTGTACTCCTGATTGCATTGTAGAGCTACTCCAAGGGTTTTCCAGTGCTTGTCATCAGTGGCTTCTCTCATTTCAGTCTTCTTGGGCTGTGGTGGAATTTCTTTTCTCTCTGTCCATCCCCTTTCCCTGAATCACCTTCCATTGCATCATGTTTCCTATCTCTGGTGGCCAGACATGGGGCAAATCTGTGTCGTGCCATGGCTGACATGGTCACCAATGTCACTGTTCCCTCCTTTGGCCTGGGAACCTGTTTCACATCACTCGGTGTTTCTGTTTTTTGGTGCTGTTTCTGCTCTGAAGAGGCAGAAAATAATTTCAAAAAGTATTTCCCCTTTTTGCTGGAGACCTTACCTTTAGCAAAGCCTGAAATCCTTCTCTTTCCTGTAAAATTCCACAGGTGGGTGTGAACTCTCTTGTAAGAAAGCAAGTCAAATTCTGGATTCCTGTAGATGGCTCCTGTTCTGCAGTCCAGATCTTTTCTGTAGCGTGGTCCACTCCTGAGCCTTGCTCTTCAGTTTGCTCAGCTGTCTCACCCTGTCCCCTTCGTCACTGTGTTGTTTTAGCTTGGATCAGGAATGCTGAGCCTGGATCCATGGGCTTTATCAAAGTATTGTACTCAGAGTCCCCTTTTTTGTTTGTTTTTTGAGGCATTATATGTTAATTTCTGACTTTTCTCTTTCAGGTTTGACATCCCGAACTAAAAAACAGTTCTTTAAACTGCTGAGAAAAATGCCATTTGTTGGGGCTATAGTAAGTATTGGAACAACTACTTTATGGTATTATCCTGGGCCCTGGTTTCAGCTCTCTTGGAGAATAAACAGTTCTGTGCATCTTTGTTGTTATATCACTGTGATCACAATGATCCAAGATGTAGATCTGGAATGTCTTCTGTTGCCCCCTGGTTTAGTGACAGATATAATTTCTACCTATTCTTTTTGTCATAATATCACTCATAAAATGGAGATGCCACCTTTGTTTATTTCATTTATGTATTTATTTAAACCAAGAAGCAGTGCGGTTACAGAATTTTCCAATAACGTTTCATCGTTGTTAGATTTTAAGAAAATAATCTTAATTCTGAAAGAAGGGGAGAGAGGATTGAATTTAAGTTGTTCTTCTGAAACAATATCAAGTGTGAGATAGCCAAGGGTTTGTTGTGCAACCTGGAAGGATATTTATTTTAATCAAGTAACTGGCCATGAGTAGTTTAGGGCTCAGATAACTATTCGCAGTAGTTAGCATTACAGCACAAAGATATCAGAACTCTGTGTAATCATTAAAATGAGATGGGCTGTAGTTTTAGAGGTTCTTTTTTTGCACGGAAACTTGAAAGCACAAGTGTCAGCATGTTTTAGCATGTTAATGACTTAATGATGAAGAAATGCCCAGCTGGGTTTGTTTTACCTGGTAAATGATGGTATCACACTTGAGAGGTCAGATCTGTTATAGGCAATTTGATCAAGAGAGAGTAGCACAGAGGAATTTTTTGCTGTAGACAGGGAAGGAGTTCTCCAAATTCTCCCCCAGCCCCTCTGGGAGGGACCAGCATCCCCTCTTGTTTTGTAAAATATAATATGTAATATGTTATGTAAAGCATCCCAGTTTTCTCCTTCTGACCTGAGTAGCCCTTGATCAGATGAGTTCTCTTCTGCTTATATTTTTTGCCTGCCCCTTAGAAAAGAGCACCTTATACAATCCCACCTGTGCCCAGACTTCCCTTTTGGGGCTGACGCTGCTCTCTTGTGCCAGAGGACTCCTGCTGTGTCCTGTGTCCTCTCCCTGCTCTTTGCTAGGCTGATAACCTATCAGTTGGTCACATGAGCCCTTGACTTTGAGGCATTCCAATGTCCAAAAGTCACTATCCCAACACCTGTGTTGCCTGGAAGAAGAATCTTTACTTTGGAATGTGCTGTGAGAAGAAATCTTGAGTTTCCTGAGTGTAAGGTGTGGGTGGGAGGAAAGAAATCTCTGGACTGTGTCTGTGGAGATCTCTTTATTGTGTCTGTGTTTCCATGAGTTTCTAAATGGTCTGTGTGTGGCGGCAGAGGAGGCAGGGTACAAACCAGAACACATCTGAAGACTTCTACAAATTAAAAACTGTGACTGAAAAGGGTTTGGTGGATAAAAATGCAAGTTTTACTCAAGCATTGAGGAAGGGGCTCAAAGCTGCCACTGCTCTCCCATACCCATCCTGGGTGTGGTTGTTGCACTGGTGTGAAATGAAGTGTAGCCGAGCAGTGGCCCAAGTGCCACTCTACAGTGGCTTAACGGGCACGGTTCTGGGCTGTGCCAGCCACCCTCCCCACAGGTTTAGGGTCTACTGTATGCCAGTTCACTATTCCAGGCAGCTTGTTTTTGGAGGAAGGGGTTGGCAGGGAGGAGGGGTTGAGCTGTGGGGCACTCTGGCCACAGAGCTGAGGCAGTGCCTCTCTGTGCCGCTCAACACCACGGATGTAACCACTGGGTTCTGTCCTGCACATGCTCCATTATTTATAACATGGCCAGTGCCTCATTGTCTCATAGGTTTATCCTTTCTCTCTAGATTCAAAAGAAGATTGACAAAGCCTTGAATGATGTCACTTCCAGTTTATCCTTCCTGAAGGATGAAAAGGATTATATCAAAGCACTGCCAGAACAAGGCATGAGCCAGCCTCAAGTGCTGGAGAAGATGAAAGAGTACAGCTCCAAAGGTGAGTCTGCTGCAGCAGAGCTGGCTCTGTCAGACACCTGACATTACATTTGCTCTCGTAAATGAGTTCCAGTGACTCCTGCTCGTGGTTTCATCTTAAATATTTCACCCCTGGTGCTCTTTGCTTTTAAGATTCTCTGTTTCCCTTCTGGAAGTGATTAAGATCAGTATTTATGATTTCTTGTACTGCATTTGGGTATTTACATTGAAATTCCATTCCTTCCCCAAGAATTCTAGATTGATGGAGAGGTGGGAGAGCTGAGGAGGAGAGAAATATGGAGTAAGTTATCTGAATGCATTTTTGGTTCACACTTCCGAGCAGTTGCCTTGATGTTTGACTTTTACCAGAAATGTGTGTTCTGTGAAGCCCCAGGAAACACTCATAATCAAGAAAGGCAACTTCCAAGAAGTATTTTTAGGGAATTTCCAAGACTGTTTCTCTTAATTCAAGGTACCATAATAGTTTTCACCTTGAAAATGCCTTTTAAAGAAGGAAAAGTTGTTGTTCTCCTGGCTTGAGTCCACATCAGCAGTGTCTGACGCTTCGAGTTGCCTCTCTCCTGGAAATATCTCCACCCTGATTTGTGTAACTGTTACTCCTAATGAGCAAATATGGGTGACTTCCTGTCCAGAGGAGAAGATAATGACTGCCCTGCTCCCATTCCAAATTTGAGAAATGCTTTGAATTTTCTGCTTCAACCGTGCATCTACTTCAGGTTCAGAAACAAACAGATTCACAGCAGAGTATCCTGTAACAACTTCCTTTTCTACCGCTGTGTATTGCTAGTCTTGCTTCTGTGTTTTCCCTTAAATATTGTTTCCTTCCTTCCTTCCTTCATTGAGTTTTTTTCTTTTCCTGAGGCCTTCTCCTTCCCATACACACACACACTTCCCTTTGGAAGTTGCCTGGAAATACCAGTTTGGGTGACATTTCACTGAGGTGCCTGGCACTGTAGGTTTAGCAGTACAAACTCGGCCTTTCCATCTCCTCGCAGCACACAGTAGTGGTGGGTGCTCTTTGAAAGTGGCTTCAATTTAGCCAATTTAGTGTCCAGTTGGTTGAACAGCAGTTTGGGGAGACTGATGGGGATTAAGTGGATTACATATTAATATAACTGCTTGCTGCAGCTGCTTGTTCATGTGCTGACTCTTTAGTCGTCATTTACTTGCTGTTTGCCAAGTTCACACAGTGCCAGAGGCTCAGCCCCACACACAGCTGTCTCTGGGGCACAAAAACCAGAGAAATCT
Organism: Sclerurus mexicanus; assembly: GCA_013396755.1. Lineage (NCBI taxonomy): Eukaryota > Metazoa > Chordata > Aves > Passeriformes > Furnariidae > Sclerurus > Sclerurus mexicanus. The sequence goes on along the minus strand of VWZF01000569.1, from coordinate 792,631 downwards.
CAAACGCTGAGCCCTCATCTGCAGAACTGAGGGGACTTGTCTGTGCACTTTTCCACCCTTCCTGAGAATGGCTGCGTTTGTGAGCAGTGTGCTCTTCCTTTCCCTTTCAGGAGACGTGCGTTGGCAGGATGGCAAAGTCTCTGGGACTGTGTACAGTGGTGAAGAGAAGCTCACCCAGCTGCTAGTGAAGGTAAATTGCAAGCAGTCCAACTTTGCAGATCCCCTTTGCATCTTCAGGGTGACCAGAAACCCCTCAATGCTGTTCCAGCATCTCAAAGTAAATAGAGAAGATCTAACACTTAAGGCTGCCCAAGTTTATAGACAGCCTGGGGTAGATGTAGGGGGAAGGGGAATTAGTAGCAAAGCATTTGGGCAGCACAAATCTGGCCAGACGCTGTCCCTGCCAAAAGACCTTGTAGGGACAACTGGGATCCAGTCAGGTGAGATGTTGTTTTGAGTGAGAAGGTAAGAAGCTGGTTAGAAGGGAACTGGAAACTGGTGCTGGAACAACTTTCACTGAGCAAAACTAAATTCCTCTTAGTTTGAGCAAAAGAGAAGTTTGTAAAATGTTTTGGTTTTTTTTTTTGCTTGGCTGAGTGGTCCAAACCTGAAACAGTGGAGCCACTGGCATGCTTCAGTGGTGTCTTTGTTAGGTCTGTTTACCTACTCAGGAACTTCTCCCTTTGAGAAGGCTGGAAAATAACCTGAACAGCCTAAAGGTCTGTATATCTGCTTCCAGGGGTTTTTTGCTAGGAAGGGAAGTCTAGCCCTCTTGCTCCTGGGAACAGCTTTTGTGACAGGTGAAATAAACTCTGTTTGGTCCTTGCTATGGCTATTTTCTTCCTCATGTTGACATTTTCTTTGCCACTTCTGGGGAAACATAAAGCTCAGGGCAGCATTTCTGGAGGGGCCTCAGCTTGGATTGTGTTGTGGAAACTTTCCCTCTGTTTATGCTGATTATCCGCTGGTTTATTCTGCTGTATTTCTTTTAACTCCCCTGCAGTTCCTTTTTGATCTGGACTGCAGGAGGTTGGAACTGGCCTGTTCCAGCCTTATATCCTGTGAGTCCACGGCTGTGGAAAAGCATGAAATACTGGTTTCCACAGCCACTTTTTGTTGTCGTGTGGGTGGGCATTTATGCCTTTTTTTTGTGTGTGTATGCTTCAGAATTCCCCCTTAACAGTAAACTTGAAAACTAGTTCTGCAAAGTAAGTTTTTTGGCTTGTTTTGTGTAAAGCAATTGCAGGATGCTTGTTGTGTTCTTTTATAAAAATGGTGAGATGATAAAACCTGTCTTTACAACAAGACATATTGGTATGTTATAGAATCATTCCAGAGGTTGGAATGCCCTAGAAAAACATGATTTTTTTTTTCTTTTTAAATATTTTTACTCCTCAGCTTGTGGCATTTAGTTGCAGGAGCAGTTTAAGCCCAGGGAGATCTGAAGCATTCTTATGGTTACATGCTTATACATTGCACCCAGGGAGCTCTCAAAGGTGCTCTGATAATCCAGTCCTCCATCTGCAAGGCTGACTTTTTGTCTTTGTTTTCTGAAGGTGTATGAAGAGTTTGCCTGGAGTAACCCTCTCCATCCAGATATATTCCCTGGTCTGAGGAAGATGGAAGCAGAAGTTGTGAGGATTGCCTGCACGCTCTTCAACGGGGGCCCTGAGTCTTGTGGTGCTGTAAGTAGCCTGTCTTCAACTTCCTGAACATTTGGGGTATTTTTGACTTTGATAAGTGCAAATGCACCTTGTGCTCTCCATATGAGCCCGAGGTTGACCTCACTCTGGTGTATTCCATGCCAACATATCTGTATGGAGGATGGTTGCTTAATTCCTCTTCTTGGTGAAGCTTTGAGGCAATTTAACTCAGGGCAACAGTTTTCTAGACAAGCCTGCCTACTTCAGCTTTTTTCTCCCCCACTTTTAAGACACAGGCTGGATGGAAGTTGGAAGAGAGAACTGGTGTGATGCAGCCTGGCTGGTGGTCAGTGGGGGGTGGTGAACAGAGCAGGGTCACTTTGAGTAGCTCCCCTGAGTTTTAGTCTCTGCACTGGAAATCTGTGAGCCTGCCGGATTGTTGGGATGCACGGCAAGGCTGGCTGGCTGGTCACCAACAAGCAGGCATGGCATGTATTGTCAGCTGTCCATCTGGAAAGCTGGGTTTCCAGGCTTATGTGGCCTTCCAGTGCACTACAGTGGAAACCAGTTTTACAGCCTTGGTAAAATTCCTAAAAGAGTCCAAGTGTGTGTTCTTAAATTGATTCTTTCAGTGCTGGTCAAAGAGCAAAAGATAAAGAAGTTGTATGGTGAAATATTGTTATAAAAATAAATCATGGCTTCTTACCCTTCTCTCTCTCCTTTTGGTAAGGATCCTGAATTCCTGAGGGCAGATTCTCTCCCTGTTTATGTGGCGTGTGGGGCAGCGAGGTCATATATCCTGGAATGGTGGTCAGGTGCATCTGGCAGGCAAAGAGACAGCTTAATAATTTGGAAAGAGGTAGCTGAGTTTGTGAGAGGAATCTGGATGAGATTTTCCAGAGGTTGGGAGAGGTGCTTGGTGTCTGTAAAAAGCACTGGGGAGGGAGAAAGCTGGCAATAGCTGAAGGTCAGTGTGGGAAGGCAGTGTTGGCACAAGAGCTTGTGAGGTGAACTGGCCTTGAATGGGCTTTATCTGAAAGTGGGAGGCTTGATCTTGTTCAGGAGTTAAGTACTGGAGTAGTCTTACAGTAGGTGTAGTTGGGATCAGACTTCAGCTGGATTGAAGCCTGTGGGAGTGTAAGACGTGATTGCCTTTGATAGGAGGAGGTAACACCCTGTGACCTGACTTGTCTTCTCTGGACTGTGTTCCGTGGGCCACCTTCAAGTTTACAGAAGGAATGTGCCTATTTGCTTATAAGAAGCATTTAACCTCACCTCAGCTCCTTCCTGGCTTGCAGCACTGAGAACAGGGGTGAGGTGAGCCCTGGAGCAGGGAAGAGGCTGCGGATAAAGCTGTTGAAACTCGTTTTTATCACCAGTTGGGGCATCAATTGATACAACAGGCAGATAGCTGTGTGCCACTGATGGCTGCTTGGAGAACTTTGCCCGCTGAAGCCTGCAAGGAAAGCATTTGGGTTTTGTTACGTAAAATGTGTTGTAAAAGGGTCAGCCTTGGCCCTGTGTGCTCCTCCACTGAAACTGAAAAGTAGAATTGCCTAAGAGAAGGTCAGAACGGGTAAGAAACTGCTCCAAAACAATAAGACAATGTGAGACCTGCACAAATGTGCTCTGGGGAATCCTGTTTTTCCCCTCAGTCCTCCTCTCCCTCCCGATGGTGGTGCCACAAAGCAAACACACAGCCTTGCCGTGGAGTTACATCCCAGCTGGCTTGAACGGTCCAGTTTGCAGGGTGAAGGGGAGGGCTGAGAAGTTGATTGGCTGGAAACAGAAGATTAATTGCATCCCTGTAATTATCATGTCTCCAGTGGACTTTTTGTCTTCCTCCCACGTGTCCCTTCCTGTCTGGGAAGTGTCCAGAGTTGCTAATCATTGACAGAGAGCTGTGGGTGGGTATATGAAGGTCATATGCCCTTTAACTAGGTAGGCTCAAGCCTTCTTTCCTTCTCTCCAAAACTGAATTAACACTTCACAGTAATTTCTGGAGGCTTGGACAGTTGCAAAATCATTTTAAAAGTGCATTTTTTCCAACTGATGCTGTGGTTTCTGTCTCAGGGAGGCCCTGCTGCAGCTGGTGGCTCAGACTGCCGCAGTTACACTTCAGTAACTGGTGAGGCTGTAAAGCAGAGAGGTTTTAAGGCTCAACCAGGGAGAGTGCAATGCTCTGAGTTCTCTTCAAATGGATCTGTTCACAAGGAGCTGCTGGCTTGTTCTGCTGAGAAGGCTTCTGGTTTACTTGATTCCCTTTCTGCACAGTTGAAAAGGAAAACCACTGCTTCCCCCCGCCCCGCATTTCATCACTGCCTTCTCTGAGAAGCAGTGTGTCATAGTGCCAGGCCTTTGGCCACTTGATTTAAGCAGCAGGGACCAACTGCTTGGCCAAGTTTTTGGTGCCTGGTGATGGCCCCTGAAGGCAGATGAAGCTTGTTGGTGTTTCTCAATGGTGTGTCTGTGGCTTATGCTGCATGGAAAACACCAAAAGTTTGTTTGAACTTATCAGTGAAGAAATTTCACCTCCTTTGTGCTCTGTTTCCCACAGCATGTTGCAGAACTGCGTTTTGTGGCCCTAATACTCTGCTGTTCAGTCTGGGAAAAGCAGCTGGTGCCACATTTGTGCTGTTCCCCAGGTTTTCAGCAGCCTGCGATCTCTGTGTGGTCCTGCCCTGTGTCACATGGACCCCTCCCTCAACAGGATCTCTGGGGAGCAATCCCCTGCTCCCTCTTGGAAGGTTTTTGGTGCATTTAATAAATGCTAAATGAAATCTGCCTTTTTTTTCCTAGATTTCTGAACGTTAAACTAGATGAGCAAGCTGCATTATTTACGGGAGTTACCTTTAGCTGAGCCATGTGGGCTGTAATTCTCCTTCATTTAAACATGGGCATAAAACCTCTTAACAATGCCCTGGTGGTGGGGAGGTGCAGACATGCCTTTGCCTTAAATTGCTCTGAGAGGAGTTCCAGGTTTTTAAGCAGTTTTAAAAGCAATCATTTTCAGCAGTTAGATGGATGCTTCTTATTTCTTGCTAATTACTACTATTGTTCTTACTTTCAGTTGTGTTATGCAAGAGCAAAGGGACAGGAATTGGGAAGTTTTGGCACCTGGGAGATTCCAATCACATTTTTGCAATTATTTGGAAGGACTAATTAAGCTGAGCACACAGACGAGGAACTGGGGGATTCATTCCTGTCTGCTGTGTGCATGTGTTCGTGTGCACACGGTGCTTTGTTTTGCTGTGCTGGCTCTGTGGATTTCCCCACTAATTAGGGAAGAAATCACCACTTTTACGCAAGCTTCAATGATTTGGGGGGGGGGGTTAAGTGGCATTTTGAACTTTAAAAAAAAAAACAGGGCAGCTTTGAAGTGCAGGCAAAAATTGTGTCTGGGGGTTCACATGTGTGTATTTGATGTCAGTGAATTCTCGGTGAATTCTTCTTCCACTTGTTCTACAGCTGGGGGCAGGAATGGGAGGCAAAATCAGCAGATAGGAACTAAACCTCCCACAGAAACCCTTTTTGTCTCTTCCCAAATTCCAGGGCTTCCAAACTTTGTCTGGTACCGGCAGCACATTTGAAGTAGGATTTTAACAGTGAAATGTGAGTGATGTGTCTTGAGGGGGGCTTAAACTGTGCAGATCCGTGAGATTTTATCTGGAGTGATGAGCAGGTCACCTTGAGACGAGACACAACTACTGGAATTTGCAACTTGCAGGTTTACAGGGGTTTTATGGGAGGCTGCCACAACATTACAACCATGCAGTGGGTTATGTTGTATTTTTTTACTCTAATGTTACCTTAGAAATAAATTGTAGTTTGCTTTTTTATTCCCGGGGTAGTTCAGCTCTATGAGACTTTTGCTCAGCTTTGCCTCCAGGATCTGAATGGACATGTTTCTCAAGGTGAAAATGCAAACAGAACTTTAGAGCCCTCGAATCAAAGTGGTTCTTTTTAACATTTGACAGTTTAACAGTGACATGGCTGGGGAAATCCTTAATAGGGACTGTACCTCTTATTGCTGTTGTAATGTTGAGGTTCCAGAGCAGTGGGTTTTGGAGAGAGGAAGCAATGGAAGTGATATATTGGCCTTAGAAGACAGGAGGGATATTTATTTCCTGTGCTCTCTCCTCTCCCCTCCCATTTAGAAAACAATAAATAACTCAAGAACACAAAAAGTCTGTTTACTTGCCTTTTCCCACACACTTTGCCTGGCTTTTGAAGATAGCGCAGGGCTGGCAAGCTGCTCCAAACAATGCCTGTTTCCAGCCCCCTTTTCCCATGGCACAGCTGGAGCCTGTGGCCTTTCCTTTAGAGGAGGGAGAGATGTGCCCAAGCCCTTGGCCGTGCTGACTCACTGCGTGCTGGCTGGGCGCCCGTGTGCCCCAGGCGCTGGGGAAGTGCCATCCTGTGACACTGATTCAGGCTCTGGCTGCAGCAGAACCAGCTGCCAAAGGGTCCTGTAAAGGAGCAGTCTCCATCCACGGGCTATGTATGGTCAGTGGGAACCGAAAGGAGTTTGCTGTTGTAGCTGTGCTGGGTTAAAGCTCCAGGTGGAGCTGCTCTGGTGCTTCTGTGGTGGAGACTTGTGATGTGCTGGCTGGGGGCCAGTTTAGGAAGCAGAGCTGGCTGAAATTCAGCCTTTTGGGTGGGTTTTCAGCTGCTTGAACAAGCTTTGTGTGGCTGTCTGCGTGCCAGTTGTGGTGCCCAGGAGGAGGAGGATCCATCCTGGATGTTGTTCCTTATCCTGCACGTGACTGATGGCTGGCAGGTGTTGACTCTGAGTTACCAAAAACTGTGTGGGGCTCAGCACTTTCCCGCAGGTGATAAGCCAGACTTTGAGGAAAGGGCTGTCTATAAATAAAGACAAGATGTTGGTGTTTTGGTGGAAGGACTGAAATTGGGAATAAGGCTGCTTTTGTAAGAGCAGATTATCTAGATGAGAGCAGGCAATCCTTGCCCAGCATGGAGTGCATAGTGCTCAGTAAGATGAATCCCAGGATTCCAAAGTCCTTCCTAGCAAAGTTTTCACAATCATTGCAATATCGATGTTGCAAGGAGTTGTTACAAGTGTGCAATAATCTCATTCTTCTTCTCTCACCCAATAAGAAGGAAGGCAGTCCCTGTTACACCAGCTGGGGTTTTTTTTCCCCAAATGTAATAGCTGACAACTTGATGGATCTTTTCATGAGGAGAGTTGAGAAGTGAGTGACACGGCCCATGAAAAGCTTAAGACATTGTGTTCCCTCTACCATCCATTTGCTGCACAATTAATGCAGCGATGTCTTTATCCAGTGTGAGGCTCTGTTAGGTTTTATCTGTGACAGCTGTTGCTTTTAAACTACCAAAAAAAGCAGAAGTTTTCTGTGGTGTGACAGTCACTTCCACACTCCCTGTGGCAGCAGCTGCTGCTGGCTCGGATCATGTTAGGAACAAATGTGGCAGGCTGATTTATGTGCTTGTGAACTTTGTTCCTTATCTCTGTACTTAATGTTTAGTCATTGCCACACGGTCACACTTCTTTACATTTTGGGGATTTGCAGCTATGTCAGCTGGGAAAAACCAAAGGAAACCCCAAACTTAGAGATGTCATAAGGCATACCAATGTGATTGTGTCCTTTTTATGTTTATTTTTAGGGGGAAGAGGTTAAAAGGGGAAGTTCCAGTTGGTTCAGCATATTTGAGAATTAAAACTAGTCCCCCGTACGCCCTAAAAGTACCTTTGATTCCTCTTTTACCTGCACTTCTGTGTACTGTCCCAGGTACTCCCTGTCCTCAGGTTATGGCTTGCCCAATAAGGGAGTCCTGCTGGCTGCTTGAAAAACCATCCTCATGTTTTCCCAGGTTAAAACTTTACTGTGGAAGGTTTGTGCCCAGTGTCCCCTGTGTGTCAGAACTCATAAAGCCTGGCTGACAAGAGAGTACTCCCACTTGAGGAATTTCTTCTTGTAAAGAGTTTAATTTATGTATTTGCAGCAGCTCTTGAGTTCTAGTCTGCAACAGTAAACCTGCCAGTACCTTCCTCTCTTCTGCCTCCTGATGCAAACCCCTTTGTTCTCCTCTTGTCAGAGTGAAAAGGGCTGGAACAGCGCAGCTGGTGGGTTGTGTGGATACTGAGAGACTTGCCTGGGAGAGGAAGGCAGAAATTCCTCCTGGTGTAAAATTGCTTGAGTCCTTGAGGGCTTAGAAGCCCTGGTGTTGAGCAGACCTATGCTGAGCTCTGCAGGGAGGAGAGCTCTGTGTCCTGCAGTGCTCCAGGTTCTGAGAAGTTTTTGTGGCTCAGGAGCACTGCCAGCCCCTGGGCTTGACTCTGTGCCTCAGTGTGGCACTGCTCCAGACCTAATAAACCCTGCTGGACTGCAGTTGGCTTTATACAGACTCAACTTTGTTGTTTCCGTATACGTGGCGTATTTAATCTGTAATCCAGATAAACAATCCCCAGGTAGTCAAGAGTTTAAGCGTGTACTTGTAGTTCCATGAGGTGGGGTGTGTTTGCCAGCTAGTGACTGGGCAGAGTGGACCCCTCCTGTTAGGCTTTGGAGCTGAATACTTTTTTGTTTGTTTTCACTTTCCCCCATCCCATTTAAATAAAGGATTCAACATTTAAATGTGCATTTTCAGGCTGAATGTCAGAAAGCTGCCTCATACTGTTCAGTGGCTTTTGCTGCCCTTGAAACCCTGGGCTCTCCTGTGGCTGAATCCCCTTTTTATTTTTTTTTGGCTTTTTCCCTTCAGCAACATCCGTATTAAGCAGTTGTTTTTCCTTGTTTGCTTCTTTCCTTCATGATAGATGACATCTGGGGGGACTGAGAGCATCCTGATGGCCTGCAAGGCGTACCGAGACCTGGCCTATGAGAGGGGCATCAAACAGCCAGAAATGTGAGTGGTACCTCCACAGCTCTTTGCTCTGGGGGCTTGTGGGGTTTACTGTTCCTCCGGAGTTGAGGTGGCTGCTGGACCTCAATAATCCTTCATAGCTCATTACACCTCCTCCTTACCCATCTGTGTCTGGAGGAGAGAAACCTGGGTGGAAGGAAGTGGTTTGAAAATGGTTCAAAGGCACTGGAAGCTTTAAAAGCAGCCTGGGGGGCACAAATGTTGCTGGGGGGCTGTGCAGAGCAGATGTTTTTTGGCAATACCTGTCTGCTGCTCTAGACAACCTGCTCATACCAGCTTTGGGTGTCTCTCGAGCAGAGATTGTCAGGCCCTTTGAAGTATTCAAGGCTTTTTGATTTATTCAGATCAAAGAGGGTTTAGCCTGAAAACTCTGGGATTGGAGTTGGGGCTGGTTGGAGCTCAAATGAGGAATTGTGCTAATCATTACACTGCTAATAGAGGATTTGTTGTCTCTAATGTGCTGCTTCTTTTTGAGATGGTGCAGCAAAAATATTTCTCTGGTTAATTGCTGATGAGAGGAAAATGTAAAAAAGAAATGAAACACTGGTGTTCATCTTCTGCTGAATTCCTGTGGTTCTTTTCTTCCCTCTGTGACATTTAAGGCCCTGAATAATGATATGAGGCCTCAGAAAACAAGGTTAATTAAGGCTGTTCAACCACTGCTATTCGAGATGAGAGGCAGCAAATGTTACATTAATTTGGTATATTTATGCTGCTCCTTCCTTTTTGTATTCTCTCCTCTCGGGAGGAGGGTGGCTGGTGGGAGATGGTACAATACTGTTTCATGTGACAAGAAAGTCGATGTCTTGGGGATTTTAGCTCCTGGTTGACAGCAGGCCGTGCAGTGGGTTGTTCAAGATGGAGTGTCCATCACGTTAGTTCAGACCAGGTGCTGCCTGGGTCAACACACACACTCTGCTACTTTTCCAGGTTGGTCCCGGTGAGCGCCCACGCGGCGTTTGACAAGGCAGCACATTACTTTGGGATGAAGCTGATTCAAATCCCATTGACCAAGGCTATGGAAGTGGATGTTCAGGTATTGCTTTAGGCAGCACGTTGCTCTTTCTGTGAGGAAATTAGCACTGTACAGCAACTAGCAAGAAATCTACCTATCCACACAGTTAGTGGATAGAGAGGGATGAATGCTCTCTGGAAACAAGTTAAAACAGCAGGAGGAAGTTCCTGTCATTGCAGATGAGGCTTTGGTTGAAAAAACTGGATGTAAACCATCCCTTTGTCTTGTTTGATTCATTCAGAATCAAGTAATTTATGTATTTCAGAACTAGTCCCAGATTTCAGATGAGGTGAACAAAAATGTTCCGGTGTTTGCAAGTGGATGAGTTAATGCCTGCTGGTGCTTGTGGGTCATTGCTTTGCTCTCTGTCTGCTTTTGTACATTGGTTTTTAAGACCAGACTCTGCATTTTTTCACTCTTTATCTTTTTTGACAGGATGGCACTTGGTAAGTGGAATGTGAGCATCTTCTCTCTTTAAATCTTCAGGCAATGAAGAGAGCTATCTCGAAGAACACAGCCATGCTGGTCTGTTCCGCTCCCCAGTTCCCACATGGAATTATGGACCCGATTGAAGAGGTGGCAGAGGTAGGATTCCCTTCCCTCTAGGGAATTCTGTGTGCTGTAGCAATAAAACCAGCACAAGAGGAGCAGGGGACTTCCAGGATGCCAACCAATGAATTTGGTGGAATGACACACTGGTTGGAAGGGTAGTACTGTCCCTCAAATGAGGTGTTAACCAACAGCAGGGTATGTAGTTTGGGAGTGAGGGGGAATATGTGACTGTGAGACCAACCAGAAGCACTCATTCTTTGATACCTGAAAGGAAAGAACAGCTGAACGGTGCACCTGGTGAAAAGGCTTTGATTTAGGGCCTGATGGTTGTAGCAAAATCAGTGTGGAAGTCTGAGAAATGTTTGGAGGGAGTAGGAGTCAAAGGGCTGGGATCTTACTTTTCAAACACACCTCTTGATTTCTTTCCTCTCTGTGCTCCAGTTACTTATTTTGTATGCACCCAGCCTGGGCCTCTGACCTTCTGTTTGTCTGGCTCGTGCCTTTATACTGTATTGAAGATAGTCCTTTCAGGCCATGATGCCATATCCCTTTGGCAAACACAGCAAACTATCAAATCCTGTGTTGGTTTTCCTCTGTGTGGAAGGCAGGAAAAGGCATCCCACAAGTAGCCAGCCCTTCCAGATCTCCTGCCCTCTTGAGATAGGCTTGAGAGTGGTGTGATCCTCCCAAAGAGTCCAGCAAACATTTATTTGAGAAATGCCAAGTATGTTTTGGTGACTGGAGTTTGGTGCCCATTTTCTTCCCTGATCTCTTGTTCACACACAGCTTGCAGTGAAGTACAAAATCCCCTTCCATGTGGATGCCTGCCTGGGTGGATTTCTTATTGCTTTCATGGACAAGGCAGGATTCCCTCTCAAGCGTCCCTTTGACTTCCGTGTGGAAGGTGTGACCAGCATTTCTGCTGATACCCACAAGGTAAGAGGAGGGTCTTCCAGTGCTTTCATTTTTGGGGTGTGATTCCTACTGCAATCCTTGCCTTCAGCCATTTTTTCTCTGTGTGGAGGAATGCTGAGGTGCAGGGATAGGGGCTGCTTAATTCATGTGCCAAAGTACAGAATCATTTAGATTGGAAAAGACCTCCAAAATCATTGAGTGCAACCTTTGACTGATCCCTGCCTTGTCAAGTAGACCAGAGCACTGAGTGCCATGTCCAGTTGTTTCTCTGAACACCTCCAGGGATGGGGAATCCACCACCTCCCTGGACAGCCCCTCCCAATGCCTGACCATGCTTTCAATGAAGAAATTGCTCCTGAAGTCAAACCTGAACCTCCCCTGGCACAGTTTGAGGCTGTTTCCTCTGCTCCTGTCCCTGTTCCCTGGGAGCAGAGCCTGACCCCCACCCCGGCCCCCACCTCCCCTCTCCTGGCAGGGAGTTGCAGGGCCAGAAGGTCCCCCCTGAGCCTCCTTTTCTCCAGGCTGAGCCCCCCCCAGCTTCCTCAGCCGCTCCTGCTGCTTCAGCCCCTTCCCCAACTCCGTTCCCTGCCCTGCACATGCTCCAGCCCCTCTGTGTCCTTCTGGAACTGCGGGCCCAGAACCGGGCACAGCCCTCACAGGGGGTCCCAGCAGTGACATGCACTGTAACACCCCATGGCTGGCACAGCCCAAGTGCCCTTGGCCTCCTTGGTCACACACATCCAGCTGCTGTTGACCAGCACCTCCAGGTCCTTTCCCAGCTTTCCAGCCCCTCTCCCCCCAGCCTGGAGCTGCAGGGGATTATTGTGACCCAAGGGCAGGACCTGACATGGGCTTTGTTGACCCTCACACCACTGGCCTTGGCCCATGGATTCAGCCTGTCCAGATCCCTCTGCAGAGCCTTCCTGCCCTCCAGGAGATCAACAGTAGGGGCACATGGGCTCTTGGTGAGTGCTTGGCTGTGTTCCTGTACTCTCTTGCTGCTCTCTAACACTTTCTGTGCCCCTTGCAGTATGGCTACGCTCCCAAGGGCTCCTCAGTGGTGCTCTACAGCGACAAGGAGTACAGGAAGTACCAGTTCTTCATAGCCCCTGACTGGCAGGGGGGTATCTATGCCTCGCCCTCCATGGCAGGCTCCAGGCCTGGTGGGATCATAGCTGCATGCTGGGCAACTCTGCTGCACATAGGAGAGTCGGGCTACGTCGAGGCTACGAAGAGGATCATTAAAACAGCCCGTTTCCTTGAGTCAGAGTACGTGTCTTCACGTTTGGGTCGGGCTCTTCAACCCTGTGCTGGACTCCTCCTCGCAAATGGCTCTTGTTTCTTTCTCCCTGGAGGCGCCATGGCATGGGACTTGCTGGGTAGGGACCTACTGGGCAGTTCTGGGAGAAGATGCTTTGTGTATGCCCTGATAGCTGAGAGGCACAGAGAGGAGGGGTGCAGGTACCTTTATTCAGCTGACTTGGCTTTGAGAATTCCTTCTCCCTCGGTTGTGGCTGAGGGGGAATCTCTGAGCAAGGACAAAAGGAGAGTTTTACTCTGTCTTGTTGGAGTACTTGTGAGGCTGTGTGAGATAAGCTGATATTCTCTGCTGTTCTGTCTTCCCTCTTTTCCACTTCTTCCTGAGTTTACATGCCCTAATGACTTGCAACGTCCAGCGACCTGGGCTGGCTGCATGATTTTTGGGTAGGAATGTCCTGTCATCTGTTCCCTTCTGCAGCTTTTCCTTCAAGGCTGCAGCTAAGTGGACAGAATGTCTGAACCCTGTAATCCTGGTCAGTAATTTCTTTTCTCCTTTTTCTTTTTGAGGTTGAGAAAAATTGACAGCATCTTCATTTTTGGGAAACCGGAGGTGTCTGTGCTCTCCATTGGCTCGGACACTTTTGACATTTATCGATTATCTAATTTTTTAGCTGCAAAAGGATGGAATTTAAATGTCCTACAGTTCCCGCCAAGGTGAGTGTGTGCAGGCCAGGGAGTGATGTATGTAGCCCAGGGTATGCAAGATGGGCATATTCAGGCCACGTAGCTCTTGTGATTTGCTGAGTGGTGTTGTCCATATCTGAGAAATTGTATGTAGACTTTTCCTCTGCAGAGAAAGAATTATTTCTGTAATTGCTGATACACAGCAGTGAGGATAAAGCAATAGTACTTTTAATGAGCCTAGCAGAGGACATGTCTGAGGCTCCCTTTCTATTTACCTCTAGTACAAGCAGAAAAATATAAATAACCAAGGCTTTATCTCATGTTGATTAACTGAGGGTTTATAGATTGATTTATTTTTAGTATTTTCCTGCTGCCCATTGAAGATGAAGGTAATGGAAAGAAGTGTAAAGGGCTGATCATTTTCAGTGATGTAAAATGAATGTCAGGGACTTTCCTGAAGTGGGCAGTTGCTTTTTGTGTGGGTAAAAGGGAGCAGTGCTCTCAGATGTAGCTGCCCTGCAAAAATTTTTGACTAGCCACACGAAGCAAAGTCCAGAGAGTCTGAGGTGACAGCTCAGAGGTGCATGTAGCCCTGTTCCTTCTGGTGGATGCCAGCTTCCACATTGGGGGTGGTGATGACTTGGAAGCTGCAGAGGAAGGAGAGACAAATGATGGCAAGGACCACTGGCCTTGCAGGCAGCTGTATTTTCCCCACCAGAGGTACCTGGAACGAGGTGAGAAAATGATAGGCCTTTAACTTAATGGTGAGATCAGTAAGGAAGAGAAGAGATGCTGACATTTTGCAAAAGAAAAGCTGAGCTCTCCAAGCTCGATTCTAGCAAGTTTTTTGCAGGGATTACCTTTAGTGGGAGTGCTATTTTAAGGAGTTACACAGTTATCACTGGCCATGGAAGGATTAAATTGCTGTTGATTGCTCAGAAAATGTGGAGCTGTACGTTCTGGAGGTGGTTAATGTCTCCCTCTGCCCTGCCTGCCCAGCATCCATCTCTGCATTACGCAGCTGCACACGAAGCCTGGCGTTGCTGAAGAGTTCCTGAAGGATGTCAGAGACAGCATTGAGGACATCATGAAGGACCTCAATGCCAAGACCACAGGCATGGTGAGCAGGCCAGCATGTAGTGAAGGGATGTTTGGGGTGAGCGTGTTCCTCCTATGTAACAGCATGCTCTCCTCTGCTTAGGGAGCTATCTATGGAATGGCCCAGTCCGTCCCAGACCGGAGCTTGGTCGCGGAGATTTCCCAGGCCTACTTGGATGGCCTCTACAGCACGGATGTTCCTGGCAGTGAAAGGCACATGAATGGCTCTCCTGGCCACCACTGACTGTAGAGCAACAATGGGTGCCTTTCCAGCTGGCACTGGAGTGGTTCAAAAGGTTTCCTAGGGAAGAGATTGCAGTAAGCCTTTGGTTCCTACAATTGCAGGTCTGAGCGTGGCTTGGTCTCAAAGAATTCCTTCCCTGTCTTAATCTGTTCTGAAATACACATTTTTTTCAAGCCCAACTTTTGGGGCTTTTCCTCCCTTCCCCCTGCCTGTTCTGATCATGGCTATTGATGGTGAATTGAATATCCATTCCACAACTCCAAATTCCTCAGGTATTCTGCGTGTCACTTCATTCCTTGCTGTTTCTCCTCCTCAGACCTGGCATTCAGCCGGCGTCCAGCCAAGTGTTAGCTTTGAGCTCTCATCTTGTGTTCCAAAGCTTCAATCTTCCCAGAAGCTAAAGGTAGAAAATAAATGGAAAATTTTGTTTTCTTTTGAGTATTTTTCTAAGCTACTGCATTTAACAGGCCGTGCTTGGGAGCCTTCCATCTGTGTAATGCAGAGCTGATAAACTGGCAAAGGGAAGATGGTCATGGACTCCTTTTGAAATCCCCTCTGGAGATCTCAGTGAGACTGCAATCAATATCTGCTGAGGGGGAGAAAAAAAACCAACACAAAATCCTTTACTGAAATCTCTTGAATAGCAGCAGAAATAGAAACCAAGCAGGCAGTGTAGGGAGAGGAACTGGATGGTACTGAAAATCCGGGGTACGTCATAGCTGTTTCGCTTCACTGCCTCTTCTAGAAGACATGCATTTATCACCTGGAGTGCTGTTTTACCTTGCACAGTTCTGGAGGGAGGTGCAAGACCAATTTCACTGCTCATAACTTGAAGGTTTTCCACTATCCCCTCATGATGCTGTAGCAGAGCCAGCCAGGCCCTGGGTGTCACATGTGAATGGACGGCGCCAAAGCTGACGGGTTTTTTTTAACCACGATCTTTTAGTATCAAAAAGGTGACTTTTGTAATAGTAGTAATCTCAGCTCTTTGCACTGATTCTTTTAAGGCACATTCTCAAAAGGGCATTCACCACTGTGCCTTGATGCTTCTCTGGCTTATTTTTTTTGTGGGATGCCAGGATGGTCTGGAGGGTTCAGCTTATGACCGTGGCCCTGGCTGTGGTTGTCTCTTTATGGTACTATGCTGAAAATAAACCTCAGAGGCAGGCTGGCCTCAGAGGAAGGACTTGCCTGTAAGGTAGGATAGTAGTTGTGTTGAGCCAAGTCCCTTCACAGTATTACAAAGATGCTGGGAGAGCCCTGAGAGGCAGAGGGAAAGGTTGCAGCAAGTCGAAGGTGCTCAATCCTTGGGCTCAGCCTTCCTTCTTTCTCTGCTGTTTTTATGGTGAGAGAGTTTGCCCAGCACAACTTGTGAGGCAGTTGCAGCCTCAAGGACAAGCCAGAACCTCTTCAGTTATCAAATATGGACAGAGTTACTCCTGCAGGGCTTTCCCATGTTTTCTCTCAGCTTTTAGCATGGAACAGAGAGTTTCCCAGGCAGAATTCCACACGGGGGTGAAGATTTCCTGCCATGTCTGCGCAGTCCTGTGCAGGGTGTCTGAAGGCATCTCTCTGCTGGAGTGGGCCTGTTGCCTGAAGCTGACCCTTGCTGAAGCACACACTTGCACAGTAATCTTACAGAATGAGAAAGTCACAAACCAGTGCAGCCCTGGGCCCAGCCACTGTGGGAAGGATAGTGGCTTTCCAACAGCTTTATTCACAGTGCGAGCAGACAAAAGTATTTTGGCCATCTGCCCTGAAATTGATGACTTTATGCATGTCTCTGGGCCCTTTTGAAATCACTCAGTTGCCTGAAGAGTCTCTTGATGGGGCTATCAGCTCTGGCAGTTTGTCCTGGACCTGTTTATTCTGGCAAGGTCTTGCCAGTGTGGCCATTACTGCATCTCTGAGTTGCAGTACTTTGGAGACAGTCTTATGTTTCTGGCTACTGTGATGGTTCTCTTTTGGACCGAGATTTAATAAGACAAAACAAAAAAGGGAGGTAGTCTTTTTGTTTCTGCTTTAAAAGAAAGAAGGGATGGATTAGGGGTGAGCTGAATGAGAAAGTCCCTTCTCTTCCGTCTCTGGTTGCATTTTCCTCCCAGGAAGTAGATGGATCTAACAGATCAGTGCTCCATTTCACATTTTTGAAAGTATTTGAAGATGTTGTTTGTAAGTCAGTATATTCTATTCTGGGCTTTGCTTATTAATAATATTTGTGGGTTTCATTGTTTCATGTGTATTTGTTCTATACTGTAAATGTACTCCCGTGGTCAGGAATAGGCCACTGTGATTTACTGGTGTGTAGTCTTTATTCATCCTGGTCACCTCACATGTAATCTGCATCTCCTTTATCATGCCAAATGGTCTTAGAAAAACAGATTAACAGGCTGTGTGACTTAAAAGGCAAAAGAAGAGTTTGAACTGGATTATGATCTGAAACTGGATGGTACTTCAGACTTGGAGGGATCTCCGTGGCTGTTAATTGCTGTGAGATTTCGCAACTGTCAGGTTTTCCAAGCGGGATGCTAAACTTGTTGCTTGTACAGAGCACTCCTGAGGGATTTGTCTGCTCTTAGGTACTAGAATGAAGAATATCCACTGGGATGGACCAAGAAGAGATGTGTGTCTTCATGCCATGGATTTCATCTGCACTTTTCTGATGACTTGGGGGAGAAGGGAGTGGAAGGATTGCATACAACACAATAATATCCTACCCAATAAATCCACATGGACTTTTTAATGAACAAATGGGATGAGTTCATCTGAAGGCAGTATTTCTGTATTGCTCTGATTTGCCACTGTAAAACCGCAGGCTGAAATAGCTGAAGAGATGGTGAAAATGGGCCTAGTTTGTATTAAAATGGTGCATTTAGCTATCTGGGCTCCTTGAGCTCTTTTTTTCCTGTTTCAGTGCTCATTTGAATGATTGGGGACCTGTTGTTCCTGGGTTTTGCTCCTGCACAGCCTGGTCTGTGGCAGGGAGGATGGTTTATGAATCTTACTAACTCTGCCTGAGGGCTGCTCTGTCATTCTGTCAAGATAAAGGGGGTGTCTGTAGCTTCGTCTTGTGTGTAATGTTCAAAGATACTGAAAGCTCTCATTTAAGAGCTGTGGATTTTCTCCTAATGCTTTGTAGAACTTTAAAGAGTTAAAAAAAAAGAGGAAAAAAAAAAAAAAGAACTGTGTGTTTGTAGTGTGTTTCCCCAGACTGTTGTGCTGAAAGCAGCTACTGTTGGTTTCACATCAAAGTGTTCATTGTGTTGCCCCACCAAATCCACCCAACCACCTCTTTTTGGGATGTCAGCAGCCCCTGGCCTGGTGCTGTGCTGCTTCTGTGCCTCTTGGTTGCACCTCCCTTGTGTTTGTGCCTTGGCTGTAGCACACTTGTGGTTTTTCACAAGCAGTTTTTACCTGCTCTGGCTTTGATAATCTTCTTTTTCAGATCCCTTTGAGGCCAAGGCATGTGCCATTTCTCCGTGAAGTCTTTCCATGGCAGAAGCACCTTCTTGAGAGCAGCACGTGCCTTGGGAAAACCTGTTGGTGTCACTTGATCAGTGAGGCCTCTTTCCAAGCTGACATCAGGTTGACCAAGACCTTTATTGTAAACATTATCACTTGGTATCCTACTAAAGGCGGGTTCCAGTCGGGGTGAGACCACGTGCCTGCTTGTAATACTGCTAGAGAGAGGTTACAGCAATGACAAACTGCACATCATGTTGCTGGTTTGTTACAGAGACACCAAAGGGTTCACAAAACATGTTTTAGGCAGAAAGCATATTCTAGAAGAACAACAGCAGTTAGAGGGGGTCAGGCTCCGGAAAGATTTACTGGTGCAGTTGTGTAACGTGACTCTGGAAGGACATGAACCTATTGGAGCGAGTCCAGAGAAGGCCATGTTGATTACAGGGATGGAACAGCTCTGTTATGAGCAAAGGCTCAGAGAATTGGGACTGTTCAGCCTGGAGAAGAGGTTTTAGTGTGACCTAATTGTGGCCTTCCAGGACCTGAAAGGAGCCCATAAGAAACATGGAGAGGGAGTTCTTACAAGAGCATGTTGTGACAGGACAAGGGGGAATGGCTTTGCACTGACAAGAGAGAGTAGGGTTAGATTGGGTATTAGGAAAATCCTTCCCTGGGAGGGTGGGCAGGCCCTGGCACAGGTTGCCCAGAGAAGCTGCCCCTGGATCCCTGGGAGTGTCCAAGGCTGGGTTGGACAGGGCTTGGAGCAACCTGTGCTAGTGGAAGGTGTCCCTGCCCATGGCAGGGGTTGTAATGAGATGATTTTTAACATCCCTTCTCACCCAAACTGTTCTGTGATTTTATGATATGACTGACTCCTGGTAAAAGGCTCAGCACTTGGTAGGCTTGGAGCTCGTGGCTAAGGAAGGGTTTACAGGTGGAATTTGCAAGGTCAGAGGTGGATATGTGCACCCTGAGCAGTGCCTCCATCCACGGGTGCTGCGGCGGGGAGGGCAATGAGGTGTCGGGCAGTTTGGATCCAGGATCTAGTCTGGAAGTGGGAGAAGGCTCTGGGTGCAAGAGCAGGGTTGTGGCAGCGGCGCAGTGGATCTTTAGCTTCGTGTATCTTTGGTCAGGACAGGGAAGCTGCAACCTGCTCGATGAAGCTGGCCAGGTTGATGTCCCGCTCCGACAATCCTCCGCAGTCGTGGGTGCTCAAAGTGATGTGAACCTAGAGAAGACGAGACAGAGTGTTACTGGCAGGAAGAGCAGGGATGAATTCTCCTCCCAGTGCTGTAGGTGAGGCCCAGGTGGCTCCAGACTTGATTGCAACATTTCCCCGGGGTGGGAGAGGTGGTCTGGCACTTTGCCTGGTTTTCTCTCTTCCCATAGCTCATCCTGGCCACAAGCTGTCACTGCCTTGGTCACAGCAGCCACCTGTGCCCACTTTTCAACTCCCTCTTTTCTCAAAAGCTTTTCCCCTTGCTGCTACTTTTGACATTGATTTAAAAAAGCAACCCCCCAGGGCTGGCCAGGTCAGGTACTCAGTTGGACAGGGAAAAATGAGGGGGAAATGATCCATGAGAGCTGGAGGCTATCTGGGATAGGGGAATAGCATTTGAGGGAAGAGGTCCTGCTGATATGAACAGGATTTGCTGCTCCTGTTTTAGCCCTCCAGAAAGGGATCTGCTCCCTGAAGAGCTCTGTTTTGCCCCCACCATCCCTGTTTCTTACCTTATTGTACACATTGAACCATTCAGGGTGGTGATCCAGTTTTTCTGCCTGTAGAGCCACTCTGGTCATGAAGCCAAAGGCCTGGGGAGTGAGAAGGGAAGTTAACTCTGAACGAGTAACCCTGCAATATATTGGTTTTCACCCCATTACTGTTATTTTTACACCCCCTTTTTCTAGATAAACCAATCAAATGCAAGCCCTGGGATGTTCTCTGTTGGGGTTTTCTATGGGTTGTACTCTTTTTTAGGGGTTTTTCCCAGGCAGATTGTGTACTGAGTTGACCACTCTGGTGTCTTGGGCAGGTTACCCTGCTCAGCCATTACATTTCAGGAGACACACAGAGGGGTTTCTGTGGCTGAGCCTCGCAGAGGGGACTCCCTGCTCTGCAGACCTGGTCTCCCACTCTGAAAAGCTCCTACCCGGTTGAAGTCCTTGAAGTGGAACTCCTTGAAGATGGCATCTCTGCCTTCCACCTCGTTCCACCCCACAGCTCTCAGGTTTGGCAGCAGCTGCTCCCTCTCCTCCGTGCTCAGCCTGTGGGCTTTTCCTGCCTGATGCCACGGGAAGGAAAGGGAAGAGGAGCAGATCAGCATGGCACAGGTAGGATGAAGCAGATGTTCAGAGCAGGGAGGCATCCCATGGGTCATGGAGTTATGGGAACAAGAGGCAGCTGCAGGGTGGGTGGGAGGGCAGGAATATCAATGCTGCCCTCTGCTCCCTGCCCAGGATACATCCTGTGTGTATCCAAGGTCCAGCTGGTTCCTTCTGTCCTCTCACCTGCAACACCTTCCACAGTGTCTGGGTGTCCTCATTATAACCCGAGATACTAAGAAATGATACGTGTGGGAGGTTAAGCTCCAAAATGCATTGCAGATAATGGTGGGGGGGAAGGCAAAATCTGAAACTCCCTGATGGTTTCTACATCTGAGGTTTGCTTTAGGGTTCCTAACGCAGGAGGGCTTACATATTTATTTACTGGGAGCCTGCTTTAGAGGTGAGAGAAGTGGTGTGAATCAGAGATGAGTCACACTAAACTGCAGTTCAGCTTCTTTTCCATCTCCCTTCTATTACAACAGAGTTTAAGAGGCTCTTTCTGTCTGTGATGAACAAAGGGCAGAGGGAGGGATTGTGAGTGAGCCTTGTCTTGGGCACAACTGCTGTTCCTTGGTTTGTAAGGGGTGGTGGTGGGGGAGCAGCAATTCTGGGCTTTGGGGAGTGATTATAGGCAAAGATAAAACTAAAATGAAGCTTTTGGGCATGGGGACTACCTGAGCCAGCATCTGTTCTGGCTCTGGGGAAGGCAGGAATGAGTGCAGAGGGGTATTGCTTGCTCTGAAAATCAAAATTCTGTAGACCAAAGTGTGGCAAGTTAGATATGAGTCCCAACAAATCCAGCCCACTTTTTTGAGGGTGTTTGGTCAGCAGCAACCTGAAGATGTTTTACTGAGAATTACCACCTTAAACAACTAAGACAAATCGTCCTCTCCTATGGCTGTACAAAACCAAAGAGGCAGCTGTGAAGCTGATGTTTTTGTGGGTGGTTCTTGAGTGTTTTGGGGAGGATTGCAAAGATGATGCCCTATTCCCATGGCTGTGTGGGTGCCTACCTGTCTGTCTGGCTGTGACACTTACACGTGGAGAAAGCTGCCAATTCATGGAATGGAGAGTGCCAAGGTGTGCCCTGAACCTTAGCATGGGGTGCCTGGGGGTGGGATGGTTCCTGTCCCCCTGGCATCACAGCTGCATGATTTTTTGGGGGAAGCCTTCCTTGTCTGTACATATTTTGGCCTCACAGCGTTTTGGATGGCCCCCTGCCAGCCTCGGCTCTGTTACCTCCCTCACCAACCCCCAAATGTCAACCCTGTCCTTTATGGAGCTCTGGGCTTGGAGGGAAGGTAGTGAGTAAACATGATTTAGCACAATAAACCCGGAGCCGTTGCCCTTCCCCGCCGATGGCCTGATAAGCAGGTAGCTTAGCAACTGGATAAGGTGAGGACAGAGGATGGCTCTGCACGAGGTGCTGCCAGGGGGGCACTCGTTGGGGCTGCCTTGGGGACTCAGATGGGACAAGATTTGGGATCGGGGCTGCAACCTGCTCCTGTATCGGTGCTAAAGGCTCTGTAAAGATGGAGTTGTTGCTTGGAGCAGCGGCATGTGGATGCAGGGGGCTGGATTCCAAACCAGCCTCCTCTGGGCAGAGCAAGAAACCAGGCTGCTTGGGAAGGATGTGGTTTAATTGTTCTCTGACCCCTTTTCTTTGTTGTGACTATGTGGGAGGACCGGCCCGGGGGCTTTTTCCAGGGCCAGCTCCTCTGCGAAAGCCCAGCACCAGTGGGAGGCATGGCTAGGCTGAGGTTTGGTCCACAGACCATTGTGTCTTGTGATGGCAAACCCTCTGCCTGGAGCACCCCCGTGCTCTCCATGCCCCTCCAATCCCTCTTTCTCCACCCCAGCACACTGCCCAGCCCGCTGGTTTTGTCAGTATGGCATGTTAATGCTTTCATGTGCACTTACTCCTTTAAAACATGCTCTTCTCTTTAGGGAAACTCAATTATTTTGTTTTCTTCTGCTGGCTCTCAACTCGGCCAAGGAGTTCAGATTTTTATTTTTTGCCAGCAGGAAACCAAATCGATGCATTGTGCAACTGAGGGAAAGGAATCAGCATGGGAAATTGGGAGAGCTTTGAGCTGTCTGGAGATGAAACAACCCTCTTTCCTTTAACTGTAAGATTTTAGTTAGGGAGTCACACAACGGTTTGCGTTGGAAGACACCTTAAAGCTCATCCCATTCCACCCCCTGCCATGGGTAGGGACACCTTCCACTGGCCCAGGTTTGCTCCAAGCCCTATCCAACCTGGCTTTGGACCCTTCCAGGGATGGGGCAACCTGTGCCAGGGCCTCCCCACCCTCACAGGGAAGAATTCCTTCCCAATGTAAAGGGTGACTCGTCACGTGGGAGAAGGTCAAGGGCACAGCCCTGCAATGATGTATGTCATGAGGCCCTCGGTGTTTTGCTGCCACGGAAAAGCCTATTTCCAGCCGGCCCGGGTGTGTTGCAGATGGAGCACACATGGGGGTCGTCCTTACCCTACAGAATTTGAGGGGTGGTGTGTCATCGCTGCCGGCCCCTTTCCCTCCCCCTCGCAGAGAGCCCGGAGGGCGCTGCCTTTGGTAATTCAGCAGCAGCCGGCGGAGCTCCCGCGTTACTCATTAACCACGGCGCTCTGCTCCTTACTCCCTTCCCTCCTGCCTCTCCTCAGGCTCTGGACCTGCCGCTGAAACCTTCCTGCCTTGGAAAAGGCAAAAGAAACAGCCGGCTTTTCCCAGCAGGGACTTACCATGGCCCGCGGGTGTCCGTGCGCTCCGTGCCCGGCGCGGCTCGGGGGATGCTCGGCGTGCGGAGCCCTCGGGAGCCGCGGCTTGTCCGGGGTGGCGGGAGGCGTGGCGAGGGAACCGGGTCCACCCCCGGCCAGCAGAGCCTTCCCAACGCTGGGCACTCGCCTGCGGGGCCACAGGGGGCTGCGGGGCTCGGGGGATGCCCGGGGAGGGGATACCCGAAGAGGGACTCTCGGAACCCCTGCCCGCCGGAGCGACGCTATGTGCCCACCCCGAACCACCCCTCTCTGTCCTGCGGGGTCGCTTTTTTAACCTGTGACACAAGGGAAAGGTGGAGCGGGATGGAGAGGGGGCAGTGTAAGGCGGTCCCGCCGGGTGCTGCTGGCAACACGTGTGATGAGCTGAGCGGATCCATGTGCTTCGCGGCCCTCCGAGCTCGGGGCAGTGCTGATCACAAGCTGCAGTGTCGCGGACAGCCTGGATTGTATCGCAGCACGTGGACCAAGAGCCGTGGGAATGGGGGGGAGTGCGCGCAGCGCAGCCCTTGGGAGCATTTCCAAGGTGTTTTCTCCCGTTGCCGAGGGAGTGGGATGTGCAGGATGCTGTGCACTGGTCCCTGGCAGTTTGGCTCTCCGTGTCCCTCAGCTCATCGTCTGCTAAACCCACTCACGTGATGGGCAATTTTCCAGTGCTGACAACGATTTCTTACTGTGCTGATGTAGGTGACAGACAGGAATTCAGCCCCCTGCTATCCCCTCATGGCTTTCTTTACCCTTGAAGCAACTCATTCCAGACTTTTATTTATTTATTTATTTTAATACAGCATGATGTATATCCCTTCTATATACTCTTGTGCACATTTTGTTTTCTGCTGTAAGGGTTTGTGGGTACCACAGAGATGATTTGTTTCTCCAGCAGTCAAGCTAGAGGAAAGCAAATTCTTCCTTTCCCTTTTTTTTTAAAAAAAAAAAAAAATTTTTACTCCCTTCTATATGTTTGCTTGCCAGGGTAATGAAAAGGAAAAATGGGCATCTTTTGTGTCCTAGGAGACCCTGAGTGTTTGTCCAGGGAGAAAAGACTGGGAGAGCAATGCAGCACCTGTGAAGAAAATAACTGTGTGTGGATGTGGAGCTGGAAGCTCTGATATGGATGAAAGGAGGAGGTGTGCTGTACGCTTTCCAGCAATGAAATCAGGAGGTGGGATTGTTTGTCAGGTTGGGCAAGGCCAACAAAATATTTCCTTGGTGTAAGCTGGAACTGCAGGACAGGCAGTTCCATCAGCACAGCCCAGCACAAGTGCCCCTGTAAATAATAACATGAGCAAGTGACCTCCTGTCAGGGCCCTGAGTGCACCAGGGCTGGGTGTCAGAGCCCCTGGTGGCCTCCCTATTGATTTGGAGATGGGGACGAAGCAAATCCCCCATACCTTATGTTATCCCTCTTTGCCTCCGTTAGATTTTGCTCCAGCCTGGCTGGAGCTGATCCTATTTCCCTTGGCAATGCATGTGCTGCCAGTCCAGAGCACCTGACACCACCTCAGCTCCTTGGAGGTGAAGAGCGTTTGGAGAAAAGGGGTTACTTATACTGTGCCTGCTGATTGCTCAGCTCCTTTGTAATGGCATTTTCTCTCCTGGGTGATAAATCCAGCTTTAACTGCCACCCTCTCACGGCAGGGATCTCTCACAGAGGGATGAGGTTGCCCAAAAAGTGTCAACAGGGCAGTTGTGATTTTCCTCTCTCGGCAGTGTGGAATTGTGTCCAGGGGAATCGTTTGACTGACTCCAACTCCTGAACCTCTGAGTGCATGAAACTCCCCCTCTGCACAGCTTTAATTTCTCTTTTTGAGATGGGACCCTTTAGATCTGCTTTTAATGATTAATTGAGAGATGTTGGGCAAGGTATTTGCTCAGAGCAGTTTTCACCCTGTGCAAGGCCTGTGCCTGTCTACTGGGAACAGATTTTTGCTCTTTTTCCTTCTCTTTTTGTCTGGTTTAGAGCTGTGCTGCCTTTGATGAGGTCAGTGGCAGCTAAACCCACATTGCTGTCACATACCCACAGGGTGTTTCTGTGTATTTAAAGTGTGCTTTAATATAACTTGCCTACTATTATTTTATTTTTTAAATAAGTTTTAAACAAAATATATCTGGGCCTGAAAGCTGCTTTGGTTGAGAGCCCTGTTCTGTCTCCCTTCTCAAAATTTACTTTTTGAAGACCCCTCCCTTCTCATTTCATGCTCCCTGAAACATTCTGATGGTCCAACAGAGCAATGGGTGGGTTGTTTTTTGTTGCTGTTGATTTGTTTTTGTGGTTTGACTTTTTTCTTTTCCTCTCTTCTATTATTTCCTTCCCCACAGTCTGTGCTGGCCCCTTGCTTAACAGTGTGAAGAATGTGCTCAGTCATCTTCCTGCAGGTCTGTTTTTCCAGGTACCCCTGGTATGGCAGGAGTTTGAACAAGATGATTGTTAATGTCCCTTCCAAACCAAACAATTCTAGGATCCTGAGACTTCCCAGGTTTAGTTCTGGCTGCAGCTGGAGACAGGGTGGGAAGAAGACCTTGTGTCAGGACGTTCCTGCTCCACAGAGAAGGCCTTTAGGAAACCCTGGGTGTGCTGTTAGTTTGCTTCACCTTTGACTGATGCTCTCATCTCTTCCTCAGGTCTGGCACCATCTGCCATTCCCATTCCCTCTTCCCGCTGTTTGGGAGGGAGGAAGGCTTGATATGCTCGACTTCTTTTTGCTAACTGAGGAGACCCAGGGCAGGAGGACTCTTAGTCATCCACAAGTCAGAGAAACAGATTTTTACCTGGTGGGCTCTGAGCTGTTCGTGTATTTATGGCTTTGAGGTTGCTTCTGAGAAGAAACTGAAATTCATGTGTGAGAGGAAGGAGGCAACAACTGCTTATTCAGCAGAGAAACAATTAACCAGCTGCAGTGCCTCAGGAATTCACTGGGAGTACGTTTCCAGAGTTGCATCCATGCTAATGGCATTAGAGGAAGCAGCCTGGGACAGGATCCCCACTCTCTGGAGAACCTCGGCCCCCAAAGGGCATTTTAAGCAAGGGTGGGCCAAACTCTCTCATCATCTGGTATCTCAAGCATTGCTCTCGTGGCACAAAAGATTTAATTAGAGAGTTTGTTTAGCACTGGAGGGGATTTATGGCAGTTGTGACAAGTCTAAGTTGACAAAAGGGCCCAATAAACAGAGCTGAATCGTTAATTATTCTGGTGCGAGATTTCCTCTTGTAGCAGCGTTTTATCAAAGTCAGCAAGGGCCTTAGAGCAATGAACAAAATAAATTGGAGGCTGGTAGGAACTGAGGCTTTGGGCTGCTCACACGTTGCTTTAGGTGAAAGTCCTTTGTGTCAGGCAGAGGGCAGGTCTCCTGGAGAAGGTTAAAATGAAAAAAAAATGGCAATAAAAAGGCATAACCGCTTCTAATGTGTAGAAAACCTGAATCCCAAAGTGGGAGGTGACTGTTTGCAAGGAGTATCCCTGCCTGTTGGAGTGAGAAATGTTGCATTGAAGGGAGCTTTCCCAGAAGAGGATGATGCAAACCTGAGTCCAAAGTACCTGTGAGCACTCTGCCATGGATCCCTTCTTCCTGTGTCAGACGGGTGCTGGAAGAGACAGCCCATTCCCACCTGGTGCATGGAGAAACCTGGCACGATTTAGATGTGAAAATTCAGAGCGGGGGCCAGAATAATCCTGTTTTGACTCTGTGTTTGCCCTTGAAACCAAGTGGTATGACAAAAACGGGCCTTGGGACCTGGCAGCCAGTGTCCCAGGTCTTGTCCTCCAGCTTCCAGGAGCTGCTCCATGGTCCATAGTGGACAGGGGTGAGATCAGGGAGTTTGTGGTCCTGCCAAGGTCACTCATTTCCCTGCAGCAGGATGCATTTGCCCTGGGGGAAGGTAATCCATCAAAACTGCCTCCTCCCCACCCCTTGTTTTGTCTCCTCTGCTGATGGATTAGTCCCGTTGCTCGGCTTCCCTGGGCACAGCTGGAGCCCAGTGCAGGGCAAGCTTCTTGTATTCAGCTCGTTTCCTGACTTTCAGTCCAAATTTGAGTTTCTTTGCTAAACAGGTTGGATTTTCTGGCAGATTTGCAGGGCTTGTGGAGGGTATCTTGACAGATCGGAAAGCCTTTTTCCCATGTTAAAAAGAGTGAGTTTTGTTCCTTGTTTATGCGGGGAGAGCTGGGCTCTGCATATTAAGCGGCTGCTGTACAGCCGCGTCTTGTCACTAGGGGTCAGGGAAACGCTGGAAAACGGGAGCTGTCCCCGAAACTGCGTCCCCTGGCAGGAGGGCACAGGGTGGGGGCTCTCAGGACCCCACCTGATCCCGAAAAACAGGAGTGGATACTGGTGCTGTCAGCTTTGTGGAAGCGTGGCTGCGCTCAGTGAAGCAGCTTCTCAGCTGGACCTTCCCGGTCAGGCTGTTTCCCATGAGAAGCACCTCCAGATCCTTTGGTGTGCTCCAAAGCATCCCACAGCTGGAACATGCTTGCACTGAGCTTGTCTCTCCAGCCAGATTGCTGGAGATCATGGAATCGTGGGTGGAAGGGACATTAAAGATCATCTCATTCCACCCCCTGCCATGGGCATGGACACCTTCCACCAGCCCAGGTTGCTTCAAGCCCTGTCCAAACTGGCCTTGGACACTTCCAGGGATCCGGGGGCAACCACAGCTTTTCTGGGCAACCTGTGCCAGGGCCTGCCCACCCTCACAAGGAATAATTCCTTTCCAGTATCCCATCTGAATCTCTCCTCTTAGTTTAAACCATTCCCCCATGTTCTCTCACAACAGACCCAGTTAAAAGTCTTGTTCCTCAGATAATTTGGCTGCCACGACTGTTTTCAAGTCCTGGAAGTGCTTGGGTTTCATTCCCAGCTTTCCAGTTGCAGGAAAGCAGTAAGGTACCCTGAGGTGGGGACAGGAGAGGGGCCTTGGGTGTGGATGTAAAGGTGAGTCTTTAGAGACCTTTTACTGGGCAGGATTAGAGAAGGTTGGGAAGCTTTTGGGCATACAAGCCCCTTTGATCCTAACTAGAAACATCAGGCTTTCAAGCCAAATGAGTTGAGAACAGTTGTTCGGAGATTAGGGAGGTATTTAATACATGTGGATGTTTCATAAGGATGGAGTGACAGGAGATGGTGAGAGGAGAAAAAATACGCTAAGGCAGCAATTTCCTTGGAGACACAGAGGCAGCTTATGGGCCGTGGAACATGATGAGGTGCTAGAGGGCACAGTGACCAACTCCAGGAGTTTTGCTCTATGGTAGAGTTGTGAATTTTGTTTCCTGGATCTGCCTTTGTTGGTGTTTCATAGTAGTATTTTTTTTTTCTTTTTTGGTCTGAGCTGAGCGGAGAGGACAGGAGTAGTGATTTTTTGGGGTGATAAATGGTCCCCCACTGGCTGCTGGGTGGGCTTGTCTCTCAGATTGTCTGTGGGGGTGTGTTTGGGTGCTCAGCTCCATCTCCAGCCTTCCCAAGAGGGCAATAGGTGAGCCAAGGAAAATGTGGAAGCACGGGGTCATATCCAGGCATGGAGTGTGGTGTATTGGGAGCTGCTGGAGGTACATTGGCAAGCTTTGCATCTTCCATAGTGCAGAACCTGATATCAGAAACTCATGATATTCCTGTCAGGTGCAGCACTGACTTTTTTTCCCTTGTTAGCACTAAACATGCTCTTTTGATGAGGTTACTCTCGTATTTACATTACCACCTCTCTTTCTCCCCAGCCTAATGAGTTTGTGCTGCTTCTTACACACTGAATTCAGCTGCTTTGCTTGCTCTTGCTATTAGTGGGAAGGACCACTGCCCCATGCTGCCTGCGCTGTTTGTTCAAAGCAGGATCAAAATTAATGGGAAGATTGTGTACGTGGCAATCTTAAGAACCCAAAATGCAACTGTGCCTCACCTGTCGGGAGCAGCAAATTAGATAACGTAGCAGCCCGCCTCCAAGTCTGGGGATAAAGAATTCCTGTGGCAGGCACAGCGAGGAGGGGGGAGATGAAATGCTGCAAGCTGTCATCGATTCACAGCCTGGGCTGGGAGGTTTGTGGATGCGCTACAGCAAAATGGGGCTGGGTGTAATTCCAGCCACCTCCGCTCCCTCCTGCGTCAGCTGCGTCTTGCTTGGAAGGGCTTTGGGCTCCAAAATGGTTTGTGTCTTGGACCTCTGCTGATATCACCCTAGGATGCTGTTGAAGGTTGTGGGAGCAGTCCCTTGAACTGGTCCTGGAAACTGGTCCTTGGTGTAGGCTGGGTTTATCACCGTGCAAAACTGAAGTGTTGGAGCTGGGGGGAGGAAGGAGAAAGGCAGGTGGTTGTTGATGACCTGTAGTGGAAAGTCACTGGTGCTGTGAGCTCCTTGGGGACAGTGCTTTGGTAGCATCAGCTGTACTGTGTTATTGTCTCAGAGCCAATGTCCCGAGGCAAGAGAACTTTCACTGGATTCTGCTGCCACCTGCCTGAGGCACCATGAAGAGTGAAGATGTTGGTGCCAGTGCTGTAGTGCTGGGAAGAAGGATTTCTCTGGGGAAGGAACAAGACTGTTTTCTGGGAGAGGGTAGGTTTAGGTTAGATTTTAGGTTAGCTATTAGGAAGAAGATTTAGATGGGATATTGGGAAGGAATCCTTCCCTGGGAGGGTGGGCAGGCCCTGGCACAGGTTGC
Source organism: Sclerurus mexicanus (assembly GCA_013396755.1). NCBI lineage: Eukaryota > Metazoa > Chordata > Aves > Passeriformes > Furnariidae > Sclerurus > Sclerurus mexicanus. The sequence goes on along the minus strand of VWZF01000569.1, from coordinate 763,107 downwards.
GCAGAGAAGCTGTGGCTGCCCCATCCCTGGAAGTGTCCAAGGCCAGATTGGACGGGGCTTGGAGCAACCTGATCTAGTGGAAGGTGTCCCTGCCCATGGCAGGGGGTTGGAACTGCATGATCTTTAAAGTCCCTTCCAACCCAAATCATTCTGGGATTCTGTGTCTTGTAGGACTTCTTTTGGCCGTGAGCCCCTCAGGAGGTCCTTGTCCTTGGAGACCCTGGTGTTCACACTGGTCACACAAAGCCAAAGTGAGGAGTAGGAGTGTGCCCCACATGGGGAGACAATGCTTGTTTGTGGGATGGGAGGGTCTCCCGTGTGAGGATATATTGGGGAATCCACTTCTGAGGTATCATCAGGCTCAGGAGAGCTCACCTCCTCAGTCAACAGCTTTGGACAAACTGCCTGCAAGGTAAAGGAAGAAGGAACAGCTCCTTCAAGTGGAGCTGGTACAGGAACAGACCCAGTGGCCAAGGGCAGAGCAAGAGGGAGAACAAAATAGGAAGTTTTCTCCCCAGACTCATATTCCTGTTGTGATAATAAAAAAGGATGAACAGCTCCAGGGCACATGGGACATATGACATTGCCCACTGTGGCCGCAAGAACTCAAGACAGTAGGATTAAAAGCAACCTCTGGGAAGTAAAAGCAGCATCACTCAGCAAAGAGGATTTTTCTCCAGCTATTGATCAGCAGTTTACAATGAATGCCCAGCATGGAAATAAGCACAGGTGCTGTGGTGGTGCTGCAGACCTGGACCTGCCCTGGGAGGCCACGAGCTCTGCGATAACTCAGTTGCGCCTTCTGATGCTCAAGGGAGCAGGTGAAGCTGGTTAACTCAAGCCTGGTGACCACAGGTGCCCTGCATTCTTTATCAGGTAATCAAGGTCTTCTATAACTGCCAAGTGTTTGGAATCAGTGGGAATACTCCATGAAGGGGTTGAGAGTGCCTTTCCTCGACAACTGCTGGGGAATTCAGTGTAAGGAGGGAAGAAGAGCTGTGATGTTTAAAAGCACTTGCAGTTTTGGGTGCCCTCCAGGTGCAACTGCAGTTCTCCAGTGCACAGACTGTCATGGGGCAGAGGAGTGAGAGCCCATCCACTGAGCAGTCAGGTATGTGTTCCCCACCCCATCTGCTGGGTAAATTTGGGATCTGAATTGTTCCTTCTGGTGCCTGGGTGTGGACTGCAGCACTCTGCTCCCATTTGGCTTAGTGGTGCTTAGCTTTCATCAATAATGCTGGAAAACACTTGCACGGTGGGCTACCAACCAGAAAAATCTGACTGTAGGGGCTGTGGGTTTGAGTCGTGTTTTGTGTGCAGTTCACTGACAGAAGTCAGTGGAGAGATGGTTTTTTACTGTCTTTGTGGTACCATCTTCTGATGAAGTTTGAGTGATAACCTGAGATCTACTCCAGGTTTAGTTTAAGAGGAAGAGAAACAAGGTTGGCTTTTATTTCGCTTGCCTTTGTTTATACTGCTGGGAGATTTAGCTCTGCTTTAGCGCGTGGAATTGTGGCTTTACCTTACAAAGCTCCAGAAAAGGTATTTTAGAGCTTGTGAGGAACAGGCCAGGGTCTTTCCCCTCTTTGCCCTGTGCCTGTGTTTACTGTGCACAACCCCCCTGTCTTATTTTCCAAATCACTGTAACCACTGATCGAGTCTGCCGTGTCAACAAAAGGCATGAAGATCTCTGCTTTCTGCTGAGGCAGAACGAGAATTTGTGGCTCAGGCATTACTGAGATGTTCGATGTGGAAATTATGACCACTCTGTCAGATTGGCTGGATAATTTTTACTCCTAAGCCTTCCACCAAGATGATTTTCAGTGCTTGGAAATCAGTCTTCCTCTGCAGAGCTGTCAGTGTCTCCCAGCTGTGTCAGTGTGTGCTCTAACAAATGCGTGTATAGATGATACAGCTATTTCATCATCATTCCCTGCACTCCTCCAGACACCTGGGAAGCTTATCTTAAGTGCAGCTCTCCTCTCCCAGGGGTCACTTTAGTTAATTCATTTTTTGGTTTGTTTTCCAGTAGTGTAGAAAACCCCTATAATAAGCTGCTTGTTATTTTGGTGTTTGTTTTTTTTCCCCCCCAGATCCTATAGACACACAGAGAGGGAGAAAGATTTCATGTTCTGAGCAGATTATGCTTGACGTGGGTGGGGGGAGGCTTTATTTGTAGTGGTAGGGAAACTGAATTGAGGAGAAATCAAGAGGTGTTTAAGACCCAATTCGCAGCAAAAAGTTTGTATCCTCAAAAAATCCCCCTGGAGGAGTTTTTGCCTTTGTTTCTTGCAGTGAAGGTGAGCTGTGAGCCTACAGTTGCCTCATCTTTTTGGATCCGCTTCCCGACTGATTTGGGTTCTATTATTAGTAGCTGATGTGCTGGTAGAGTCACTCTCCTCCTAACTCTGCTAATTAATCAATGCCCCCCATGACAGCTCTTGACCATTAAATAATATTCATTAGTATCCAGACCCCAACAGTATGGATGAACCCATCTGTCTTCATTAGCTCTTGGATTTTAACATCAGGAGCAGGAGCCAAAAGGGACAGTAAAAGGGCAATTTCTTTCCTCATGCCAGTGAAAACTGACCTTGATGTTTTTCTTTCCCTCCCTGCCCCTTGTCTGTTGGTTAAAGGAGAAAATGGGCAGTAGCTTCAGCTCCTCTCCTTATCCCAAGTTACCGTCCTTAAGGGAAAAGGAGACAGGATGCTCTTTAAAGGTAATAAATAACATATGATTATCCTCATTTTGTAAGTAACCTGAGAATGTCTCTTGGGTCACCAAGGAAAGAAGGTGAGGATCAATACTTATTGATGCCTGAATTACCTTCCTTCATACTAAAAATTAACTTTGCCAGTGGTGGAGCTGCCTCTGCACGCAGGTAACCCAAAACTGGCCAAACCTATGCGTACACAACCTCGGAAGCAGGAAGGAGGAGTTACACTTCTTGGAAGTGTTTCCTGACCCAAGCAAACATCTGGTGTTTTCCTGGGAAGCCACACCTACGTGCTCACCCTTGCTCCCCAAAGTGGGATGGTATTGCTGTCCTTGCTCATCCGTGAGGTTATTTCCTGAATGTTCCTGTAACACGGCAAATATTGTGTCATGTTGGGAAGTCACGTAATCTCCTTCCTGCCAGGTGAATCTGCCCTGAAGCAATTCCAACTTTTGTCAGATCATTATGATTTAAAGGACTAAAAAGACTCCGAGAGGCCTCCTGAGATGCTGAAATTTCCCCCCTGCTCTTGCATTATAGGATGTGGTCCTCCAATCCATCAGCATTGTGGGAGTGGTGGATTTGGCTCCTATAACAACTCCTCTGTCTCCTTCCTTCATGGGAAGGGGTTGGAAGGGGCTGTCCAGGGAGGTGGTGGAGTCCCCATCCTTGGAGGTGTATAGGGAATGACTGGCTGTGGCACTCAGTGCTCTGGGCTGGGGGACAAGGTGGGGATCGGACACAGGGTGGACTCCATGAACCTGGAGGTCTTTTCCAACCTAAATGATTCTGTGTAGTGTGTCCTTTCCTGCTGGTGTGGGAGAAAAAAAGAGAATAAAGGCCCAAATTAGCAAGACTGTGCTGGCTGAGCAGCTTTGCTGCTCCCTCCAGGTGTTGTGCATCATGTCCAGGTGTCTCTGTGGGGCACAGAGACCCTCTGGCCGTCACAGACCGTGGCAGACTGTGGGGCAGGGAATCTCTGTGTGCTCCTTGGACCTTCTGAGGCATGGTTACCACACCCCAAGGATGACCTGGGGGAGGGATTGTGCAGTGGATAATCTCACTGAGTCTCTCAGAGCTGCTTGGGCCTCGCCCCCTGTGCTGCTGTGGTGGCTGGAGGTGAACAACAGATGGTATTTTTGCAGTTCTTTTTTTTTCTTGGCTTTTGTGATTTGCTCTCTGGTTTTCCAATAGTGTTCCTGGAATTATTGTTTTCCCCCCATCCTCCTGTAGATCTTAACTTGGATCCACCTCCCTTGATATGTGTGTGTTTGCTGAGAAGCCGAAAATCAGTCTTTTGCCTGAAGCCACCACTGTAAGTTATTTATACAGTGATTAGTTAAAGCTTCAGGTATTTAATGCAACCTTTAAATCACGTGTCCACCATCAGCTACTGGTCACATAAAACTTCACTGAGTGGTATCTATCACTTACTGTTTTTCTCAATATGTGCATATATTTAATTTTCTACAGACCTCACACTTATTGTTTTTGCTGAGGAAACAGTAAATTGAGGGGTTTCAGAAGGTGTTTTGTTACATGGCTGTCAGTGAATTATTTGTAAAGGGAATGTGGAGTATAAACATTCATCTTGCAAGGAAGGTGCTCAGTTGTATGAATCCTATCTACATGTTAAAACAGACTCAAACCTTAAATTAAATGTATTTTCACAATATAAGTAGGTAGTAAGGGCTCTCCTAACCAACCAGCTTTGGATGTTCAACCTGGTTTGGTTTGCTTCTGGTTTTTATCTCTTCTGCCTTGAGTTGTGAAACAACAAGTGCCTTGTACTGGGGGTTCAAAACTGTACCTGTCAGTGCTTGAATTCAAAGCTACAGTAAAAATGTAATGTTTTTAATTTGGCTCAGAAAGCCACGTTCTTAAGCTTAGCAAGGGAAACGAAACTTGGAAGAAGTGTAGTTAGAAAATGTAGAGCTGAAGTCTAATGAACTTGGTTTTTGGAAGAAGCGGGAATTGAAAGGAGCGAAACAGGATTCTGTCTGCATTTGCAAGTGAAGCAGCAAGAGAAGATTCCAGCTGTGAGAGCTGGGCTGTGCCCAAACCAGCATAGATCCTTACAGTGAAGCATTTGGGTAACTTCTCTCACCCGCTGTGGTCAAAAGAGATGGTTTGGATGAGCCTCAAGGGCTGATTTGGGTCCTGTGTGTGTGTTGAACCAGTCCTTCAGGGACTGTCCATGACCTCAGCTGGAACTGGGAGCAAGGAGCTTGGAATTTGGCAGCCTGAGTGCTGACAGTGGCTGGGGAGTGCCAGGCTGGTATTTCTGCCACCCTCTGGGAAACAGCTGGCAAATTTGGAGCCCCATCTGCTTGAGGGATTAAATGTAAAGGAAGGAGAGCATTGCTTGTGAATTTGTGCTCATGGGGATTCACCTGCTCTGAGGTGCAGACACAGCCCCACCTTGGAATAGCCTTTTCCCAGCCCAAATATGGGGTCAGCACTCCTCTCTCTTGCTTTACACAGAGGAGAGGAGGGAATAAAAGGAAAAGGCAAGGTTGGGGAATGGCAGGAGAAGGCTCTTGGTGGGCAGAATGTGTTGCTGGGTTGTGGGTTGACTGCCCACCTGACCCTCCCCAGGGCTAACAATGCTTTCTTTGACTCCTGACTGCTCACTGCAGCTCATTCAGTTTGGAAGAGCAAACCTGAGAACAGTGGTGACTGAGTGAAGAGAAAATACATATGTTTTAGACCATCCTCGTGTGTCCCAGCAAGATTTCCTTCACCCTCTTTGGATCTGGTTGCTGTGTCAGTACCCTGCTGCTCTGCATTCCCTTTGCCTGTGGTTTGGTGGATGCTGAGGTCTCATCTTTGACTCACATTTGGGATTTTTCTCATCCTGGAAGCAAATCTGCCACTCATTCCTGTGGCAGTCAGGTTCAGGCAGAGTTAGCTGCTGCTGTCACTACACCTCTGTCTTAGCCTGTGCTGTAATTAGGTCATTAATGAAATACTCCCTGAATATTTCCTTGTCCCCTTTTTTGAATAAGGATGGAGTCAGACTTCCATTTGGTTGAACTGTACTTGGTGGGGCTGAGTAATAAAGATGCAGTGGCAGGTAAAGGTGATACAGAGTTTCACCTCTGTGTCCTCCAACGCAGTTCTGAGTACTCTACTTCAAGCCTCATTATAAATAGGGGCTTGACCTCTTTTTGATTGAAGTCAAAAGCAGTGCAGCCCCTTTGCATCACTGGAATGGCACAAGGAAAGGGAAAAAACCTCCATGGATTTCAGTGAACCTTTTCCAGGTGTGAGTGAGCTCCTGCTGTATCTAAAGTTCACAGTGAAAGACTACACCAATACATTGTCTTTAACTTTGCCCATTTCCATTCCCTTTTCCTGCAGCGATAAAACTACTATTGCTCTTTCATCTCTCCCTGTTTCTTCCCAAGTAGGTTCTGTGAAAGTGGTGTTTGGGGGCAGTAAATCACCAAATGGAAGCCTGCATTCATAAAGTGCTTTATGCCTCCCTCCATCAATATTTCAACGTGCAGCACAGACACCAGCATTTCATTTTAATTACGCTGCAAATTTCCCTGTTGTGGAAGAAAGCTGAACTCTGCAAGACAGCCCAACCCCATCTACTCCTTGCGATGGGATCCCTGCAACATCCAGTAATCCATGGGTTTTGTTCATCTGACCCACTACGTGTATCTCCCGCAGGAGGAACACTTCCAGCTGGGCTGAGTTGGGCCTGGCTCATCCCTTTCTTGCTGTGGGGTGAAAAGAATTCTTGGATGTATCTGGGAGCTGGCAAGTTGCCTGGAGCCTCCAGCGGGCAGGAAGGGCGATCCAGCACAAACAGAAGGTTTGGGAAGATAGGCTCTGACAGTGATTAGAGGCAAGGGAAGGCTTCCCTGCTGCACCAAGTGTCATGTTTTTTAAAGCTCTCCTTTTGGAGGTTGCATTAGTTGCAAGGACTGTTTCCATCTGCAGAAGACACAGAACGTGAGAGAGATGTGCAGGTCACTGAATAACCCCAGGAAATCACCCTGTGCTCTTGTGTAGCCCTTTTTGGGAGGTTTAGGAGATGGCCACCCGCAACTGAGTGGAAATGCAGGAGTCAATACATTGTTTAACCAATTAATGTGTCAAACTACAAAACTCCTTGCCAAAACACAGTGTTGGAAGGGACCTTAAAACCCATCCAGTGCCACCCCTGCCATGGGCAGGGACACCTTCCGCCAGCCCAAGTTGCTCCAAGCCCCGTCCAGCCTGGCCTTGGACAGTTCCAGGGATCCAGGAGCAGCCACAGCTTCTCTGCACAACCTGTGCCAGGGCCTGCCCACCCTCCCAGAGAAGGATTCCTTCCCAGTATTCCATCTATCCCTGTCCTCTGGCAGTGGGAAGCTGTTCCCCCTTGTCCTGTCCCTCCATCCCTTGTCTTAAGTCCCGCTCCTGGAGCCCCTTTAGGCACTGGAAGGGGCTCTCAGGTCTCCCTGGAGCCTTTTCTTCTCTCCCAGCCTGTCTCCAGAGCAGAGGGGCTTCAGCTTTTGAAGCATTTCAGGGTTGATACTGCTGAGTTTGCCCCAAAACCCCCCAGGAGATGATGTCAATGTACAGCATTCACAGGTATGTGAGCTGGGATAAAACTGCACATGACAAAATGCTGCAGGAAAGGCAGGGGTGCCCTAATGCAAAGGAAATATGTCCCTCGTGGTGGTGCTGTTCCATCATTGTCAATTAGCAGGAGTGTTAAATCCGTAGCAGCTGGTGTGGGGTATGATTGGAGAGAGGGCACTAAATTGGTTGGTTTATCAGTGTAATTCAATATGACAATTTCTGTGGTCGCATCCTGAAGACAGTGGGAAAGGTGGGGAGAGGGAGCAGTGCCTGTGACACACACAAATGCTAACTGGAAGGGAAAGAGACATTCATTTCTTGTTAGCACATACAAAAGCGAATGCACTGATTTATGTAACTTCCCAAAGCCTGGCTGCTCGCAGGGTTCTTAAAACACATATCCAAATTAAGATGTCACAGAGCAGATAAATTGTTCAGTGTGGAAACTTGGTTTGCAAAGTCAACGTTTTTCCAACAGCTTATTTAAAAGCCCTTAAAACCCCCCAAACAAACTGTGTGGAGGAAAAAATATCTCTGTGTAGCTGGTATTGAGGCCCAGGAGATGGCTTTGAGGCAGCTGTGTCAGGATGTCACAACAGCCCAGTCTTGCGGGGACAAGGGTGGCATCTTTGGCCATGGACTCATTAAAATTAATTCAAGTCCAGACAACACCAAAGAAATTATTTAAGAAATGAATCACCGGCCCTATCACAGCAATTTGGGATTCTGTAACAGAGGGCTACACCTTTCAAGCTGAGATGGGGAGTGTGGGATGTGTTTTGCTTCAGCCAACATCTTAATGCAGCATTTCCTCTGTGAGGGAAGGTGTGAAAAGTAAAGTTAAAGCTGTGATCTCTGGGGTTTTTTTTCCCTTTCTGTAGGACTGGTGTCTCCCTTTTAGTCAGAGTCATGGCAGACTTGCAGAGAGGAGCTTTCAGGTGGTGTTATCCATGGGGGAATGGGCATTTTCCTACTCTGTGTGGATGTACAGTGCTCAAGCTGTCTTAGGGCAAGAATAGTTGCTATGTTTTCTAGGACCTCCTTGAAGTTCCTCTAAAAGAGATCTCCAGGAATCCCACTTATACAAAAATGAATCTGTTTCTAGTGACAGAAGATGGGGAAGTGCAAGGCTGAGGGCCCTGAAATAAGGTTGATGTGCAGAAAAACTGTCATAGGGCAGGAGACAAGTCTTCATCTGCAAGCCTGGAGAGACTCCTGTGAGCTGGGAGCTCTTAGGAGGGTGTGCCTTGGGATCAAAGCTAGATACAGCACCAAAGACCATCTTTGAAGAGGTGGGAATGGCAGTCCCAGTCGGGACATGCCAGGTACTGGATGGGTTAGCAAGGAAGATTTCCTTGCATTGTGTTGAGATGACACAGACCATCCTAAACAACCAGTGGTCTTGAACAGGAGAGTTTAAAAAGGGATGGAATTTACCTGTCCTCACAGGAAAGGAATGCTGGGAGGTTTGGGTTGATGTGGAGGATAAAAGGAGTCCGGGTGAGCAGAGTTGTTTCCCAGGTTATTGCCCTTTGCGTGTGGTGCTGTAAGTCAGTCTTAAGGAACCTGTGGCTGATGAACATGTGTGATTGTCCATGTATAGTCAGTAAGGCTTTTTGGGGTGAGACCTTTTTATCTGGACCCTGAACAACAGGATTATTAGAGGAAAAAAAGGAAAGTGGCAGTGTTTTCCCAAAGAGACGCTGGCACATCCCAGTGCAGCACAGAAATAAGCAGGAGGGATCAGCTTTCCTAGTTACGGGTTTGCTGTCCTTGGACCCTGCTTGAATACACCATCCCAGAGTGGTTTTGCATTTCACCAGGGAGTCTTTTGTCTAAAGGGCATTGCTGCTACAGCAAAGCAGAGCTGTCCCTGCCCCTGCTTTCTCCAGTGGATATCACATTTCATTACCCTGATGAGCCCGAGCGAGTTCTCCCGCTCGTGTTAATTTGCCCACAGGCCAGCCTGTGTCACAGCCGCAAGAAGCCAGTGACATTTTCCAGCCTCCCCCATCCCTCCCGGTTCCGAAACCTTGAATAATAATCCCAGCCTTGTCCCTTTTCCTGCTTATTGCTTCTGAAACGGAGGGGCTGAGACGCCCCTGTGCTGACCCCCTTGGTGACCGCCTGGGAGATGTTTGCATCTCGGGGCTCTGTGTGTGCCCAGTGGAGCTGCCAGGGCTCAGGGAAGGGCCTTTGCATGACCTCAGCCTTTGCAGCTTGGAGCTCCTCAGTGAAAGTAGGTGGTGGTGAGTGGGGTGGTTGTCTGGGCATCACAGCCTGCAGCTTCCTCGGGAAGGGCAGGCACTGATCTCTGCTCTGTGGGGACCAGGGACAGCACCCAGGGAATGGCTAGAGCTGTGTCAGGGCAAGGTTAGGGTGGATCTCAGGGAAAGCTTCTTCCCCCAGAGGGTGGTGGGCACTGACCAGGCTCTCCAGGGCAGTGGGCACAGCACCAAGACTGCCAGAGCTCCAGGAGGGTTTGGATGATGCTCTGGGGCACAGGGGGTGGCTCTTGGGGATGGCCCTGTGCAGGGCTGAGGCTTGGACTCTGATCCCTATGGGTCCCTTTCAGCAGATTCTGTGATTAGTACAGTGGTCTCATGTTCGATGCCCTTGCCCATCCTTTTTTCCCCTCAGAGCGTGGGTGCATCCCTAAGGAAAGGACCACATAGCACTGGACAAGGAATGCTTTATACCCAGGATCTGGACACTGCCCTGTTCCCGAGTGCCCTGCAGGCAAGGCACAGAGGAAGGATTTAAAATTAGATGCATGGGGGCAGGTGAGAAGTAAACTATTTGTGTCTCCAGTGTGGTGCTGCTCCTTCCGCATGTCTTCAGTTTGATCCATGTTTTGGATTGTGTTGGTAGTACTGAAGAGTTTGGGCTGTTTTCCAAAAGGCTGGGATACAGAAGTGTGAGGTGAGGTGGTTGGGCACTGACCAGGCTCCCCAGGGCAGTGGGCACGGCCCCGAGGTTGCCAGAGCTCCAGGAGGGTTTGGATGATCCTCTGGGGCACAGGGTGGCGTTGTTGGGGTGTCTGTGCAGGGCTAGGAGCTGCACTGGTGATCCTTGTGGGTCCCTTCCAGCTCAGGATGTTCTGTGATTCTAAGAGGTGTGCTTCTGCATGTGTCACAAGCAGCATTGGGGCATATTCTTTTTACTTTAGATAACGAAAATCTTGCTTTAACTAATGATACCTTTAGATGATGATAATTTTGCTGTTCCAGTAGTGCTGAGGTCGAGCTATTGAAAAATCAGTGGTGTCTATATCAGTCTAAGCTTAAGGACAGGTATTAATTTCTCAAGAAGTCAAACAAGCTCTGACAGGACAGAGAAAATTAGCTAGTGCTTATTGGTACTTTTGGGAGAGATGAGACTCGCTCTTCCAAAACACTTCTGGGCTTATGTCCCTCATCAAAAAACCATCCCAAGAAAGCAATTCAATGCTCTGCAAGGCTGTAGCTGTTCCTTGTGCTCTCCAGTGGTTATTAGGCCTTTTGGGTAAGTACAGTTCTCCCTATTCAGGTTTCCGAGAGAAAAGATTAATGCACATAGGCTCATAACCACCACTCTGGAGGCACTGAGAGGCTTTGTGTGGAGCAAGAGCCTTGGTCACATGCAGATGAGGGCACTTGCATGCAGAGAACCACTGACTGATTGAAAAAGGCTTTGAGGATAAGTGTGTGAAGGGGCCTTTGAATGGGGTTGACTGTAACACAAAGATGTTGCTGCAGAGCTCTTTGGCAGGAGGAAAGAGGCTCCCAGGAAGAATTGGTTGTGTGTTGTATCAAAGACGAGGGGTCAGGGATTGGAGTAAGTGGATCTCATTTTAAATGGATCAAAGAGACCAGGATACAGAAACTAGAGCAGAAGATAATGACAGGTAAGAGTAACCACTAATGAAACGTGGAGCTCTGAGCACTTCAAATAGTGTGAAGAAGGTCCAGGAGCTTTTCTGAGCCCTAAATAACCAGGCAGCTGAGGTGTATCCTCTGAGATGGAACTGGTAAAGGAGGAGACGTCAGTGGAGGTGGGAACTTGCAAGGGATGCCCAGATACTCCTGGAGGAAAGGCTGGTACCTGTACAACTTGTGCACGGGTGGCTGACCTGTTGCAGCAGGTGGCTGAATTGCAAGAGGCAAGTAATAGGTTGTGCAGTGTTAGAGGGGCTGAAACAGAGTTAGATAACGTGGCTTTGCAACCATCCACCTCCCATGGATCCCACTGACACCTTAGACCCTGGTGCCCTACAAAAGCAGGGCTTCTATCCAACCTCCAACATTCAGACCAAAACCACAGGCAAAGCTTTAAAGGCTTTAGACATCCATGAGCAAGGCCAGCAAGGAGAAGGGAGTGACTGAGGAGGATGTTTAGGGTGTCCTGACTGAGGCCACCTTCTGAGGTGTCTGCTTGTGCCTCCAGGAGCCTGTGATCCTGACCTCAACCCTTCACCAGCTGCTTGACAGCTGGGGATGTTAGCACACCTTCCTGGGACAAAGTAAGACCTCCCTCAGCCTGAGCAGAGCCAGATCATCTTCAGATGCTCCCAGCCTGGCCAGGAGCTGCTGTGGTGGGTGAAGCAGTGCCTGTTAAACAAGTGCTGCTCAGCTTTGCTTTAAGCAGGAGAAGCTGATTTAACAGGGCGATAGGACAGCCAGGTATCTGTGTTATTTCAGAGTATTGGCTCTTCCAAGGCCGAGCGTTAAAAGCTCTTCATTTTTATTTCAACTGTTAATTGGAAATCAGCTGGTTTGTCTTGTTCTCTCTGCTGCCCCTTCCCTGCTCCCTCTCCCAGTCCCCCTCGGTGGGATAAAAGCTGTTAATGTGACACCCTGCACAATGTGTTAGTCAAAAAGTGGCACAAGGCCAGGCTTTCACTTGTGGTTTATTAGTTTAATTAACCAGGGTCTTGCAGATACTTCTTTGTGAGACAGAAATGAAAGAATCTAATGTTTCTTGGGCTGGATCCTTCCATCATTTTTAGCCACCTGGTGAATGCACCAAGGTAAAAACTTGGCTTCTGTGATTAACCTTGACTGAATTCAATAATACCTCAGAGTCGTATTATTGCTGACCTTGTGTTTTGCTACCTTCTCATCTTTCTAATTTGTCTTTTCTTCCTGCCTTTGCAGTAAGAGTCAGAAGTGTTGGGAAAAAAAACAAACCAAACCTCCTGCTGCTTCGTTGGAGAGCTCCTCTACTTGCAGTGATTTTTAAATTTTATTTTTTTTTCCAGTATATTTCTTGTTATTTATGTTTTTCTTGCATTTGTGCACACAAGCATTTGCATGAGAATAGCTACTTAAGAGTTGCTTGGAGGTGACCTTGTCACTTTTTTTTCCCCCAAATGAATTTGTGTGGTGATTTGCTGATAGTGCCAGTCATCAAGATAATTTGGTATTTGTTCACATAGAAACAAATTCTTCCCGTGTGCCATTTTAGGAGTTGATCTTGACATGGTTTGTGAGAAAAGCAAGTGTGGAAGCTGAGATGTCCACAAGGAAAAGTCCAGGTGCTGCCTGGGTTTATTATCAGTGATTTGCTATTTTTTTTTTCCTTCTTTCTCCTCCTCCCCTATGTTCTTGTTAATGTGGTATTCTCTCATAATTTCGGTCTATGCTGCTGAAGGTGCCTGTATTATTTTGGGTGAGGCACGAAACACAAGATCTGAGAACTCACAGTGATTTCCAGAGCCTCTGGCATCTCTTTAGAATAAACTCCAGGGTCTTGTTTAGGGGTATTTTTGGGGCCACAGCAAAAATCTTGTAGATCAAATGTCAATAATGCCAGATCTAAAAATGCTTTAAGGATTTTGAGCACTTCAGCCCTGTTGCAATTCCAGTTTTGGGGTAAATACCATGTAAAAATGTTATTTACTATTGAAATGTTGTACTCTTCTGCTTCCTTTTCCTTTGCTGATTCTTAACACCATGCATAGTTCCTGTTGTCCACCCTGGAAGGTGGTGGCAGTGATCCTTTTTGTGACTTTCTAATGATCATGAGGACAATGATTGGGTTTTGAGAGGGAAAACGCTGATTATCATTTTGATTGATGCTTCTCCCTTGCCAGGATCTCCAAATCAAGCCTCTGGCAGGTCACATTCCTATGGGGTATCCAGAGCAGGTGAATAAATAATTATTAAGATTTGCCATCCCGCAGTGGTTTTCCTATTGGAGTTCAAGATTCCTCAGGTTTAGGTGTAGCCAGGTAGGGCTGGCAGGACTAAGTTGTTGGCTTTAGCCCCCTGTATTTGTGAACAGCCTGAGCAAATGGTGAGTCCAGAAGAATCCTGGGAGCTTCTGTTGTCCAAAGCAACAGGCACTGGAGCTGGGCTGGCTGCAAGCAGTGACCCATCCTTGCTTATCGCAACATCCAGCACTGGGACTGATCTCTTTGTGAGACTTGCAACACACTCAGAAACACCAGAAAGTAAAAAAAATTGGTAAAGGCATCATTCTGCCTTTATTTTTCCCCCTCTGGAACATGTTGAACTGCTGACTGTCCTGTTTACTCCCCAGTGTAATTTAAGGTGCTGGTTGGAAGTGCAGCATCCTTAGGTGAGATGTTGCTGGCTATCCAAAATATTGCATCTCTGCTTGCATAACACTTCTCCCCTGCCAGTCACAGGCTTGGTAGAGTCCCTAGTTTGGTGGGTTTGTTGAGGATCATCTCATTTAGAAAGAGGTTTAATCTCTCAGCAAACACTCTGCTGGCCCTGTCTGGGGTATCAGAGGTTGCAGCTGTTTCTCTGGGGCTTTGGGAAGAGGTTGCTTGCCAGATGGGATTATTATCTTTCATTGGGAGTGGGTTTAGTCCAAGAATATATCAATGTAGACTTTTCTACTTGCAGGTCAAGAGGAAGTCTACATGTATTTTTAGATACACAGACAGTGAAACCATTAAATTAATTTGTCTTTGCTTTACTAAAAGCACTCCTTGCCTTTAGAGAATGATAATGGCACTAGATTAACGTGTCCAGAAGTACCACTGTGAGTGGCAGCTGGAGAATGAGAACTTGATGGGATCTAAAATGAAAGAAAAATGTTTGCAATCAGTTTTGTGCTTCATTCTCCTCTTACCCTGGCTACCTGAGATTTTCAACACATAATTCTACAATTATGTTGTGATTTTTTTTTTTCTCTAATGGAAAGGCATTGTGAGTCTTCTGCAAGAAACTCTCGAGATGCTATTTTCATGCAAATAGCTTTGTGTGCTAAATTGAGGAACTTAAGAACCAAGGAAAATACAGGAAATGTGGGCAGAATGCATTGGAAATGTAAAAGTTTCCTGGGACTTGTCAACAGCTCTTTAAGAAATCTATTGCCTGCACCTTTCAGCAGCTTTTCTTTGTGATTGCTGGGGGAAAAAGCCCGGCAATTACTGAACTGGAATGATTGTTCATAGCTTCTTGCACCAAGGAGCGACTCTGGAGAGTGAGAAGGAACAGAATAGTGTTCCACAGGTCTCCTTTCTGGCTTTGAGGAAAATCCAGAGACAGCAAAGCCTGAATTTTTTTTTTTTCCCCCCAGTTCCCAAATTTATAGGAAGACAATGCCCAGTTTTCTAGATAGCTTTTCTTTAAGGGGTCTCTGACACCTCCTAGGATGTGTCCTCGTGCCTGTGCCTTTCCTTCAGTGCAAAGACCCCTGAATTTCCCCCTGGAAGGGTCTTTATGGCTCATATGGAAGGTGAGTGGATAAGCCTTAATTCCCGAGGGCCAAACCAGCCTGGAAAGCATCCTCTTGAAATGGAGCGGGGTGTGAATAAAGCAAGTGACTTTTCCACACCACAGAGATGAGCACTTTCTACTTCACTGCTGCGGATGATTAAGGAAAACAATTGCACTCTGACAACACGCATTGACATTTTCAAATGAAAAAGGAATGAGGAGCAGATTCTGGGAGGCTTGTTATTGATGAGAATGGATTTCTCTGGATGGCAGCCTTTTGGGAAGTCTGATTCTAGGGTTGGGTTTTTTTATTTTATTTTTTGAGTGCTGCCTAGAACAGGCAATCCTGTCACAGGGAACAAGTGGTGGATCAGAGGAGTTCAGGGGGTAATCTGGGGCACAAATATGGCTCTACACACACACTCATGAGCCCACTGAAAGTAAACAAGAAAAATGCTTGTGAGTGTGGACAAAGAGAGGAGGGAGAGATGAATTAATGCTGATAAATGAATATTTGACGTTGAAGTTCAACTTCCATTTGCTTGCAAATGAAAACTATTGTGTCAACACTTCAGGAGATGGGCCACGCGTTTTTTTTATTATTCTTTTTTCCCCCCAAAGGTTAATTCTTCTTTGATTTAAAAGAAAAAAAAAGTGAGAAACGTTGACTTTAAATGATAGGCAAGCACACAGTGTGCTGCACATGGGCAGCACAGCCCAGATCCAGCATTGGGCAGAGGGCTCTTGGTGTCTGGTACCATGGAATCAAAGGGAGAGCTTTCCAGACAGGTGTAAAACGTGTTGCAGGAATTTTTTTTCTCCTTGTGACACTCGTTTGATTAAAACTGGGACGTTTGCAGCCCCATCTTTTTATAGGCAGCATGTGATATGTAATTTTATGGGAAAAATCTATTTAGTCCCCTGATGGAAGAAGTAAACTTAGGTGAGGCTCATTCTCCTGTGAATTCTTGGCACGCCATAAAACCCCCCCATTGCAGTTCTCCAAAATATTAGCTGTAAAACCTGTGCCTTGTTAAAGTTACAGTCAGAAGATGTGATAAAAGGATTATTCAAGCACACATTACCATGGAATGTTCATCTTGGGGCACTCGGATTTGGACTCTGTAGCAGTACCGTGCTTTGCCTGGCAAATCTCCTGGTGGCTGCTGGGGTGGAAAACACAAACCCTCCTTTAAATAATGCATCCCTTCCCTGCTGTGCCTCTCTGGATCAAAGACAGTCCCCCTTTAAAGTTTTATCAGTAGTTTTATCATGGCTCCCGGGCAAAAGGTACTGATCCAAAAAAACCCAACAAAATTGGGATGGGGAAATTTAACACTGGAGGGAATTGCACCTTCTCCTGCTGTTTTTAATTGATCCCTCATAATGGTGTGTGCTTATTTGGAAGGGGTGGCCCCGAGAAGGTGGCAGGAGTTTGTGAGCTGTGCTGGCAGACACCTCCACATCTGCTGAACCATCCACAGGAGAACCAAGCTCTGGGTGAACCCATGCTGGAGCAAACCAGGGAAAAGGTAGTCTGGTTGGATTTCTTTCCCAAGGCAGCTCTCCCAGAATTTTTTTTTTGCCCTTGCAAAGTGCTTTTTGATTGTTTTTTTTTCCTTCTCTTTTTTTTTTTTTGGTAGTATGTATGACCTATTGGTTGTCCTGAAACACTCAAGGATGTGGATGTGCAGTAATGGAAAGGTGGATCTGTTATAAAAGGCATTGAGAGACCTGAGGTGATGCTTTCTCAAAACATCACTAATATTGTTTTTCAGGCAGTGCTGCAGTGGGAGAGGTCTCCGCTGAGGGGAAGCACCGGGGAATCATGGAATAGTTTGGGCTGGAAGGGACCTCAAAGCTCCTTTTGTTCCCTCCCTCTGCCACGGAGAGAGACACCTTCCACTAGACCAGGGTGTCCAGAGCTCCAGGCTGGGAAGGCAGAGGCAGGAAACACAAACTGCTTGAATCTCTGTGCCTGGTGCTCCCTGTTGGCTTTTGGAGGTGCCTGTCTAACAGGAATGCTTTGGCACAGGTTCACAGAGGAAATTTAAGCCATCTCAGCCCTGGCTTTAATTTCCATGAGTGCTGTTTGGTCTAGAGCCTGCTTGGCCTTTTGGGCTGAGACTGCGTTAATCCCAGCTTTGTAGAGAGCACTTCATTACTTAAGGAGGATAATACCAATCTGTGTGCTGGCATTGGAGGGAAAATGTTACCTCTTTGTGCTTCTCTGGCTTCTTTCCATGGGAACATCCAAACTGGGTTGTTTCCAAAGAGGGAAGCGCATTTCTCTTCTCTCTGGAAGCCCAGCACTGTGGACACCCTGTGGTGGCAGCATCTCCAGGAATCCCCTCTAGTTTGTCCCTGCATGTGCATTAATGTTGTACATGGTATTGCTACCAACTTTTTCTCTCCAAGAGCCCCTGCACAGCCACTGTGGGGGAAAAAGGATCGTTTTGAACTCTGAATCACCAGTATTCCCTGGAGTCTCCTACAAGCCTCAATTTGGTTTTCAAAGCTGGTAAAAACAATTCAATTTAGGATGCTGTTGCTTTTGCTGAGCGTGTTCTACCCCACCAAACATTCTTCTTGGTCAGTCCGGCTGCCACTTTAGATCTCTAGTTCTTTTCTCTTTGAAGAAAGATGCAAGAAAATCACTCTGAAACAACCAGGGCTGGGAGGCAATTCCAGTCTTTGAATAAGTTGTACAGATTTTCTTCTTGGGTTTTTTTTTCCCCCTCCTCCCTGATTGCTGTCTGCAGAGGTAAAGCCCAACATGGCAAATGCTGATGATGCGGCTAAAATGCACTGCATTTAGGGCTTAGGTTGTTAACTGTGGGGAGGCAAAAGGGCTTTCAGTGGAGCTTTGCAGTGGATGGATACAAAAAGGAGAGCAGAGAAGTCTGAGGTGGGGTTTTCTCAGAAGCTTGCAGAATTTTCTGCTTGGTTTACTGGGTATCTGCACAGGTATTTATCCACTATATAAGTAGGAGATGGACATCTTTATAGATCTGTTCCAGGTGTGTTCTCATCTCAAGGTCACAGGTTTCTTTGTTTCTTGCGTGCAGCTCATTTGCTGCCTCTCTCTGTGCCTTACTCTTGCTCTGGGACTGGTGATCCATGCTCTGAACTCTCCTGTCTCTCATACTTCAGGTCCTGTTCTGCTGTCTTTTGTCTGCGGGGATTTCTCCTATGAGCCATAACGTGCTTGTGCATTTCCTAGTTGCTGTTGGTGCTGTATAGATAACATTAAAAAATATATATGTATTTTTAAATCGTGCAGATTTGAAGGTTTGGGGTGTTTTTTCCCCTTCCTTGAATCTAATAAGTTTAAGGGTTTTACTGTAGGTGTGAAAGTACTGAAGGTGGTTTTTGTACCTCTTAATGGTGTTCCCTATTTAATAGGAAGGTTGGACTTGATGGTCTTAGAGGTCTTTTCCACCCTTAATGATTCTGTAGGATGGGTTACTTAGGAAACCAGCTGGATTGCTACTTCTTTTACCCTGAACTTGATTCTGACCTCATGTCAGGTTGCTTGAAGCATCGCAGAGACTTAATTTACCCGCACCCTCAAAACCTGGAATTAAAGGGGTGAATAATTTTGCAAGGACATACCAATTGTGATTCCCTGATTTAGAGGAATAACTTTTTTTTTTTGGGATACCATTTGCATCATGAATGTCCTCTTCCATCAAATCAGGTGTTTCATTTTGGAAATGTTCTTTAATATTTCTGCAAAATTCAGTTTCAGCAAATGGAAACCTCAGCTGATGGGCCCTGGGGAGAGACTGAACACAGGGAGAGTATGGGCTGGAGCAGGGAATTCATGGAGGTTGCTAGAAGGCACTCTTGGGAAGCTGCATTCAGCATTTGTCTGTGGGATGATGCCAAGAAGCCCAATTCCCTTGACTTCCCAAGCCATTTAATATATTTTTATGCAACCTCAAGGCTCAGCACCTTCCCTGCTTTTCTAACCTGCAGTATTTTTCTCCCCACCCAACCTCAGCTTTCACTTCCCTCACCCCCCTGAGCGATCCCTTTCCCATCTAAACCTTCAAGGCTTTCTCCCCGGCAGAAATTCCTGCAGGTGGAGCTGGAATGACACCCTGCTGCTGGAATAAGTTATGGTTGTAATTGCTTCCCTGTGGTTCTTGGTTCTCTGCTTGCTCTCCCTGTGCCTGTGTGTGCCTCCCCTGTGCCCAATGCCCTTGTGGTCCCCGGGTTGCCAGCCCACCCTTCAGCTCTTGTTAAATCATGAAGGTTTGACCACCTCCAGATCACAAAACTAGAATATCAAAGGGTATTGTGCAGCAGTTGAGTTCATTTCCTTATAGCAGTCGTCCTGATTTAATTCTGACAGGAGGGAATCTCATTCCACCGCTTGTCCCCCAAAGGACTGTGATGAAAGGCACGGACTAGAGTGGAAAACAATTTGTCACTGGATTCAGCTGCTTGATGTTATCCATGGCAAGGTTGTCCTCACTGTGGCTTTGCACTGATTTATCTAGAAGGGCCTCTGGTCTTTCCCAGATGCCGGGCAGCCCGAGGGTACATGAGAACATGAAATTCCAGGGCTGGCTGTGCTGTTGGTGCCTAATTCTCCGGTGACTGTTTTCTGCAGGTGGCTCTCGCCTCTAGACGTCAAGCTGGGGATGTGAGCCACTGGTTTGGCTCCAACTGCACCTTCACTGTGCTGTTAGATCCCACCAACAGAGTGTCTCCCAAGCTGAGAAATAGCTGCTAAAGCACAGGAGAGCTTTAAAAGGTTTGGGAATGTGCTCAAAACACCAAAAAATACATCTGTGCAGGATTCCAGCTGTGAGCACTGCTATGAAAAAACAGGATGGAAGCTTGTGGGAGAGGAAGGAGGCAGGGTTTGCATGAGACGACTTGAAATGAAATGCAGGGGAGCAGCCCCTGCTCCAGTGAAAATGTGGCCAGCAGTCCTTTTATCTGCAGTGCTGAGGTCACTGGTGGGTCTCTAGCCAGAGGCAGGGTCTGATGACATGTCTGAGAAAGAACCCGTGTCTTGCTCCCTCCCAGTTGGGGGCATTTTGCAGCTTTAGGGCTTCCTGAGCTGGAAGTTAATCTGTAACTGTGTGTGATAGTCCTTGGTTGGACTTGTGCCAGGTTGCTTAAGTGGTTTGTGTTGCCCTGTTGCAAAGGGTTCATGCCTTGTGTGACAGAGCTGGAGGAGTGTTTCAGGAATGCTCCAAAGTCTCTGTTTTTCCTGGTAGGTCGGGCTTTTGCTGCTATTTCTCAAGCCTCTGGCATCCCCTGACCTTTCTCTGGCAGGAGGAGCACCTTGCAGCCCGACTTCTGATGTGTTTTCTCCTCCTAAGAGGTTTAGAGTGGGTGGTCTGTCCTGGAGGGCATCAGGCCAGGGCTGAGGGAGCCTCTGTGCAACCTGTTGAGGTTGGGCTGGGCTTTGGTGCGAGTCCCACAGACGCTGCTTAAAAAAAGTGTGTTCTCAGCTCTTTGCAAAGCACAGAGCTCAGCTCAAACAGCTGAGCTAAGCCAACCAGGGCACTTCCCCCTTCCTTACTGCTCTGCTTTTGCTGTTTCCCTGTTTAATATCTGCTGGAAGAGCTCATGTATGTCCCATCTCAACATCAACCCATGCAGGTCCACATCCCTTATGTGCAGAGCTGATGTTCTCACACTTCCCTCTCCTCTGGGTGTTTTTCTTTCTCCCCCCCCCC
>VWZF01000569.1:647963-742407 GCA_013396755.1 Sclerurus mexicanus | reverse complement strand
CCCCCCCTTTTCCCTTCTTTCTTACTGCAGGTTATTTTAGCACAGTAAACGTTTTTTTGATGGTTAGTGACATGAATAAATCCTTTTCCTGTCCTGCCCCTAGTTTATTATTTAAGGGGAGAAGATGATTAAATCCAGCAGAGCTGATTTGAATTCCCTTTTTGCAGGAAGGGGGTGGCTGATGGGGGTCTGTAAAGCCACAGAGTTTGCCTTCATCAGCATCTTGGGAGAAACAGCAATGCCAGCTGCTTAGAAACATCTGGGGTTGGTTGTTCTCCCTCCACCCCCATCTTTGCTTTTCTTTTTTTCTCTTTTTATGGAGAGTTTAGCATTACTGACTCTAAAGGTTGGATCTAGTGGGGTGACAGCTTGGTTTCTCCCCTTCCACTCGAGGCCCAGAGCCCGGTGAGGGTTCTGGGTTGGAGTCCAAGCGAAGCTCAGCCAGAGCAGTAAAAATCTACCATCTGGTTGCAGGTTTCTGAAGGAGAAGCCCTTCCAGTTTGGGGCCAGGCTGTGTGTGCCTGAGGGCCTGGTCTCTGGTTAGTTAATATGATGCCAGCACAAAGCAGGGAGGGAAAGCCAGGGCCTCTCTGTGCAAAGGGAGAAAGTGTTCTCCTAACCTCGGTGGCATGGAAACACAAGCAGTGAGAGTGAAAGAAGCCCCAGTAGAGTTAATTAAGCATTGCATTTAAAAGGTGGAATTGAATGGAATTGCTTTGCATTTATTGGAGTTAGTTTTCCTGCTCTGGAGGGCTGGAGAGGGGTGAAGGATCAGGAACAGTGCATAGCAGCTTTGAGCTCCTCTGAGCAGTGGGTTTGCTCCCCAGCAAGTCCTTAGCCTGCCTGGTGAGTGCAGAGGGCTGTACATACTGTCAGGAAGGATGCAGAGGTGGGGGGGTCCCCTCCTTTCTATCCAATTTCCCATCAGCTTGACTAAGGGATGTGTCGATTAAAACTGGTACCTGCTGGAGGCTGAACTAACCAAGCTGGTGCATCTTGGAGCAACAACCCGTGCTCAGGTCCTGCTGTGCCATCTCCCAGAAATGGGCACCTCCCTCGAGATGAATATATAACCCATCCGTAACCATAATATGACCCCGGTGCTGGTGGTTTGGGCTCTCCCTCAGCCAGAGGACCCAGTGTCTGTGCAGTACAGACGTCCCCCAAAGGCTGTGGCACTTGAAATAACCAGTGACGTTTCCTGTGCTCTGGATGCCACTGAGACTGGGAAATTCAAACTAATCTTGTTTGCTGTCTGCCTGCACCTTGCTAGAGGGGAGTTCTGTTCCACTTAAAACTGCACAGCAAACGTGTGCCAAAATGAGCCGGTTGCCGTCTAAAGCAGAGCAGGCTCCTTCTCTCAGCATCACAATGTTGCTCCCACCTCACCTGGCCACATCCTCTGCTACCAATATTTTAGTGGAATACATTGTCTCGTGGTATTTTGGCAAGAGAGGATGACTTGAAATATTCCAGGTGTTCCTGAGCTTGTTCTTTCACCTGCCTGTCTTTCTGTTTCAGTCTCCTGTGCTTCTGATGCCTGACTTTATTATCTTTGCCATTTCTAACCCTCTTCTTGGTCCCCATTGGAACCTGGTTTCTGCTGGGGGGAAGATGGAAAAGGTCAGACTCTCACCAGTGAAGCTTATTTAATTTGTTTGCTGCATCTGTGGGCAAACTTGCATGTATGTTACCAGTGTGAACTACCAGGACCCTCCTGGATACAGGGTTGCTTATTTATTTACCTCTCCTCTATTGTTCTTTTCTGCCACCTGGCCCAGTATTCCCAATTTTACCTTTCCTACAAGAAAAAAAGCTTAGTGGACTCCAAACAGTAAATAAAGTTGACATTTGCAGCAGTCAGTCTGATACAACAGGACTGGGATGCAGCAGCACTCCTTTGTTTGGGCTTGTTTCCACTCTTTATTTAAAGTCTCTTTTAATCAGGAGCTAATGACAACTTTTGGTCGTGAGAGCTGATGCACAGGGGAAAAAAACACCCCACAACTCCACCAGTTTGCATTCAAAATAATGCAAACCATTCTAAATAGGAAGATCTGCAAGGATATAATCAAGCTAAATTGCTCATTGTTGCTCCCACCAGAGATAATTTCTTGCCTCTGCTATCTGGGCTGGGTTGTCTGGCTTTAGGAAAAATGTGTTCTCTCTTTATCCCATTTATAAGCCTATGCAGCAGCAGCAGCAGCTGGTCATTGCAAGAGTGGATTTTGCTCTGGGTTTTGTGCAGACCAAGAAAACATTTCAGTGCCTTGGATATTGCCATTCAAATTGTCACAGGAAAATTGGCTTACAGATTTCTGCTCCTCTTTTTCCTGCAGTTAACCTGACCCTGTAAGGTGGACCCATCTCCTCTGGGACTGTGTTGCAGGCAGACAGATGTCTTGCAACAGGTCAGAGCAGCAGCCTGCCAGGAAAACAGGGAATAGAGAACTATCTCTGCCTGCAGATGGTATGCTCTAAGCTCTGGATTTTAGTGACTCTGTGCAATTTATCCTATTGAGAGTAGCTGAGCCTGGAAAGAATTGGTAGCTGATGCTGAAATCTCCAAACAGCTCAGAATGTGTTTAATACTTGGGTGGTTTTTTTGTCCTCATTTTCCTCAAGTGTGCTGTACATGAATGCAGCATCAAAACTGCACACTCTTTCATGCTTTTGCTGAAATAGTGCATGGAAATATGGAATGCTTTGGGTTGGAAGGGACTTTAAAGATGGTCTTATTCCAACCCATTGCCATGGGCAGGAACACCTTCCGCTCTCCCAGGTTGCTCCAAGCCCCATCCAACCTTGCCTTGGACACTCCCAGGGATCCAGGGGCAGCCACAGCTTCTCTGCCCAACCTGTGCCAGGGTCTGCCCAGCCTCCCCGGGAAGGATTCCTTCCCAATATCAACCCAAACCTTTCCCCCTTCAGCTCAAGGCCATTCCCCCTTGTCCTATCGCTCCATGCCCTTGTGAAAAGTCCCTCTACTTTTGTGTATTGTGGGGCTGGTTTATAAATTGAGTAGCAGCATTCTGGCCTTCGGATTTTCCTGCTAAATGATCTTTTTAGCTTTTTAATAAGTTGTTTCTTCACTGGGCAGTTCTCTGAGAAGTGTAGGTGTCTTCAGTTACGGCATGGCAGTGAAACTTGCCATGGAAATACCACAGCATGACAAAACTTCATGGTTACAGGGGGGCAAACATTGCTTGATGATGTCACTCTTGTCCCAAAACACAGCCTTTGGCTCATTAAAGCATTTCCCCCTTTTTTCTTCATTGTATGCAGAGCAACCTTTGCTAAGGAATGGGAACGTCCTGAAGGTTAAGTGACCTAATTTCATCTGTGCTGCTTTTGTCTTTCTAACCTCAGAAGGCAGAGACCCTGAACTGAAAAGTGTATAAAAAGATTCTAATTAGCACAGGACAAATAATAAGGGGATTGATTTTAATTTTCTATATCAACTAAAGGTTGGAGTTAGACCAAACAGCAAGTGTGGCACCTACTTGAATGCTCCACAGCATCCTTTTTTTTTTTCATTTGGCCTAGTTCTTGGTGGGAAGGCAAACTCCTGGGTGGAGTTGTAGCTCTCATCAAAGAGTTGTCTTGTTTGGACACATTGACAAGTCACCGATGTCCTTGTCAGCTGTAAATGTCAACCTGACTGTCAGGAGGCAGCTACGGATGAGAGAGGTGAAAGTGCCTGCTCTCACCTCCTGCCTCCTCGGGTGGCCAAGCTGTGACAGGCAGGAAAGCCTCGCTCTGAGCAGCAGCTGGGAAGGCCACAGGCTCACAGCTGAGCACGGCATTGAGTCTTTGGGGATGCAAAGAGGTTGTCTCAGCTTCCTTCTCACCACCAGCTTGCTCAGCAAGTCCCACGAGGAGCTGCTTTTCTGTAGAAAGCAGTTGCCCCCTGGAAAGATGATTTTTGGGGTGGCTCTTGGGAAAAAGCCCCGTGTTTCTGGAATTAGCCATTATGATGTCACAGCTTCTTTGAACTGTTGAGCTGGTGAGTTTTTGCCAGGTTGAGGGGAAGTGTTTTGCTTGGGCGCTCGGGGAACTCTTTTCTCCCCCTGCAATTTCTCATCAGAACCTTTCTCTTTCTTTATTGCTGCTTTTCTAATTCTTCTCCGGGCTCCTAATGACTGTGATTATGCCAAATGTGGCACATTTCGTGTACTGTGGAAATGATTTTCAGACCCGACTCTCAGTGCTTAGAGGATGGTTAAAAAGCCTACTTTTCAGAAGGAAGCTTTGCTGTTCTCCCCACTCTATTTCCAGTGCTGTGTTATCCCGCAAAGTAGTAAAATTGCTGACTTGATTGTGTTGCATTAATTAATTATCTCTATAGCAACATGCACTGATGTCACAAATATGGGAATTCAGCAACACAGCTGGAATGGAAGAGGAGCTAATAGATAAATGGGGAGAAAGCCTATTTTTTTTTAATGCTCAAATATCTGCAGTAGTTAAGTAAACAGGCTGCTAATGAAGCAATATTTTGCTTAGTTTCACTGCCGCATTTGATGGAACCTTTTGTTCCATAGGTCCTGTGTGTTCCTCCTACAGAAGTTTTCCAAGCTGCAGGTCCAACTCTCCACCTGCTCAAAGCACTGGGTTATCCTCTGCTCGCTTTTATACTGACACATAGAAACTCAGGCAGGAGGGCTTCTCCTTGCAGGAGGAATCCCTTCAACAAAGCCACCCCACTAGGGATGGTTCTCCAGGGGAGGGCAGGGTATGGATCTTTAGAAGGGAATACAGTTAATTTTGGCATTGTGGGAAGGAGGGGAGGGTGACACAGTGTGAGACAGGAGATTGGCAAGAGGCAGAGGAGCTGGAAAAAGTGATTTTTGGCTCTGAGAAGGCTGGGATGCCCCGCTCTGCTTAATGTGTGTGTCAGCAGCCGACACTTGTCTGGCTTTTAGGAACCCTGTGTTATCTCTGGAAGTCCTGGCTGTGCCCCTGACTTTTCCCTGTTTTGGCTCTTGGATAAGGGGGAGCAGAGAGGTGTTTGTGCACTGTGTTTGCCTTGAGCCCTCTGCAACAGCGCTCAGAGAGGGACTCTCTCTCCCTGTCTCCCAGGAGTTTGTAGCAGATGTGATGTCCTAAAAACGCAGCAGGAATGTTTTGTGATGATAGCTGCAAAATTGGGCTGGGAAGAGAAATAAGCAGTTGTTTCACAAGAAGAAATATGGTAAGAAGAGTCTGTAATTGCACTGCAGGTCTAAAGCTCCCAAGAGGTTGAGACCTGATGCTTTTCTCACTCTTTTTTTTTGTGTGTCAGGGAGTCTATTCCCTGAATAATTTGGTTTTGCTGTTTGTTTGCCACCATCAGCTGTGAAGCTGATCAATTCTTACCAGTCCAGCACAAGGGCTTGAGGAGTAAAAGCACTCTCCAGTGAATAATTTATTCAGTTAATCTATTTTGATTCTTGTCATCTGACAGGTCCCAGGCAGGGTACGACACGTCTGTGTGGAGGAGTCTGGGTGTGCAGGGCTGCTATTTATACAGCACCCTGGCTATGAGGATGCCAGGATGTGCTTGGTGAGGTGAAGAGCTTCTGATCTTGGGGAACTTTAGTATGTCAGACACTCTTGAGTTCTGCTTCATGCAGAAGGGAAAAACTTCGGGATGTTTGCTTAGGTTTGCAGTGAGATGGAGCAGAGAAAAGTCCCAGTGTGGATGTGATGGACAGTGATAGGTGAGTTCTAGGGCGGTCCCTCGGAGTGGAGATGTTGAGGGTTGAAACCTTTCTTTGAAACAGCCCACATCATTTGCCACCCAAAATCTGCTGGGAAAAGAAGGCCCAAATTTTTGCTGCTCTCTGTATTTAATGAACTGCGCTACCAGGGAAGGTTTAACTCGGAGGGCAGGGCACTGTGCAAATCTCACTCGCTTGGGCTATGTGCAGAAAGGGTTAAGCTGTAAAACAACCTGCCCTTTTCTGTAGAAACTAAAAACGATGTTAACATGGTAATATTTTGATTTCTGTAGCAAAGTGCTTATTTTGGTAGCCTGTACAAAATTTCAGCTATTCTAAAACACTGAGATTTCACAGCCGAGCTTTCATGTTCCCAGCAGAGAGGGAGGTGAGGTACTCAAAGAATCCCTGTTCTTATTTCAGCACTGCACTTGCCAGCCAAATTTTCAAAAGAACCCAGTTTGCTGACATAAATGGGGTTGCTGATGTGCCGAAAGAGAAGGAAGCGCTGGAGAACATATTCCTCCCTGGGTCCAAGTCTCTCCCATTTTATCTTTCTCTTCCATATGTTTCCTCTGTAATGAGAGGAATTATTTATCATTAAAGTGATATATAATTTAAAAATTAAAGTTAATGAATGCTTAAATTAATTTACTGACAAAAACAAATGTCTGGCCTTCAGATCCTATAATTTGAATTGGAGTGGGCTACGGCTTAATTAACATGTATTGATTGTAGTCCTGAGTGCATCTCTAGGTGGGTGGACTGTGTTGGGAGAAATCCTCCTCGGAGATGAAGGTGCGTTAAGATGTGCTGATAACATTCTGAATAATTGTCTTGTGAAGAGACAGAGGAGTCCTTTGGTCTCGAGCTGTTTTCTCTGCAGAAAGCTTAAACAAAAGCCGTTGTTTAAAATTAAGGCTAAGAATTGGCACGACCGCTTTATAGATGGGAATAGAATTGTGCTGCAAAAATAATAATGAATTGAGTCATTAATTAGCTGCAGGAAGGATCCAGAGAACTGGAGGAGAGTTGGAGCAAAATAAAGAAGGGGATGCAATTGGA
Organism: Sclerurus mexicanus; assembly: GCA_013396755.1. Taxonomy (NCBI): domain Eukaryota; kingdom Metazoa; phylum Chordata; class Aves; order Passeriformes; family Furnariidae; genus Sclerurus; species Sclerurus mexicanus. The sequence continues at coordinate 735,640 of VWZF01000569.1, read as the reverse complement.
AGTTTTGGGGGAATGAAAGGTAGGCTTCAATTTGGCCTTAGCCCTCTGCACGCTTTCCCCTGGGCAGGTGTCCCCTGTTCTGTGGTGGGTGATGGTGGGGAGGAGTGTGACAGCGTGGCACGGCATTTTAAGGGAGGTGAGGACCACCTGCTTTGGGCTGGTGGGAGGAGAAGAAAGGCATCCCATGGTCCTTCCAACCCCAGATATTCTGGGAGCCTGTGGAGCTGGGGGCAGGCACTGCAAGCAGGAGCCTGTAGTGTGAGGAGGGAGGAGAAAATCCTCACTGCCTGGCACAGAACCCTCTGCCTGGTGCTGCCAACTTTCCCCCTGACCCATTCTGCGCAGCAAAGGACCCAGATCAGTCTCTTTAAAGAGAGCTCCGTGTTCTTTGGCGTTAATATTTTTTGCTTTGTCAATACTGTGAATTAGCAGAATGGAAGATGTGCCACATCTCACCTGGCAGCTGCGAGCCCACAAGCTGCTTGGGCCCCTTTAAATGCTTCGGGGGAGAGGCACCCACAGGAGCCTCTTGGTCCTTTGGGGCAGGTTTGGGTGTCAGCAAGGGAGAGAAGCCCATAAGCACATGGTATTCCCTTCTTGACAGGATGAGAGGAAGCTGCCTCAAGCTGTGCCAGGGGAGGGTCAGGTTGGACATCAGGGAGAATTTCTCCCTGAAAAGGATTGTCAGGCATTGGAAGGGGCTGCCCAGGGAGGTGGTGGAGTCTCCACCCCTGGAGGTGTCCAGGGAGTGACTGGATGTGGCACTTGGTGCTCTGGTTTAGTGTAAGGTGGTGATCGGGCACAGGCTGGAGTTGATCTTGCAGGTCTTTTCCAACTTAATGGTTTTTTGATTCTGTAATTCTGTGACTCTCTCGGCCTTGGGTTTGAGAGGTTTTTCTTTCCATAGCAGAGACTCCTTCTTCTCCTGACTGTTTGTTTGAGTTTTTTTTAGTTGAATCATATAGGTGAAACGTAAAAAAAAATAAAACACCCTCTAGATTTGGCTCACAACAAAACATTTTTCCTAATGTCCAACCTAAACCTCCCCTAGTGCAACTTGTGGTCATTTCCTCTTGTCCTCTTGCATGTTACCTGGGAGAAGAGACTGAGCTCGCCTGGCTACAACCTAATTCAAGTTTTCCCTTTGGCCTTCATGTCCTTCAGGAGGGGTATTTTGAGTAAGCTAGTGGGGATGTGTAAATGGAAGCTCCTCTTCCATCTTGTCAAGCTCATCCCCTGCGTTGTCCCTTTTTATTAATGCCATGCACAGGCAGTGCCTTCCTGAAGACCTTTTCTTTTCTCCAATATATTGAATAAATTCTACATCAGGAAGGAAAGTAACTTGTGATAATGAACCATCAGTGGGTATTTAAGGTTGCTTTAATGGGTCACATTGATGTGATCTACACTTTTTCCTGGGAAGATCATAGTGGGCCATAACCTCAATTCATATTTATGTCAGAGGAAAATATGCAGTGGAAAGACCTCTTCAGAAAGAGAGCTTTTCCCTGCTAAGCAGCCAGATATAAACGTATAGCTCTGCTAGAAAGATATGCCAGGGTTTGAAGGGGGGCAAGGAAATATCAGGTGTTTAGGACATTGCTCTCTTGCATGGAAAAGTTCCTGAAAAACTGGGTTCTCACCCCAGGATGTGACCCAAGAAGGTGTGTGCTCGTGGGCCCAGAAGTGTGCAAGGCTGAGCAACTTTAAGATTACCTTTAGGAGCATCTTTATCATCCTTTTTTCTGTTCTCTGCTTTGCATGTGGCTTAAAGAGATGTGTGGGTATGAGAGATGTTTGTAGTTCTGTAGCTTGGCTGATTAAAAAAAAATATTGGAAGGGAAAGAGGAAGAGAGCTATATAAATAAAAGCAATGGACATGTATATATACATAAGTATATTTATATGTATGCAAATATATATACACAAACACACCAATTTTTATGTATATGTATGTGTGTATATATATATAAAATCAGTAAGGCTTGGCCTCCCAGCCATGTCCTTATGCCTGTTATTCCTTGTTGGTCAGATGCCTTTGAAGGCCAAAAGCCAACCCAGATTGCGGTATTAGAGACATTTAGATCATCTGCCAGAGAAAAAACAATGATGAAAATTGTATTTCAGCCCATTCTTCTCGGCCAGGTCAAGCAGTTCCATCTCGATCTGCTGCTGTAGGAAGATGAGATAAAGTTGCAAGTTCACTCGGTCAAGGCAGATGAGGGTGAGGGGAAGGCAATGAAAACAGCACAAATTCCTGGAGCTGTCTCCACGAGGCAGAGCAAGGACAAACACGACTAACGGCCCGGGAGCGATTTGCAGGAAAGGATTTCTTGGGCAAACTTTGCCTTTGTGGAGGCAAACTGTCAAAGGGCACGGTGCAAGTGTTGTGATGTGTTCATGAATCAGAATTATTTAATGAGAAAATGGAGCAGCCAGGCCTTGGAGCTGGGTTCCCCCGGGGACTGGAGCTCCTCTCGGCGAGGAAGGAACTCCAACACCCACTCCAAGCTCTTCCAGAGAAAATTAGGCTCCTTGTTTTGTATTTTTCGGATCACAGGGAGCACTTATTGCAGTGCCATGAGATCGGAAACCTAAGTGCAAAGAGGGCTTTGGTAATGCAAGCCCCCAAGTGTTGATGCTGGTGCTCTGTTTCTATAAGTGTTTCTACTGGTTTGTATCTATACACACTTTATAATTTTCATTTTTGGTATACCATCTAATTTTCTTGTTCTTTCTGTCAGCCCTTTTGATACACCTGTGAGAAGAATAATTTATTCAGTCATTTGTTGAGCGTGATTATCTCTAACAGAAAGCCAACAACTAAAACTAAGTGGGTTTTGCACAGATACAGGCTAAAGAACTAGAATTTTTCTTTCCACCTTTCTTTTTTGCCTTTTTTTTTTTTTTTAAGCCTACATTTGTTGAAAAATTGCATTTCGGGTCAGCTGAAACTATTTGTGTTGAATTTGACCAAAAAATGCCAACAGAAAGTAGCAACTGGAAAAAAAATCAAACCACTTTTTTATGTGGTTTTGAAATTAGATGCTTTGACTTCTACTTTTTGAAGCAATGTTTGGAGCCAAAATGAATCTAATGCTAACTTTGAAAAACCGGTGTTTGCAGCTTCCCTAGTGAATCGTTGTGTCCCGTCCCCCTCCATTTTCTCCTTGCTTTAAATTTGGTTTAGGAAGAAATAAGCATGTTTATCTTGAGCTCACTCAGGATGACTCCATCTCCCCGACCAAAAAGAAATAAGTCCATGGATCACACAGTTATTTACTCATTGGAATGCCCACCAACAAAAAAAACCTAAAAAAACAAGGCAGAAGGAAAACTGCCAAACATTTAACATTTCTACTCTAGCAAATCTTTGGTTTTTTTTATTTGGTCACCTGAGCTCTGATTTGGGAAAATGTTCCTTGCATGCCTAATGATGAACATGGCTTTCCCCTTCCAGGTGAGTCAGGCCACCTCTCCTGAACCAGGGATGTACCTACAGAGCCATGGGTGAGGTCCAGCTGGAGAAGTCCTCTGGTCTCAGAGCTCCAGGCCCTCTGCTCTCGGGTGCCTGCAGAGTTCCTCAGTGCCATGACCATCCTTAGGGATGTGGGATGACTCCCTGAAGCGTGACTTGAATTTTCCGAAAATGGAGACTAAACCACCGGTGCAAGCCGGAAGAAACGGGAAGCAGAGTGACATCTGAGCCGTCCCCAGGCTGTCCCAGAAAAGTGCCTAAAATAACTCCTGCAGCATGAAAGAGCCTGGAGGTGTCTCGGATCCTTTTGGCCATGACCAGGACACCAAAAAACTGGATGCCATGGAGGAAGAGCATCCAGAGGGTGCACTGACACATGGCCTGAGCTTGCAGGATGTGGTACCTGCAACCACCTGGATTTTGCTGCACTCCTGCTGTGAGAAGGCTCTGGGGCCTCATCCCTGCTCCCATCAGCATGCCCTGGGAGCAGCAAAGCAGCTCCTGCTTGCGTGGAAGTGGCTGCTCTGGAGAATTAAGTGAAACCAGACTGCATTTTTCCTCGCTTTCCCGAGCAGGAGATTCATGAGGTGGCTGGGTGAGTTTAAGGGAACTTGCAGTCTTTTCATCATATTGATGGGTGGATGGATTGTGTTGCTTGGAGTACGTTTAAGACTTTAATTAAATCAGGACTGAACTCTCTGCAATGGTTCCCTGCTGCTTAAGGGAATCATTCCCAGCCTCTTAAGGCCTTGTGAGGTGGGATAACTCTGCCTGGATGTCACGTGCCCACCAAACCTGCTCCATCACTCCCCTCCTCAGCTGGGTAGGGGAGGGAAAATGTGGTGGAAGGCTTGTGGGTTGAGATCAGGACAGGGAGGGATCACTCAGGAATTACTGTCATGGGCAAAACAGTCTCGACTTGGGGAAATTAATTTATTGCCAATCAAATTGGAGTAGGGTAACGAGAAATAATACCAAATGTTAAAAGCACCTTCTCCCCATCCCCTCCTTTCTACTGAGGCTTAATTCACTCCTTTTATGTTCCTGAATTTCCCCTTTGCTCCTGCCCAGAGCTAACGTGGGGTCCCTTCCATAGGGGAGGGTCCTCCATGAAATGTTCCATTGTGAGTTCTTCCCACAGGTTGCAGCTCTTCACAAACTGCTCCAGCAGTGGGTCCCTTTCCGTGGGGTCAGTCCTTCAGGAACCGGCTGCTCCACATGGATCCCTTTCCATGGGGCCACAGGACCTGTCAGAAAACCTGTTCCAGTGTGGGCTCCTTTCTCCAAGGGGCCACAGGTCCTGTCAGGAGCTCCTCCAGCTCAGGCTTCCCATGGGTTCACAGCCTCCTTCAGGCATCCACCTGCTCCAGAGTGGTGTCCTCCCCAGACTGCAGGTGGATCTCTGCTCCACCGTGGACCTCTGTGGGACACCCTGCCTCATCGTGGACTGCACCACGGGCTGCATTGGCTCTGTTGGACACAGGAGAAGCTTCTGGAAGCCTCACAGAAGCCACCCATGTAGTCCCCTGCAACCAGGACCGGGCCATGCAAACTCATTACACCTGGATTCGTTACTCAGTATTAATTTTTCAGCCTAAAATATGCTCTAAAGACCTCTTCTTGGAGAGATTAAAGTTATAACATAAAACTCATACGCATGTTGTTCTCATGCAGAAGTTGTTTTTAGTATCATATTTAATGCTCCAAACAAAGCCATTGCTTGTGGTGTTTTGCAGCCTGAATGCCTTTGAAAGGGTAGATATGGACCCTGTTTGATCTTGTGCTATTTGGGGCTCTTTATTTGCATTTTGTGGCTCTTATCTTGTAAACAAAGACTCCTTTCTCCATCTGTAGATCAGGGTGTCACCCACAGAGCTCTGCAGAAATGGGAGACGGCTCCGGAGGGCGCAAGATGCAGGTTCAGGGGCAAATGGAAATTAGGGATGGAGAACACTTTCACTTTGAGGTTTGACTTATCACGGCAGAGACTGGAGGTAACTGTTTTGTTTTCCCCATGTACCATTTGATTTTTCTTTTTTCGCAGCAATTCCAGACTGCATCTGGCACACTGGGAGGGGTGAATTTGCTGGAAAATTGCAATGCCTCCCCAGAATGCAGAGAGGTGCCATAGCTGCCCTTTAGTGCTTGGCCTCTGGGCACGGCCACAATGCCAGGGGCCAGGGAAATAAATACCACACGCAGAGCTGACTTCAGCTCTTCCTTAGAGGGCAGGGACAAGAGGGAGAGGGCACTGCAGGAGAGATCTTGTTCATTTGTTGGCTCAAAGGATCAGCATCCCTTTGAGCTGCAGGTCAGATGGGGGTGGTTGTTAGAGGAGGGCTCTCAGTTTATTGCAGGCTCCCAGGGATTGAGCCACTGGAAATCTTCTGAGAGTGCTCAGGAGGCTTTCTGCTGGTGGCTGGTGCCTGGTGGAGAGGAAAACCTGATGGAAGCAATGGGGAGGCTCTGAGGGTGCTACTGCACAAAGGACTTTGCCTTGTGTCACCATCCAGTGCCATGGGTGGCCTGCAGTCCTGAGCCCTTGGGTGCCACTGCCCAGTGGGATGGGAGACCCGGTCCTCTGAAAGGCAAACCCACTTCCAAAGCCACCGCCGTGTGGTTTGGTGCTACTTTGTGTGGCTCTCACAGTGGCAATCAAAGCAGCAGCTCTTTGGACACATGTGCACAATGGGGAGGGTGCAGGAATGAATCAGGTGCTCGCTGCTGTTGTGTGTGAGCAAGCTTTTCTAATGTACTTATCTCTTGTTTCTGTAAAGGTTATAAAAGTAAATAATCCTGCTCTAACAGTGTCCTGGCAGTCCCTGCATAGCTCTGTGGATGACTCTTCCTAAGGCTGACTTGTGGTGATTAATAAGCTACAATGGGAAATTATTTTTATTTTTTTTAAAGGAGCAAAGAGCTACAGCTGAGAATGTGCCTTGAAGAAGGTCCCTTCGTGCCCCCTGTCCTTGAGGCTGATTAGCTTTTGTTTCTTCCTCCTTGAGGCAAATGGTGCAGCAGTTTTCCCTCCTGCCCTGCAAAGTTGATCCCTGGCACTCCGAGGATCAGCAAGTGGCCAAAAGCATCAGGGGGTGACCTTGCTGTGCCATAAGATCCCTCCTTGCAGGCCTGGACTACCCAGGTAAGCAACCTCAACCTTCTTTCTGCACCCCTTGTAATGCCTGGAGAGGGGCTGGAGGGGGAATGGGAGTGGGGATGAAGCCCAGAACTGGGCAGGAGAGGCTGAAGTGTATCACCCTCTCTCTTCCTGGCACTTGTGCTGAGCTGAATTCATATTGATGTCAGCCCTGTCTCTGTAATGGGTCTTTTAGCTCTCTTCAGAGAGCTGTGGTGGGTACTGCCTTGGGCTGTGGCCAAGGAATGTGAGACCACTGGGAACTAGGTTGGTGCTGCCCAAGGTTTCCCTGAACAGCGTGGCAGGGTACCAAGTACATGCAATCCAGCTGCCAGGTATCTTCCATGGCAATACACCTCTGTGGTGTTCAAAGGCACTTTGAAACATGAAGTTTAATGAAAACTGTCCCTTTTCCTTGAATATTCTCAGTATTGCACCCCTCTCCCTCCATCCCATATGCTTGAATTCTCTTGCATGGGATTAAATTTTTGCGTTCCCTCATTTTACAGAAATACTCCATCTTTGTGGAGCACAAATGTTGCCCTGAGCCATCTAGCTCTATTTGCTCCCCACAGAAGTGGCTTCCATCAAACTTTCCATTTAGTGGTCAAATCTCCTTTGATCTTTGAAAGCTTTGGCTTGAGAGGGAAGTTCCCCCACCCCAGGATGGATGCTGCTCCCTGCGCAGGGATGCTGTAAAATAAATCCCACCACGAGGAAGGGAGAAGCATCTAATCTTCCTGCTCCCTAGATTTAGCTGTGCCATTAGCCTGGACCCTGCACATAAAGCTAATTTTATAATTTGTAAACGTAGCTGAGTGGGTTTTATAGAGGAATGTCGGGAAGTGATGAAATACCTTCAATAGATTTATAAAGAAGTTTAATGCATAAAGCTTTCTACCCCCCCCCTTCCACCCCCTCCTTCTGTCTTGGAGTTGCATACAACAGAAAACATGGCCATAGCAAGGGCTTTGTGGCCAGCACTCAAGCCTTTAATTTTGCTTTTACAAGACAGTTTTATAACATCAAGAAGAATGGAAAAGCTGCAAGGCATGCACACTCAAGACGCTGTGCTCCTGGAAAGTTTTGGATGGGCTCCAGGCAATGTTTGGTAGCAAAGAAAGATGAAGGTCTTGGAAAGAAGAAAAACAATCAGCTTCAACCCTCATCCCACAATATTCCTGTTTCTGTGAGCTGGGAATGCTGCTGCAGCAGGGGAAGGACAGGAAAAATGTGTTCCTGCAATGTCATGTATCTAAGGGTGAGTTTTGACAGCATCGATAAGATGCAGTCTTCTAGTGAATTCTTCTGTTGAATTTTCCTGTTGTAATGAAAATAAGCCATCCCATGATGTGCAAGACTAAAAAGCCTGCTTTCCCCATGCTCTGGGGCTCCGTGTGGAGTTCCTGTGTGATTTCTCCTGGGAGAAATTCCCACTTGCTGGCTATGCCTCTGAATCAGAAAAACCTCTCTGCTTTCTGCTTTCACCAAGGGAAAATGAGACTTGTGGGACCCAGTGGGTGTCACAGGGGGATCTCTGTGTTGTGAGATTTTGGGTGCAGTTAAAATAGGCTGGTGGCTTGAGAAATGATTAGTTAAGGGAAGGATAGGTGGATGTTGGGACCGTGTGTACCCTGGTTCCTCAGGAAACCAGGCAGGTGTGACCTGATGGGTCACAAGAACCTCAAACAGCCCTGACCCCATAGGAGGGTTTCACAGGGTTAGGAAAAGGGTCGTGTACTTAGAGCTCTGGATTAGCAAGGCAGGGCCAGGCTGATAATCAGGATTCGTGGAGCAGCCTTATCATAACTGGCAGCAGCTCCCCTCTCTTTATCACCTGAGGGTTGGGCAAACCTGCTGGCCAATGTTCCTCCAGAGCTCCCTCTTGGGGATTATCAGAAGATCTCTCCCGGTGTGGAGAAGGCACCTCTCAGGCCAGTTTGCCCAGCTCTGGCTCAGCAGATTAATTTCTGCATTAAGACCTTACACAGATCTGAGAAGTGTTGGAAGGTGGCTCAGAGCAGGAAGTGTATTTTTCCACTCCATCTGTCTGTTTTTTATGTTCCTGGTTGTGTTTTCTTTTAACAATTTGCAACTCCGACTCTTCCCTGAATTTTTTTTTTATAATTTTTTTTTTACTGTCTTTCTCTTGAATGCTGATGGAAAAAGAGAGTTCTTTCCTCCTGCCTACTTAAATCTTTGGCTGAGTCTCAGGGAAAAGCAGTCACACTTATTGCAGCTCCCAAAGCCTTCAAATCATCAGGAGAGAGGGGAGGAGGGAGCTGCAGGGGGAAGGAAATCATTTGTATAGGCGTAGAGTGAAGAATCATCTTCCTTTAAACTCATGATCTGTCTCTGTTTCCATAGATTGCTGTCTCTGATCTTTTTTTCTCTGCCCAATATCTCTTTGTCTATTCTTTCCTCTGCCTTTGCTGTGATGTGTCTGTGGTATGTCCCTTTTGCTGGGATGTCTTGCTCCCAGGAGAGTTTGAATAAGAACACTGGGACTTGAAGATCCAGGTTATTGACAAGAAATCATTACTAAAACCTTTTAATGCCTCTTCTGTAATTGATACAGCGATGGGCAGGGTGGATTTTCCTGTAGACACAGGGTTTTTTCCCCTCTCCTAATGTCTCTAAAAGCCCTAAGTGTGGTGTCCTCTGGCCATTTACTAATGGGTTAAAGCCCGTTGGTGCCAGATGCTTTGGGGTCTGTAAATATTGCCCTGTTTGCAGATGGATACACTTGCAGGGAAGCAGATGGAGCCTAAAATACTGAGCAGCACTCACTCCCAGCTCAGCACCGTCCTACGAATAGTATTGGGGTCTCCCTTTTTGGCTACCAGGCTGTTTGGTTGCCCTTGTATGCTGCAGCCCAAACTGTGGCCTTATTGCCCCAAATCAAGCTGGGCAGAGAGCAGGAGATGTGCTCTAGAGTGGGGCTGAAAACACCCATACCTCTTAGCCAGGCCACTATGGGTAAAAATCAGCCTGGCTGTTGCGAGGGCAGTGGTGTTGGTGTCCATAAGGAGCCCAAGGAGGGGGAGGATGAGGGTCCCTCCAGGGAAGACCTGGCAAAGCCCTCATTTCCTCAACCAAGACTATCTTCTCCCCATCTGCCTTGGTTCTTTTGCTGACATCTGTTGCTAGGAGATAGAAAGCAGAGTCCCTTTTGAAGCATCTTCAGCTGCCCTCTGCCTTCCTGGAGAGCTTCAGCTCTGCGCAGTCTCCCTGCTCCTTTACCCCTCCTGGACTCATCCCTTTCATCTTTCTCCCCTTGCCTCTACACTCTGGTCAGAAAGGACTTGCCATGTCCGTGCTTGCTGTAGGGTTGCTTATATCAAAGCGTGCTGTGACCCTGCTCCCCAAATCCTCTTGTTTTAACTAGCAGGGGGTCCGGCAGCACACACTTGCCTGTGAACTCAACTCCTGTTCCAGATGTTCCTCCCCAGGGAAGGGAGAGCCAGGATTAAGGGAAAGCAGCCCCTCTGGCAGGCGTGCAGCTCCCTCTGCATGCATTTGTGGGCTACACGGGCAGACCCCACGGGCTCCCTGGGCAGGACTTTGTCTCTGGGATGCGTAACAGCTTCTCAGCCCTCTGCAGGGCATTTCTCTGCTCTGTGGGCTTTGCCTGGGCTTCAGCTTCAAAATAAACCATCAAACCCTTACACAGTTAAAATAAAAAGGGAGGTGAAGGACCCTGCAGAGGCACAGGTGAGAGCAGGGATGAGTAGTGACCAGGATGCTTCCCCAAGTCTTGGGCTCTAAATCGCTCTGTGTGCCTTTAAAAAAAAACCCAAAATCAAACGAAATGCATAAAAAGGGGGAAAGCTGTTCTCAACCTTCCATCCCTGTATCGGAGCCCTCTCCCAGAGCCACAGAGAGTGGCAATCGGGGGTCGTGGTAATTAGGGGTGGTGATTAAATTGTGGTAATGGTAATTAGGGGTAGGGATTATGAGTGGTAGTGGTTAGTAGGGTTAGTGGTAATTAGGGGTAGTGGGTGTTAGGGCTAGGTTTATGGTCAGTGTTAGGGGTAATATGTAGTTGTGTTCATTAGTGGTAGTGGTTATTAGCGGTAGTGGTAATTATGGGTAATGATAATTGGAGGTAGTGCCACCTGAAAGCCAAAGGCTGAGGGCTTTCTTTCCTGGGGAGAACTGTGTCGTTTGTTGGCAGAAGCCCATCTCCCAAAATTGCCAATTTCAGCCCAGAATTGGACACGGATGAAGATCCTTCCCAGACCAAAGGTGCCAGGACCTGAAGATCTTGGTGCTTTTGGAGTGCCAGGGAAGCTGCATCTTTTGCACCTGAGAGCCAAAGTCTGTGGGCTTTCTGTCATGGGGAAAAGCCCTGTCATTTCCTGGCAGGAGCTCATCTCCCAAATTGCCATTTTTTGCCCTGTATTTTACACGTGGGCGCTGAGGGCAGCAACATGTGGAGCGATTGCCGAGCGTGGAAGTGACATTTCCCAGCTTGCCTAAGGAGGCAAGAAAAATGCATCTGTGTCTCCAGCAGGCCCATGAGCCAGTGCTGACCTACATACGTGCCCAATTATGCACCCAGGCAGATGCCCAATTCCCCCCTTGAAGCAAGGGGCTGAGACCAGTGTGGCCACAGGCCAGGACGAGAAACAGGCGGCATGGAATTTTTCCTGACAAAAGTCCCCCAGATCCAAGGATGGCAGCACAGGGTGAGGGCTCGGCAGGAGTTCCGTGCTGGAGTGATGTGTTTAGCTGAGATCTTGTTTATTTGCCTTTGGAGTGAGGGATGCAGCTGCCTTGGAGGGAAGCAATGAAAATTCAAGCCCGTGTCCCCTCTCCGCATCCATTAGTGCCTGCTGAGCCAGGGGCTCCCACTACGTCCAACAACCTGCCTTGGAGGCACCAGGGCTGGTCCCCCCTTGGAGCTCTCTCCTCCTCCTGTCCACCCTGATTTCCCATTTCCCATATTTCATTTCTCTTATGGCCTGTGGCAGCCACGTTCAGTGATTGCTTCACACATTCATCATGCTCTGGGTGTCACAGCATGATGGTTGGGGCCTTTGTTTGATTTCCAAAAAAAACCTCCCCTTAAACCACCAAACCCCAAACCAGTTTTAACCTGCCTTTAAAACTGAGATTGCAGGAGAATTTTCCATGGGAAGCAAGGAATTTTTTAGCGATTTCTTTCTCTTCCCCTCTGCAGCCTCGCTGTAACATTTGATTTCAACACTATGGGCATTGAGTTCTTGGGGAATGCTCTATTTTGGAGTGATAGCAATATGGAAATGAAAAACAAGGATTGATCTGAAGAGCTAAACTGAGCTGTGTGAGTTAGAAAGAAACTTTTCTGGGTGCTTTTTCCTTTGGGCCAGGCTGTGCAAGCTGGATTAACTCAGGATGGTTGGGGTCAACTCAGAGGCTTTTCCTCTACCACACCTGGCCAGCGTCAGCTGTTTGAGCCTTAATTCCACTTGTGCTTCGTATATGGAAAGGGGAAAGATCACTGTAGAAGGAACAACAATATAGGGAAGGGCTCATCCTACAGCTGTGGTGCAACACATGACCCTCACTGTAAATGTGACACCACCTCCTGCTGGTGCCACGCATTGCTCACGTCAGACTTGAGTGAGACAAACCACCCTTCTGTCCCACTTAACCACTCTGGCTAATGAGGGAAATCAATCCTGCTGCCCTGGGGCTGGCCATCCATCTCAGCCCCTTCCTTGGTGGCACTGAGGGAAGCCTGGCCAAGCCTGTCCCCTGTGAGCCCCTGGCAGGAGAAGGGAATTGCCACGCTGCAATTAAAAGTTAATGTTTCAACAGTGCTGGATGCTTTGCAGTTGCTCTCTTGGTGTTAATAATCTTCTGTTAGCTGGGAGGTGTTTGTGCTGGATCTGCCTGTTTCTAGCTGAAGGAAAACCCATTACAAGACCTCCTTGAGTTCTGTGTAGTGGGCACTTCTCTCTTTTAGCAGATCTGTTGGTTCAGAAAAGCCCCAGCAACCCAGAAGTGTAAAATCACAAATGAAGTGAGTTGTATTGAGGGATTCTGGTCACTTGCTTAATTTTTATCACCCAATTTCTGCAAATCCCCCGTGGAGGTGCTTGAAAAGAACATATTTCCCCTTCTTTTTTCCTGTTAGTTTTGTCATTCTGACAAATAGTTGATGTGTTGGTTGTGTTTCTAACGCTGCTGGAAATGGTCATGGCTTTCATGTTTTTGAGCCAGCACCGTGAATTCCACAAAGAAATGAGAGAGAGAGGCTGTGGAAAACTGTTCCTCTGGCTCCATTGCACCCCACTATGATTTGCTTTCCTACGAATAACACCTGACTATTTTACATCTTGACAACAACTCTCCTTGTTTATTGAAAGGTTTGAGATTCTTGGAGGATATTTCCATTTTTCTCCACTATTTCTGGCGGCTGCGCTGCAGCAAATTGGTCTCCAGCTGCACCTTTTCTCCTTGGTTTTGGCTGGAGGGAGCCTGTCTTTCTTGCTGGGTGATCAAAAATCATCCCATGGAGCTGTTCCCAGTCCTGCAATGAGCAGAGGAACAGATGGCACGTGGGGGCAATACTGCACTGCCTTGTGGAGCAACGACACCTCTCCAGGGTTAATGGGCACTGAAACAGTGCTGGACCCCTTCACCTCTGCTTTTGGTGATGCAAGGGACAGCTTGAAGTGGTTGATGTCAAGAGCAGACCGAGATGGAGCATGAGAAGTTTGTTATTCTGCCTGGAGTGCAGCGGAGCTGCTGTTGAGCTGGAGAGCTGCTCCAGGTCGTTGGTGAGAATGGGAGAGAAGGTGCTTACACAAGGCAGAAGCCAGTTTTGGCTGGGCTAACAGCTGTTATCAGATGGGTTGAAAAGCAGAGCTGCTCTTCAACAGAGTCCTTTTTTGACTTTCAGCCTCATACCAGCTGCAAAGACAGTGTTCTGAGTTTCTGCGCCTCTGCTTTTTTTTTTTTTTAAAAAAAAAGATGTCATATCCAGAAACCTCCTGCAAAGAGGATGGTGGTATTGCCTCGCAGCCAGGCTTGAGCCATACCCTGGGTGATTCACAGAATCATGGAATCATTAAGGTTGGAAAAGACCTCTAAGATCATCAAGTCCTCAGGCAGTTGGCTGCGTTTATTAATCTGTCCCCTTTTCACTGATATGGAAGGAAATACCAACATCTAGTTAGAAAATGAGAAATACCAGTGACATGAAAGATCTGACATTATTAGCATTGTTCAACATACACTTAAACAAAGTAGAACTGTAGAATATCCTAAGTCAGAAGGCACCCACAAGGGTCAGCAAAGTCCAGCTCCTGGCTCTGCACAGGATGGCCTCAAGAATCAGTAAATTCTATCACCTCAAACCACTGTAAAGTCAAATTTGGTTAAAACTCTGTGGATTTGCTCACCCTACCATATGTATATATTTATATGCGTTAACTTCTTCCATAATTTGTAAGCTTTTCTGCTATTCTGGCTTTTACTGAAATAAGCTTTAACATGGCCCAAATGGTTTCTTGAATAGTTTTCTTAAAATACTTGAATCTCAGTTCCCTGGCCTTGATCACCTAAGTATACTTTACAGAATCATAGAATACCCTGAGTTGGCAGCGACCCACAAGGATCATCAAAGTCCAGCTCCTGGGCCTGCACAGTTGTCATGTTTTGCCACTTTTCCATGATCTTGAGTTGTTAGGAAGTCCATGGATTAGACTTCTTCCCCAAATGCTTGGTGAAACAGCAGCATTTCCATTCTGTGCAGCTCTGCTGTCGAGTTCTCTTCTCCCAAGAAAAGCAGGAATGAAACCTCTTATTGTCCTCCCCTCTGCTGGCCACAGCTTTCTCCTTTTGCAGTATGAGCTGCTGCCTGACACCAAATAGGATAATATTTAATCCCATGGACATCGGATGGGTTTACAAAGCGCTGTAGCATAATTGGAAAAAGAAGGACGGGTTCAGGATTACGGCAAAGGCAACTCAGCCAAAACGTAAACTGAACACGTTGCAAAGCACTACGGGCCCTGCCTGTGCTCCAGAACACTGTTTATGATGTTTAACTGATTCAAAAGAGCTGACAGGATAAAAGACGAGCCTGTCTCTGTTAGTTTGCAATTAGGCACTCTGCTCACAAGCATCCATTTTCCAGGAGAGATCACCGCTGGTGATTGTGTGCCTCGTGTTCTCCTCGGAGCCAGGGCTGGGAAAGGGCTGCTAACACGATAAGAGAAATGGAGCTCGTGTGTTTGGAGGGGAGATGAGGAAAGCCTGACTTAATTAAATTAGCAAAATGAAAGCTGAGGAAGATAGCTGCCTATAAATACACTGGCGGAAGACGGGGAGGGGAGAGCATCAGCCAAGGAGAACTATTTATGCCTGAGGATAGTGTTGGCACAAGAACAAATGTATGTAAACTGGCCCAGAATATATTCAACCTGGAAATTGGAAGATCGTTTCTGACAATTAGAGAGCAATCGGGCTATGGACCAGCCTTCCTCTGGGAATAGAGGGGGATAAAATCTTTCCTGCTTTTAGCAGGAGCTCGCAGGAGGGCTGGATCTGGTGACCCAGGGATGCCATGTAGCCCAGTGCTTTCTCCTTTCCTTATTTTCCTATGATTTCTGCCTCAGCCTCATATTTATGCCAATTCTCATCACGTCCCACCCTCCTTGCCATCACCTGATATGTATCTCGGTTGCTGGCTTTGCTCCCTTCTGATGCAGGTGGCTTTCTTCTAACAGTAATAACTTCCCCATGTGGTCAGGAACCTGCAGGGTTCTTGGTTCTTTTGAATTTTTGTTTTAATCCCTGTGCCCAGTCCCTCTTTGTCCATTTGTCTTTCTTGCATGGAGGGGGCAGATGGTGTCCTCCAGCCCCGGCGTCTCTGCCAAACCCCACACAGGTAAGAGGCTCCTTGGAGAGGACTCTGATATTTCCTGCATTGGTTAAATAGGAACAAAATGGTAATCAAAGCCTATTTCCAGCCCTGGCACAATATGGCCCTGAAAATAGCTTTTCCCTCTGATGGAGAAGGGCTTTTGGGAGCCACAGATGCTGAGCAGACTCGGGAGGCTGATGGCAGTAGTTTGTAATCTGAGCTCTGGGAGGTATCCCCTTTTCACAGCTCTTTCTAGGACTGGGAAACAAGACATCCTTTGTAATAGCCTCACTGGCTTTTTATGTGCCTTTGCTGTGTTTCCCTCACACTGATGTGAAGGGGATGGGGCAGTGAGATCACTGAGCTCCCCTTGTCTCCAGGGATGTCTCCAGGAGGACACCAGTGATGCTTTTGGCTCATGAGATTGGATGTTTCTGTTTGGTTTAGGTGCAGCAATGGTGCAGTGTTTAAGTTGACTTTTTGCTAAAAGTATGGGCAGTGACTGGACGTGAGTGGGTGTGAAGAAGAAAAGCGATTTCTCTGCTTGCAGGTTGTACCCATTCCATTAGGCTGGAACCTTTCTTCATTTATTACCATAATAACTAGAAAATGCACCTTAAAACTTCCCAAAAGGCTTGGAGGCCTTGTAAGACCAAATTCCTCCTGCAACCAGATCATAATGCTGAATCTAAGAGAAAAAGAAAAATTAAAACCTTTGTCAGGTATTATGTCAGCTTTCGGGATTATCTAAAGAAATCTTTTCAGAAAGGTAGTGGAAATACTGGATTTATGGGGGACTTAAATGCCTGCCTGTGTGTGTTTTGGGCACCTAATCCCTCTAAGGCCTTTAAAAACTCTTGTGTTCATTCATATTCCCTGAGTGTCACTGCTTAACTAGCCTGAGCCTCACACGTGCTCCATCAGATATTCCAACAATTCCTCTTGAGGAGGGAGCAGAGCTTGGTGCCAACACTGCCATTCTGCACGCACACAGCTCTGGCAAAGGACTAGCAAGTGAATCTGTTTGAACTTTACACTGCCTTCGCTTAATTTCAATTATATGCTTGATTAGTGAGATCAATCTTATCACACAGAGGGGAGGGGGGTGTGGAAGTTCAAGGCAGCCAAAATAAAACCCCTTTGCTGTGATGCTTCAGCTCATTTCCTAAGCAACTGCCTCAAAAACATGCATTTCTAGCCCCCTTAATGCCCATCTTTTGTAAAACTTCCCTTTCCCTGTCGTTAGTGCAGGTTTAGATTAGTTCTTATCAGTTCTTTTTCTCAGACAGCAAAGTAGAACAGATATCGGATCAGAACGCATGAAAAAAGTAATCCCAAAGAGTACAACCAAGCAAACTAATTCAGTAAAGCAACAATTTGCAGACATCAAGGTTTTTTTTATTCTCTTAATGCTTTGACGTATAATTTGGCTGCAGGTAAATTTGAATAAATCATTTATAGAAGGATAAAAATTAGGAATTTCACAGCAGAGTGGGAATTTTCTGCACCCTGGGCTATGCTGGGCTTCCCTCCGTGCTGGGGGTGCTCAAACCTCATGGATATGGCCCCAAGGCAGCTTTATTGTTGTCAGAATTATACTTACTGTGATCCCAACCAGGTCAAACCCTGTATGTCAAGTATGAGGCACTTGGGCTGTGTCTCGTTCTCCCCCCCAAGAGCCCTTTGCCTTGTGCATCCTGTAGAATGACTTCAAAGGGCTGCACGTCCCATTTCTAGTCTCAATTCCCGCCTTTGTTGATTTGGGTTCTAAAGAAGCAAAAGGAATATTGAAATTCTCATGCCTTCTCTTTATTTATTTAACTTCACCTTGCCTTTGCTCAGCCAGGGTGCCTCGACATTAAGATTTTACCAGCCAAGCCCTGCTGTGCTGTACACAGGAGCGTTTCCCCCGAGTGCAGGTGGGGAGTAAATAAATATTCTGTAGTAACTCAAACCCAAAGGCAACGCTGTGCTCAACTCCAGCTGCTCTCCCATGTGTGGCCAGTCCAGTTCTCCTCTCCTCTTCCCACTGCTGTTGTCCTAATGCATTGCTTCTGAGACTGTTTTGGGGGGAACATGTTAGACGAGGTGGAAAACCAGGCTGAATTCCTTGCCACAGCTGCCTTCCTTCTTGCCTCTCTGGTGTGTCAATCTGGTAGCATCAAGGAAAATGTCATTAATTTTCAGCCTAATCCCTCCTGGAGCGTTGAGCTCCTTCTCTGGATGGCCAGCAGCAGTCTAGGAGATGCCAAGACAATTTAGGTGTTGGTGTCAGGGCTGTGGTCACCCTAGCTGGTGGTTGCAATTTGCCTTGCAGGTGCCAGTTCGCCCTGGGACCTGACCTGTGAGGGTTTTTGCTGTTGTCTTTATCCCGTTCCAAGGGCCATGCCCTGTCTCCAGGTCTCCCTGTTCAGTAATAGTTACGGACTCTTGGCCATGACCTTGAGGTGAAGCAGTCTCTCTGGGCTGTGTGGGGGAAGAGCAGGCAGTGGGGAGCCCCGGGGCTGGCTTTGGCTGCTGCTCCACAGGTGAGAGGGGAAAGAGAGGAGGAGGATGGAGGGACTGCAGCTTGGAGCTCACCCTTGGTACTCTCAGGTGTTTCAAACCTCTACTGCTGCCGCTGTGGTGCTGGCAGAGCGGCCGTGCTAGTCCCTTCTGCAGTCGTCCCTGTGACCCGCCGCCGTGGCGTGCTTCCAGGGAAGTCATCAGGTCCTAAAAATAACCAGGGAATAGCTGATGGTGTGGCTTCTCTCCTCATGTTAGTGGAATTAGCCAGGAGGCTGACTCCAGCCAGAGCCCGCGGTCAGCTGCTTCCCATCCTGCTGGTCTCCTCAACAGGACTTGGAGGTCACGGCACCTTGGCATTGCTCCACAGCTTCACTGCCACGCTTGCTGGGCTGTCAGAGGTGGTTTTTCTCCTGCTGTGACATCAGGCAGTGACAGGGAAGTCAGCTTGTGCAGCACTGGTTTTGTTTAGTGCCTTTTGCGAGTCGAATCTTGGGCACAGCTTTGTTTGTGTCTCTGGATGAGGAGAGGTTATGAGTGTACGTTCACATCACAGGGGCTGAAGTTTTCTTGCTCTGTCTGACCCTTGAGTGGTAGTGAGGAGCTGATGTTTGGAGTATCTTTAGCCTAAAGCACAGCCAGAGGGTGCCAACACCCTTAACTTTCTCCTACAGGAAAAAAAAAAAACAGGAGTCTGGAGTGCCCCACAGGAGAGAGAAAACCAAGAGCTTGCTGTGTGTGCTGCAACAGTCTTCTGTCCACCTCATGACCAGAGAGCTGGGCTTGCCAATTGCTTTGCAGCATTCCTACCCTTCCAGTCCTTTATTTGTTGTTATCATTCAGGACTTTGCTCTCCTCACTGGCCTTTCCTGCTAGGTGATGCCAAGCCAAGTGACACCAGGCTCCAAGGAGGATGGGTGAGCTGATGTGGACCTTGCTGATTCAGCTGGGCTTCTTTGGTGGTGAGGTGTGGAGGTCACAGCTGTGGGCTCACTCTGGTGTGGGTCACAACCACCTAATACAAAGCCTTGGGTGCTTTGTGGCAGAGGAAAAAGGGGGTCTGGGCACCCTTTTGTGTCAGACTGCTGTTTTATTGTGGCCTCTGGCTGAAGGGAGCTGTGCTGGGTTGCAAATAGCAGGGCACTCTCCTTAGCACAGCATGTTCAGTGCTTTAATCAGCAGCAGCCTTGCTTGTAACAGCTCTGCAATGACTACCCTCTGTCATCCATGCTAAACATGTCCAGGTCTGGAAGGTAATGAGGGAGGGAGGCATCTCCATCCCTTTTTGTGAAAAAAGGGGGTTCCTATCTCCTGCTGGTGTGAGGGTTGCTCTGTTAGCTAAGCCCTCATCATCATCATCTTGCACGTGGAAATCTTTTGGCTGGGAATTCTGAGTGCCACGGAGCTGCAAGACAGGTTCAAGGGCTGGTCAAACACTGCAGCTGGGACGTGGATTTGACTGTGCTCAAGCTCTGCTTTTCTGCTCAGGACTTTAATTCTGCTGTTGTATTTACGACTCTTGCCCTCTAATTAGAGGTGATATATTTCTCAGCTTTCCTTTCTGGGAGATGTGTGTGCATGTGTGAGCAGAGCTGTGCCTCCTCCGTGCCCGCCCTCGGTAGGAAGCGGGATGCGATTCCCTTGCCTTTTCCCTCCTCCTGCAGCTGCAGCCGTCGTGAAATGAGGAGTTCACAGAGGGGACAGTGACCAGCATTCAAAGACAGATTGGTGTCTACTGTCCTCTCTAACTGCAATTGCCTCTTTTCTTATTTATAAGTGCAAGCAAACAGGTGCTAAAAGCTTTTCCCCCTGTCCTTCTCCTTGCGTGGCACAGACAGACTCTCTCCTGAGATGTCTCCTTGTAATGTGCTTTCTCTTCAAAGATGCTTCTGCATTTCCTGGCATCTCTGCAAGGACTTGATTTATCTGTTTATCTTCCCATACCCCTTCTTCATTGCAACTGGGGCTTGGAAGGAAGGAGTGGAGTCATCCTCGGGCTCTCTGCAGGTGATGTGAGGGTTGGAGATTTCCCTACTCACTCTGGGTATTGTTTTTTTCCCACAGGGTGTTATCTGGCATCCGTGTCCAGAGTCTCATTTTGGACTCATTTAAGCATTCACAAAGTTAGTACCTGTTAATCTCTGCTCCAGTGGTCTTAGTTTGCTCTCTCAATCCAGTTGTGCATCCTCCAAGTATCAATTTGCACTCAGAAGGGCACTGCTTTGAAAACAGGTTTGTGAATATCTTCCACATGATATGTGATTCCTTAACCTTTCAGCTCCAGAATAAGCCAAAAAGCATCATAAATTCCTTCAGCTGCTAATTCTGGCTGTTCCTGGAGCACTTTTAACCAGACAGCTTCTAGACGTGCTCTCTGGAAATGTCTACTTTGTGGTAAAGCAAAACCTCATCACTGATGCTGTCATCGGAGAAAAATGTATTCATTATTATTGCTATTATTATTATTTTTAGGAAAGATGCAGTCTCATCTCATGCATAAAATTAGTTTAATGGAACAGCAGGAATGGGAGGGAATATTGGCTTTCCTGTGCTTGTTTGTGGAATGAGTGAACAATTTCTTTGCTCCCTCTCAGGCCCTGGATGAATGATACGTTATTGAAGCTGCAGTTTCAGCTGAGGTGTGTCCATGAAGACAGCAGGGAACCAAAACTTAGGTTTTAAAAACTGTTTAAAACAGAGAGAAAGGAAATTTTGAGCTTCTAAACATAGTCCTCAAGCAGCCAATAAGGCTGAGAGCCCAGAATTACCTAGGGAGGGAGACAGAGGGGGACAGTGGGGCAACAAATGGGTTTGTGCCTCATAAAACAAAGGGGCTACATTCCATCTTGGGTGGAGGGGGTGAGTGGCTCCATGTCAGCAGGGTTGGGACCCCAGACCTGGAGTGTTCCATGGTCTTCCCATTCCTCTCTTGGGGTTATCCCTGCTGCTTTTAGCTGCCCCAATGAGTACAAGCAGCAGGCACTGCGTTGGTAGAGCTGTCAAAGTGCACTTGTGCTTGCCTGGGCCTCAAAAAACTTCCTTCACTTTACACTCTGGGAATTGGAAAGGAGAGATGAGGATAAAAGCGATAATGTCATCTCAGGGCATCCAAACGGCGGTGACGTGCTGCCTGAGCTGCCGTCCCCTCCAGCAGTCCCACACGGCTTTGTCCTTTGGCTTATTTTCCCCTTGCAACTCCGGGTTATCTCAGGAAGTTTTTTTTGCTGAAAAGTGAACTTTAATGAATATCTCCCTCTGTTGTGGAAGTAGTAGTTTTGTAAAAATTCCAAACCAGATACTCTTCCTTATTCAGCCGCTGGAGGATCTTCCCTTTTTTGTTTGGAGGAAGATCTTGATCAAAAAGCTGAGCTGGGAGATGATCATTGGGCTTAATCGCAGCTTCTGGCCCTGGGATTTAGGTGGGACCAAACAAAGATAAGCCCTTCACTCAAAACGAAGAGAAAAGGAGGGATGCTTTTTCTGGAGGGAAAGCTCCTTTCCTGGTGAGCCCCATTGTCTTTTCAAGCTTTGGTGAAATGGTTACCACTAGAATTAGTGGTTCACTGAGTGAGAAAGACCAAAGGATGAGTTGGGCTGGGGGGAGAAAAGGTGTGGGAAGGAGGCAATTGCAGGCAAACTCCTCTACTTTTCATGACTAGGTGTGAGTGAAGCTTGGGGTTCTGCATGTCTCCCGATTCCTTCCTTTCCTTGCAGCTTGCACTGGGGGGTTGCACTTTCCCCCCTTCCTCTTCTCTTCCCTCTTGGGCTGCAGGAGATGGACACTTTTTAAAATGCAAGGTGAGGGTTGGTTTTTTTCAGCTCATCAAATCCTCTCCGGTGGTGCCAGGGCTCTGAGGAAGCCTAAAAGCCTTTGAGGCTCTGTGCAATCTCATCTCCTCCGGGTGCCAGCCCCTGCCACTCCTTCTCCAAGGACCTTGCTTCGTGGTGATGGCTTTCCAACATCTCCTTGCCCTCGGGCTCCTGCAGCTCCCTCAGCCCTGCTTCTTACTCTACCAATCCTCCCTCCAAGTTATCTTTGGGACACCTCCTGGCTTTCCTGTTCTTTAGCCTTGGTGATCCTCAAGCATCCCCTTCCCATTCCCCACACATCCCTCTCGAAATGGCTCAGGTCCCTCCATGCTGGTGTTTGTCCTGAGCAGGCAGCTCCCCACTGCCCAGCCCCTTCCCAGAGGAAGCAGTCAGCATTTCCTTAGGGACAGCAAATCCCATCCA
Organism: Sclerurus mexicanus; assembly: GCA_013396755.1. Lineage (NCBI taxonomy): Eukaryota > Metazoa > Chordata > Aves > Passeriformes > Furnariidae > Sclerurus > Sclerurus mexicanus. The sequence goes on along the minus strand of VWZF01000569.1, from coordinate 713,428 downwards.
CCACAGAAATGGGCTTGAATGGACATCACACTCTTGAATACCAGTGGCCTCGCTGACTAACATCTACATTATACCAGTGACAGAACCCAGGGAATGGCTGGAGTTGTGTCAGGGCAGGGGTAGGTTGGATCTCAGCAAAAGGTTCTTCCCCCAGAGGGTGGTGGGCACTGAACAGGTGCCACAGCACCAAGGTTGACAGAGCTCCAGGAGCATTTGGGTGATGCTCTGGGGCACAGGGGGTAACTCCTGGGGATGGTCCTGTGCAGGGCTGAGGGTTGGACTTGATGAGCCTTGTGGGTCCCCTCCAACCCAGCATTTTCTGTGACCCTGTGACTATGTTGCTGTGTCAGGGGGCAAAGTCTCCCTGATATCTGGAAGCAAGTGAAGCACCACTATGAATGAACTTCCTGTGCTCTGAGCGTGAAAGTAACTCCCCTGCTAGGTGAAAAGAGATATAATTTCCTTTTTTTTTTAACCTGCTTTTCTTCCTTCTCCACTTGGTCTTTGCTGCGGGTGTGCGTTGGTGCTGAGCTGGTGGAAGCATTGATCCTGCTTGCTCTGACCATGGTCAGCATGACCATGTGCTGTGCTGTCAGCAGTCAGGTTGTCTCTAGAGCTAAGCCAGGATCACAGGCCACATTGAACTGGAGGAAAACCTTACAGCTTTTGCAGGAGGGGATTGCCAGAGCATGGGGGGACTTGTTAGTGACATGGGATCTTGAGGAGAGCAGGCTTAGCTGGGAGATTTTATCTATTTTTAAAGCTGGTGCAGGTGGATATTTCTGCGATAAAAGCTGTAAACACCACAGCAGTGAGAGTTCTCCTTTCTGACTTGTAATAATCACCTTCTAGCTCTGAATCACCCCAAAGTAATAGGACTTGCTGCAAATATAGCAGGGGTCAAGCTCTGTTTGTGGGCGATAAGACAGTTTAGCCTTGAACCAATTCCCTCAGGGGTGAGCAGAGGAGCTGGGCCAGGAAGAGGTGGTGTTGGTACCCCCTCAGGTGGGGAAACTCAGAGTTAACCAGCCCCTTAGCACACATCAGAGAATCCACCTCCACCAAGCTCTGATTTGGTGGAGACTGTTTTTCTTGCTCTTGTGAAGAAGGTGGATGTTGCTTTATGATACCTTTCGATATTGGCTGCGTGGTGCAGTTTCCCTTGGCAAGAGCATAGTCTTTTTTGTTACCCCTCCTTTAAACTGGTTTTGAGCAGGAAAACAGTTCCCCCAAGGGTTATTTAAAAAGTTTTTGTCCCAGTAGTGACAACGATGGCACTTGGGGGTTGTGCATCGATCCCAGAAGGCAAACAAACAGCCCCAGCTTAAATCTTGCACCAACTATAAACCTTATGCTTTTTAATTGGGAAATTGATTTTAAATCCAAGCCTCTTGAAAAATCTAATTATTTTCCTTTAAAAAAAAAATAAAAATAGCAAGAGTCTTTCTCTCTGTCATGCTCCACCAGGCGAAAGAGAGGGAGGGGGAAATAATTCTTGGCTGCATCTCTGCAGGGCGCCCTGGTGATAACCTGGATAATACAATCTGATTTTGGCCTTGAGTCTGTTCCCTTGGATTATCGCATTTTTTTTCAAGGACCAAAAGCTGTGCTGGTGATTCAGACCTGGAGGAGAATGTCTTTTTTAGTGGGAAGCTTTCAGTATTTTTTTCTTTCCCTAGCCATCAAAGGGCAGAGAGGAGGCTTTTATCATGTTACCAGTGGCTGCTTCACAGGAAATAAGTTGTGGGCATGCTGACCAGAGCCCAGCTCTCCTTCCTTCCTTCCCAAGGAGGACCCTGCTTGTTGGGTTAAAAGAGGTGAAAGAAGAGGCCAGTGTTCACGTGTGCGTGCCAGCTGCCCTGAAGGGAAAGGTGGATCTGGAGAAGGTGTGTGGAGGTATAAAACCTGAGCTGTGCCATGCTTACTGCTTGGGCCGAGTGATGGATCCATCAGGATCCATGCTGGGAATGAAGTCTCAATGTGTAGCTATTCTGCACACTTGTATTTAAGTAGGGAGCTGTTTGTGAGGGTCAGGGATCTGCTTTGCCCAACCATTTAAGTCAAGGGCTGAAATCCCAACTCTCAGGTGCCAAAGTCCTTTTTGTTTTCATCTTTGTGATTAGGTTTCATAGCACTCATTTCCCTGTGTTCACGAGTCTTCTCTTGAGGGGTGAAGCATCCTGGCTTTTCCTCTGTGCTTTGGCATAGCTGCAGCTGGTTTTGCTCTGGGGAAGTGAAGGACATGGGTGTCCTTGTCTCTGCAGCCACTTAAGGATGCAAGAGTCAACATCCCACATCTCTTTTGTTGCAGAGGGGTTTCTTCCCCTCCCTGCTCCAGAGGAGGTATTTCTCCTGGAAGCCCAGGTGCTGAGGGATGCTGGAGCAGAGGGATGCCAGCTGGCCTGCTTCCAGAGGTGTCCCTGCCTCCCTTCACTGCCTGACACACACCCGCAGCCACCTCAGAGCAGGCACTGTTTATAGAAACACTGTCAAGCCAAAAAGTCTTTCCAATAGCTCCAAGGAGAGGGACGTTTTCAGCCACTCAGTCACCCTCAAACTGTGAAGACGCGACATATCAGCTGCATAAAATTAATTTATTTAGTTAAGGGAGGTGTTAATTAAGAGATCTCATTTATTGTGTCTCTGTAGACAGCTCTCCAGGGCCTTTTGAATTGTCAGCTCTGGTGACAGCAAAAGCTAATGGTGTCACAAGTTAAGAGTGGCATGATTCATGCCGAGGGATGAAGTGGGAGATGGTGGAAGGGGGTCGAGAAAGGAGTGAAGGAGACATGGCAGAGGCTTGGGTATACCTTGCTGGGGGCTGGCAAGCCAGGATGAGGTGCTTTGCCCTTCCTTAGCCTCCCTCCAGTAAATCCTGGCAGGGGGAAAGGCTCTGGCTAAAGGTGTCTGCAGGGAGTCACTGGCAGAGCAGCTTAGCAAACCTGTGGATGCCAGGACATGTGCAGCCAAAAATGTATTTGCCTGGATCGACTTAAAATAACTGACTGTCCGTGTGATCTGAACTGGAAAAGAATCTTTGATTTATTTTAAATAATCAGCTTTTTCTGCGCTCTGAGAGGTTAATTCTCCTTGGTTAATCAGGATGTGTCAATCTGATAACCAAGCACAGGCCTAACACCAAACTTGTGGGTTTAAATTTAAAATGTCTTAGAAAATAACAAATATGCTTTATCTGAAAGAATTACATGCTCCAGTACAGCTGTTTATAGGCATCTCCTTCAGGAAAAGCTGCGCCAACACTTTTTCCCCCCACTTTTTTATCTTCTTATGATCTTTATCAAGTTGCTTTTGGAGGGAAATTGAAATTCTCCTGATGCAGAAAATAGGCCAAAAGGAAAAAAAATAATACAAAATAGTTGTGGAGAAACGCTAAACACGGTTGGGGAAGTGGTGCTGCCTTCTCCCAGGCAAAGATGTTTTGTGTTTTCAGCTCCCCAGTTTGTTAAACAAAGGCTGCATTGCTTGTGCTTAGGAAATCAGCCCCAGCTCTTCTGGGCTTTCCTCCTTGTGTGCCCTCGAAGCTTTACAAACCAAGCTCTTGTTGAGGAGCCAAACTTCCAATTTCTCTCTCAAAACAAGTGGGAGAGGCAGAGGTCGACAGGGTGCCCCAGCCATTTTCCAGCTGCTTTCTCAGCACCGCAGTGAGCTGGTCAAATAGGCTGGAATTCAGGGGGAATATGGGCACCTATAGGAACATATATAGCTGCAGGCAGATGATTTTAACCGGCTCTTGTTGCACAGACCGAAGGAGCAATTTTCTCCAGGTCACTGACTTGACTTTCTTTAACACTCCACTAACAAACATATATTATTACTTCTTCCTTTCTTCATCGATTTTCACTCGTTTAAACCAGTGGAAGCATCAGCCTCATACAGGCCACCGTTACTTTAAACTTTATGTTTATTTATTTATTTTTACAGGATATTTAATTTGTGCGGGATGGCTGTACAGCTCCGATGAGCCCCTGGTCGTGCCCCTTGCTGAGGGATCCTTGTGCCCCTGCCCAGGGGAACTGAGCTTTCAGAGTTGGTTTTTGTTGCGCTCAGCTGCTCCAGAGTAAATTGGGAAAGAGGAAAGGCATTTTTCCAAGCAGGCCCCGAGGGGTTTTCCGTCCAAAGGAATCACCGGGAGCTCGCCCTGTGCCAGGGGCCTGCGTCCCCACGGACCCCTGTCTCACTGAGGGTAAAGAAACCTCGGCTTGCCCTTGGCTCCCATCACAGCTGTGGGACCAATTCCCCTCCAAGCCAGCTTTTGCCTTCATGATCCTCTGGGCAGGAAGGGAAAACACAGTGCAAGACAGAGCTTTTAGTTCTTGATTCAACCTCAAAGCGATGGCAGGGCTTTCCTGTGATGGGAGCTGTAGGAAGAGAAGTTTTCCCCCTGTGGGAGTTGCATGTCCAAGAGACTTTTGTCTTGGGTCCATCTCCTCTAGAGTCACAAAGGGTTTGACCAAGGCTTTTGCTGCAGCTGCACGGTGTGGATTCCCCACTGCCTGAGACTGTGATTGTCTTGCCAGGGCTGTCTTGCCCTGTCCAGCTCAAAACTGAATCACAGAATCATCATCCAACCATAGAATGGTTTGGGTTGCAAGGGACCATCTCGGTCCAACCCCCTGCCATGGGCAGGAACACTTTCCACTAGACCAGGTTGCTCCAAGCCCCATCCAACCTGAACCTTGGATGCTCCCAGGGATGGGCGCAGCGTGAGCCCTGTTTGTGGGAATGAAACAGCAGAGTGGTGTCCCAGCTATGCAAATGATGGGAGAATGGTAGGCTGGGAGGCAGAGGAAAGCATGGACATGTCTCTGGAGCTGCCTGGGAAGGATTACTGCTCCTCAGAGAGCGGCTGCACCAGAAAGCAGAGGAAGGGGTGCTGCGGGAGGGGGCATGAGCAGGAGACAAGATCATGGGGGATTCATTTAAACCTCAGTGTCGGATCCTGTAAATCTGTGGGGTTTTGCATATTTCCATATTTATATATGAAAATTCCACGAGGTGGCTTAAAGGCAACTGAAATAAAAACAGGGCTGGCAGAGCTTGAAAACTACTGGCAAATCTCTAACAGACCATTTAATACAAACGTATGGGCTTGAGAAAGCTCCAAGGGGGTGGAGGATTTGTGCCTGGGGGTGCCTGGCTGGCCCCACGTTGCTCCCCACGTGCTGTGAGCGCACTGGTGCCTTGGGTCACTCTGCTGACCGGGACGCTGCGAAGCAAAGGGGCCTTTCAGCCCGGCTCACATCACACGAGGGCTGCTGGGCTGCTGGCCTTCCCTTGGGTGCTTTCTCGCTGTCTTGTGTGTGCCCTGATGGTTTAGGGGCAGGCAGGAAGTTGATCTGCATGGCTGCTTGCCTGTGGTACCCCAAAGCTGCGAGCTGGGGAGGGCTGCAGGATGAGCGATGCTGCTGGCAGGGCTGGGAGAGCATTTGACACCCCGCAGAGGCCGTGGTTGTGTGCCGGCTGTTTGCCTTCCCGGTGGAGACAGGCTCCCTCTCCTGTGAGCCTGTGCCCTTTTCCTTCCTGATCTTTGGTTATCGGTCAGAATAAGAATTCTCCAAACCACTGGTCTGAATCACCCTCGCTGACCTTCTGCCGCTTAGTGAGCCTCTTCCCATGGATTAATTTAAAGCAGCATCGCAGAGATTTATGCTTTGTGCCCAGCATGAGGCCTGAGCGGGTACAGTGGCCCTCCAGGTTTGAAAGCATACTCGTTAGATTACTCTGCATATCTTTGTGCTGTTTTTCTGGATGCCTCTAGATGTTGTCCTCCTTGGCCCGCCTTGGGTACCTGGCCTGTGCTCCTTGCTGTAGGATGTCAGCCCTTTCTGGTCTCCCCAAGTCAGCTTCAAACCTCAGTGCAGCATGCTGTAACTCTCAGGTCTGGCATAAAGTTTCCATAGAATCATAAACCAGATTGGATTGGATGGGGTATTTAAAGGTCACCTGTCTAATCCCCCCCCCCTGTAATGGACAGGGACATCTTCCACTGGACTAGGTTACTGAAAGTCCCACCTATCCTGGTCTTGAATATTCCCAGGGATGGAGCATCCACCACACCTCTGAGAAAACTCTTCCAGTGTTTCACCACCCTCATGGCAAAAAATGTGCACCAAATGTCTCTAAAGAGAAACTCCTGCTTTCTGGATGCAAAGACAAGAGTGAGCCTCCCCCTTCTCTGAGTCCCCTGTCATTCAGGGCTTTTCTCCCCCTCTTCAGCCCCAAGGCGGTAGCTGGAGGCCACTGGCACGTGGTTTCATCTGAAGTCCCCATATCAAAAGGAAACAATTAGTGGAGGATGAGAAAGCTCGGATGAAAACAAGCTGTCAACAAGAAGAAGGTGCTAATGTGTCTGTCATCCCTGTTCCCTCCTGGCGGGTCCCCAGAGGTGGAAGGCTCTGATGGAGAGGAGAGTGTCGGCGCTCGCCTGCCAGCCATGGCTGTCTCCAGACATCAGCTCTCCTCTTGTGAAGACACATCTTGCTCTCAGGCCAGTTCCTCCTGCTGTCCCCTGTCTTGTGGTCGGGAAGGATTTGCTCCATGGACAGCGTGGACATCGATGGCTGCGACTTCCCTGCACAAGTGCTTTCAGCTCAGGTTTTATCTGCTCCCACAGATGCCTAAAATCGATCTGTGCTCCTAACAGTGCCTATTTCTCTTCATTACAGAGAGACAGGTGTGTGGAATGAGTAGCTCAGATGTAGGTGTCTGCAGTTATTAAGTTAAGCAAGACGAATCCTGGTGTCAGCATTTCCTTGGCTTTGCTTTGGGGTTCTCTCCTTCTCCTGCGGGACTCCTCATGGTGACTTAGGCCCAGGGTGACATTCTCGGGAGTCTTGAAACATGCTGGGTGTTTTCTGCCTGAGATGTGACATTGCTTCCCTGGGGGAGGAACACTGGGAGGCTGTGTTTTTGTAGCAGTCCCACATTGTGGCTTCCTCCTGTGAAGCTCTTTCTCACGAGATATATTCTTTACCAATGATTCACCTGTCCTGAGTCTCTTGGAAGGGTGAAGAACAAAACTTTGCCTGGGTGACTGTTTTCAGTGATGAGACACACTTTAGTTATTTTTTCATAGAATCACAGAATGGTTTGGGTTGGGAGAGACCTTTAAGATCATCTAGTTCCAACCTCCCTGCCATGGGCAGGAACAGCTCTCACAAGACCAGGCTGCTCCAAGCCCCGTCCACCCTGGCCTTGATCCTTACAAGTTTTTGGGCTGAGGAGCAAGATCACACTGTTGGAAGGTTCTTCTTGCCGTGTCCTTCCTTTGCCTTGATGAGCAAATGACATCACACGTAATTGCATCTCTAAGGGATCAGTAACCAGATGTTTCTACCCGGTTTATCTTTAACGTCACTGAGGCACTTTGTGGTGATTCTGCTTTGTAAGGCTGGAGGATGATACTCCAAGGAGGTCTGCTCTCTTTGTCTCCTCCCATCCCTCACTCCTGTGATGCTACTATGGGGGGCCACTAAGCCCCATAGGAGGAGGGCACCCCTGTTCCCTTGTCACCTTGTGATTCCAGCCTCTTGTTTCCATCTGCCCAGGAGAAGAGGCCATGGTTTGAGGGAAGGCCTCAGGTGCAAGGAGCAGTGACCCAGCTGAGCACTTGAACAGCTCAGCTCATTGCTGTCACCTATTGCTGGGCCAAGGGAAGAAGCAGGTCTAAGCTGCAAAAATCCAGATGTGTAAACATCTGGGGAGCTTTGCTTAAAGTTCTCCCCAAAGCTGTGACTACCATGGTGGAGTTGTCACTCTCCACTGCTCTGCTCCATCAGGGAGTTTGTCCTGCCTGGTGCCACAAGAGATGGGGGTTACAGGAGGCAGGTTTTAGGGCTGACAGTGGACATTTCAGGGGTTTTCAGAGGCCAGGGCTTGCTGACTTTTAAACAAACTCTTACACACTTCTTCAGCCTTGGGGGTCTTGCTGCTGGTAAGCTTTGGCTGAGTAGAGGAGTGTTTGCCTGGCCAAGCTTCCAGCGGCTGGGATGGATGGAGGGACTGCACATCCCAACCTTTTTGTCCAACATTTCTCTCCAGGGCTAATGATTTCTGAGGAAAATGGATTATCGCTGCCAGTAATAGTGACCTATAACACCCTGTGAGGGTGTACAGTGAAGCCATTCCATCCTTGGTGTGTTCTTGGGCTCCATCTGCCTTATGGCAGCATCTCTCACCTCCTTGTGGGAATTGCTCTCCTGTGCTGCTGCCACGTCCTAGAGCACCCATCCCTTTTCCCTCTACCCGGCATTAGAGGGCAGTCAAAGGAAACCTTCCCTCTCCTCCTGCTCCCCGAGCTCTGTGGGCTCCCAGTCACCACTCACACCCACCCCGGGGGCAGAGGGCTGACCTCAAAGCAGGTCCCTTTGCCTTGCCCTCACCCTCTTGCCTTGCGTTTCTGGCCGTGTTCCACCAGTCCAAGTCACTTGCGGTTTTGTAGCTGACATTTGGGATGGAGCATCTGCAGCCCTGATGAATCCTGCACATGCTTCCTCCCCTGCCTCACCCTCCGTCTCCTCCTAATTGACATCCCCGAATCTCGTCTCCGTTTGACAAATCAGGCTACTTACTGTAAGTGATGACATGTATAAATATTGCAGGCATTCGTTTTACGTCTGGATACCGTGATAATAAAAGCTATCAGAATCTCTTCCCCCCGCCCATGCATAGCAATTACCACCAAAGGGTTCACTCCTCCATCACCGGAGTGGCATGTGGAATTGTGTCTGTGACAGCAAGATTTCCCTCTTGCATGGATGGAATGTGGGTTTGGGCTGTAAAGCAGCTTTTTTTTTCTGTTGAGCCTAATGCAGCAGCAGTGAGGTGAAACCGTGCAAGCTGTGGGTACGTAGCTGGGGGATCTTTCAGGAGCTGTGAAACTCTGGGTACCCGTGTTCACTTTGGTGGACCTCGGTGTCTGGAGTGGCCGTGGAGGGTGGCAGCAGGTGCCACTGCAGGTTGAGGGTGGGGGTTTGACCCATGGGTGCTGTCCCTGTGCCTTCCTCGAGCCCAGTCAGTACTGAGGAAGCCAGCACCCATCCAGGCTCTGCTCCTCATCCTCACTAACACGTTGGTGGCTCTCCTGGGCTGAGGCTGTCAAATTGCAGGGTATTATTTTTAGCCTCATTTCCCGAGGAAAAGAAGCTTATGCGATTGTACTGTCTGTCAGTGCTTTTCCTCCCACCAGCCTCCTCTTAACAAGTTTTGAGCCCCCTGTCAGATTCACCGGGAGGGATCGAGAGCTCCAAGACGCGACGTTCCTGCACGCTTCCCTGCAAATTAGCAGCTGGGGCCACCTTCCCAAGGGGAGGATGAGGCTGGGTGGCAGCGCCCAGGGACAGGAGGAGGTGCTGGGGAAGGTGTGAGACAAGAGGCTGGGGATAGGCTCCGCTGAAGGCTTAATATCTCAAATACAGATATTAAGCGCTCGTGCCTTAATTAAAGTTAATTTCTGGGAGAGGCTTTTTATTACAAAAGATTTCTCCAGCTCAGGCGCGTCCACACCATCTGCTTGGAGCTGGTGGTGGCAAAGCCCTCGACCCTGCCGGCAGCGGGGACCGGCTGTGAGGATCGACCCTTCTCAGGAGAAGGACAAGCTCCACGGAAAAGCCTCTTTTCTCCCTTCCTGCCTCTTAGTCTGGGTTATTACTGACAGTAATTTATTAATTTTTTTTAAGAGCCAAGCACTGCTGCTGGCAGGGGAAGGCGCAGAGCGTCATCTCCTATGGTTTTTCCCCTCTCTGATGGCTATAGTGAGGTTGGATGGGCTGTTCACCCTTCTCTGTCCACCTATTTATTTTCATCAAGCTTTCAGGAATGACAGAGTTTGTGATTCCTACCCTGTGTCAGAACTGGGAGAAAGTTATTAAACAGTGGCTTGGCTGAGCTGGACTTGTGTGCACACACACACGGGAGCTTCTGTTTCTTAGGGAACTGGTCTTAATGAGAGACAGCTCCTATTAATGCTTTGCTTACTTTTTTGGCTAAGGTCTTTGCTGGGAATGGAATTTTTATGGGAAATCTTAAACCAAACAATGATGCTAATAAGCTGTAATCAAAACCAGAGAGGGACGGGACCAGCTTCTTTTTCATCCCACAGCCCTTCCTGAGATTTCAAAAGAAGGACTTTTTTCTACAGCAAGATAAAACCAAGATACTTTTAAAATATTGGGTTTTTTTGACCAGGAGGTGAGAGTGAAACTCCCAGTCTTGGTTTATAGCTGGCACCTCACTGGGAATGTTAGAGACAGAGAGGTACAAATCCCTGCCTTGAAGAGCTTGAATCTGAGCCGTCTGCATCCCTGGCCAGTACCAAACATACCAGGTTATTTGTGCTTTGTGAAGTTCCATTTTTCTTATTTTCTTCTTTCTTCCTTTTATTTTGGTTTCCTTTTTTAACTGCCGACAACTCCATGATGATGCTGAAAAATCTCTGCAGCGGGTGAATAAATGTGTCATTTGAAATGGCTTTTTTCCCCCCTCCGTGTGAGATCTGGGGTTTGGCAAGTTGACATTCTCTGACTAAAACCCATTTTGTCTCAATTTCTGACCATTCTTGCTCATAGTGAGTGGGTTTTGCCCATAAACACAGAAGTTGCTGGGTAAAGCTGAGTAATTCTCATTTTAGAGGCCTTTGCTGCTGTCTTCTCCCTCAAACAGCCACCTGGAGAGAATTATTGTCACATATTTTGATGTAGAACCTGAACCTTTCTCCTGGTTTACTCAGAAGGGATCCAAATGCACTTAGAACAAGCTCAGGATTCCTCATGAAATGTTCACCTGCTTAAAGAAGGCTTTCAAAAAACCCCTTTGTTAAGAAAAAAATACATGGAAAAGCCCTTTTGCTCACTTTATGCAATGATGGATATTTTTCTGCATGCAAAATTTAGATAAAAGACGTTGAACTTCTAATTACATTACCTAAGGAGGCTTAATAATGTTTGCCCTGAGTATCTTGTCGTGAAAATTCACGACAGAGTAAATTCAGTTTAATTTCTGTTGAAATCCCTTTGCTCCATCCCTTACTGCTTTCCAAAGACCTCGTAGAGCTGCCTGAGGAAGGAGAAACCTTGTCTTTGGGTTCCAGCAGTGACAGTCGTGTTTGGAGAGGGCTGATGAAGACGTAGGTTTGGAGATGCTGCATTGTGTGACCTCCTGTGCTGGCAGGACATAAGCCCAGCTTATCTTCCATCTGCTCCTCAGTGTTTTGCTTCCCTGAGGTAGCTGTTGATACCTGTATTCTGGTAAAGCCTCCTCAGAGAGGGTGAGAGGTACTTAACTCCAGACTAAACTGCCGCAAGGAGCAGCACTCACTGAACGGGCAAGCCTTAAATTGATCCCTTTGATATAAGTCCAGGGGGGTTATTTCTGAGCATCTGTAAAACACAAAGCCCGGAAGCCCCTGAATGGCATTTCTGGGCTCTGGGAGAAGCCCTGCCATGGGATGGGGAAGGGTGTCTTAAGGCTGTCAGGGGGCTCTCCTGCTCCTGGTAAGCGGGTGATGAGGTGCCCACGAAGTGGCTGTGTCTCCACACATGGTCTCTTGGAAGCAGTCTTCATCTGCAGCTAATAGGTTTTTTCTTCTCTCCTGGAAATACTTGGAGTTGTAGATGTTTCTTAACAATCCCACTGTCTCAGGGTCCCCCCCACCCCGATCTGTTGTAGGACAAGCTAAACCACACAGATGGGTCTTCTCGTTTGTCATCTCCACTGATTTCCCACCCTTGCCACTGATGTTTGAAACCTGGCATTGGATTTCATACCGTTGGGTGTCATTCCACATCCATCGGTCTGGTTCCCAAAGTCATCATTTCCTTCTAAATGATGCCCAAACTCTTTGTTTTGTGTTGTTTTGCTTCCGAAGGAGTGAGTTTGATGAGTGTTGTTAAGGAAGTGTTGTATGTGAGTGGTGACTGAACAGCCTGCTCAGCAAAATCCCTCCAAACTGCCTCCTTTTTTGGTATTATCTGTTATAATCTTATTTTTTTCCTAGGCAAAGCATTTCTTTGATTCATAATTCTTGTCGTAATGTTCCCCTCCTACAGTTTAACTAATCATTTGCCCATGTGGCACAATATCAAATGCTTTTCTGAAGTCCAGATGGTCAAGCTCTCTCACAAAAGACAAAGATTGGCTTTTGTCTGGAAAAAAAAAAATAAAATAAAAGCCGTTATCTCCCAGAAAAAATATATTTACCAGGCTCGCCTGATTGAATCCATCTGCATGAAATCCAGCTTGTTTTACCCATTTTCTTAGTTTCTGGCCTTTGTTCCTCAAGCAAAGCTGCTGCTCAGACCAACCTGGAGCTGCCCTCCTGCCCCAGTCTTAAATACTCTCTCATCTTTAATCTCCCACTCTCCTCCCTTCCTGCTCCCCCTGGTTAGGTGAGTTCCAAACAATCTGCGGAGAAAGGAGTCTCTGGGAAGCCAGGCAGCGATTATTTCCACTACAGCAGAGGTTGAAAACCGGTTACAATTATCACTCCTAGTTTTACACGCTAACAGGATTTGCCTTTGGGGGATTAAGTTAACTACTCTGTCACGCAGGTGAGTGTTTTGTTTTGCTCCTTTGAACCAGCCTTTCTCAGGCTGTCAGGGAGAGGCAGATCAAGGCTGCCATCCCCCCGTAGCCCGCTTTCCAAAGCCCCCACCACGGCTTTGCCTCTGCAGCAGCTCGCGCCGGAGAGATTAATTTTGGCTTGTTTCAAGGTCATCTCAGGTGCATCTTTTCGTTGAATGCGCTTTGCACCTCTGGAGAAGTGCAGATCCTTTTTCAATTCTTCCAGGCAATATAGCTTTGGATCAAGGGGAAGTGGGAGAAAATAAGCTCGGGCCGTTTCAAGAGAATATAAATAGTCTTGACCCAGACTCTCTGTGTGGCACGAGGAGGGTGAAGCTTTCAGGCTGTCACTCTACAGATTCCCAGGCATGGAGTTGCTCTAGTCAGAAATTCCCACGTAATTTTTCATTTTGACAGAAAATATCAGTGTAAAATGGACTTTTGACAGGACTGTGCTCAAACCATTCCAGCGAGTCCTTCTGACTGCTTGTGAATGGGGCCAGTGTCAGCTGCTGTGCTGCCCACCTGAAAACTGAGGGTTTCACCAAAAGAGCTGCCCAAATTTAGGAGATGAAGTTGCTTCCTCCAGCGGATGCTTTTTTATACAAAGTGGAGGACTCTGTTGGTGCCACAAGAATATCAGTCCTTGATAGCAGGGAAAAAAGCAGCTAATCCATGGGCAAGAAGCCTTCATATCTCTGCCTACTTTGCCCATAAAAATCTGTATGGATGTGCTTAACTTGGATTAAATTGGGTGGCAGCTGGGTTCCACCAGGCAGAAACAGCCCAAAATGGGACCAGACCAGGGTCTTGAAGGGAAAGTTGCACCAGGAGAGGTTTGAACATTAGGAAAGGGCAGTCAGGCACTGAAACAGGGAAGTGGTGAAGACACCATTCCGGAAAGTGTTCAAAAAGCATGTGGATATGGCACTTGAGAACAGGGGTTAGTGGTGAACTTGGTGGTGGTACTGGGTTGATGGTTGGACTTGATGATCTTAGAGGTCTTTTCCAGCCTTGGTGATTCCATGATTCTATGAAAGAGGAAAACCTGAGACTGATGGTGGTTTTGGGGAGAAATAACAATGTTTTGCTATAGCAAAGTGACCTAAAGCTTTCAATGGTGATGGGAGACCTGGTTGGTTAGGCCAGGGAGCAGCACAAGAACTGAGAGCGAGAGATTTTTGCCTCCGGTGCAAAACCCAGGTCCATTTCCATGCCTGAAAGGAAGTAGGGGATTTATGTTCTGCATTGCTCTAGGTTTCTTTGGGAAGATAAAGACCCTGCAATCCCTAAAGAGTTGTGATCTTCAAATGTCCACCTCCTAAGTTCATTCCTACCTGAGTGAGGTTTACCTTAAACCCCCCTGAGTAACCATCCCTCTTACCCCTTTAACAGCTGATGGAGGAGAAAGGACCAAGCGTTGGTTTCCCATTGACTCTGTGGGGAGGCTGTAGCTTTAGGAGATGATTAAAATGAAATAAATCCCCAGAGAATTAATTGAAAGGGTCAATGTCTGTAGTTAATCAGTTAAAGTTGCCTATGGTTATCCAGCTGTGACTTTCATGTCAGCTAGAAGATGCTGGTGAGGCAGGAACCATCTAATAGGGATTTGTTTGGTGGTTTTTAACCCTCCCCACTGGCAAATGGTTTGTCAGTGGACGTACGGACAAATATGCTTTTGACATTTTTATCTAAGTTCTAGTTTTACCTCTGTTCCTCCTTTGTGGTTTTTCCCCCCCCTCTCTTAGTTAGATGGTGTTTGGAATAACTTAATGCCACATTTCCAGCACTGATTTTGGTGGTGACAGTTATTAACAGTTTCACGATAAGAAACAGGTGTTCCAGCATGGTCCATCAGGCAGAAGAAGAACAATGCCTCCCCAATGTCATTGTTCATGATGTATTCAGTGACTGCTGGCTTTTTTTTTTTAATGAAGATTTTATTCAACCTCATAGGTAGCATTTACTATTTAGTATGCAGGCTTTGGGCAAGCCAGTGGAGTGGAAAACCTTTTAATTTCTTTTTAATGCAAACATGGATCTTGCAAGACCTTGTCAAGTGATTGGAATGGGCACAGGCTCTTGCTGATGTCTCTCAGCATCACTTGGTGGTCCCCTGCAAGAAAATCCTGGGTGTTTCCCATGGGATTTGTGGCTCAATGGACACGTCCAAGCCTGAAGGGATTGGGGCAATTCTCCTGTTTTGTAGTGAGGAGCCACACCTGGGGTTGGTTTGAGCAGAAAACATCATTAGTATAATGGGGGCATTGCAACAGCTCCTGGGCTCTGCTGCCACTTCCCATGTTTTCCCATGGATGGGTGGGAAAGGAGCGATGTTTTGGAGCATGAGGCTGTCAAATATCCCAGGTAGTCTTGTCAGGTGGGGTGTGAACATGGTGGATTTGCTGGTCGTTTGGCTTGTGCTGTGAGATGGACTGGAGGTGCAGCTGCCCCAACACTTGGATCCCACGGTGTGCCATGCAGGTCTCACATTCCCTGTCTGTGCTCCTGGGGCTCAGGGGAAAGGGGAATATGGGGCAGAGTAACCCCATCGGCCCTTTCCCCCATCCTGTGCAGGAGTTGTTTCCAGAGAGAGCTGGGTTCAGAGGGGCTGTGAATCCTGGACACCTGGTAGATGCTGGAGTAGATATTGTTTGGTATCCTTTAAGGGACAACTTTCTGCATCCTTTTTCTTCCCAGGAGAAACCCCCATAGGAAGCGGGAAGAGACAGAGCCCTCAGTGCTTGGACTGCAGCCTGAAGGATGCAGCAATGGGCATCTTCTCCCTCATTCTCCGGGGGTGCTGTGGTCCAGCTTTGGCTGCAATGCAGGGTGATGCCTGCCTGGCCTTGCTGGACGAGCTCTGAGACTTGAAAACAGGGCTAGGAGACACCCTGTAGTATCTCAAACCTTTATTTTCTACCAAAACCTGTAGATTTGTCCACCACCTATTTACTTCCCCTTGATATCACAAAGGGGTGGGTCAGTGCAAAGTCCGCCAAAGGTGCTTGATAGGTCTCCTTGGTCTCCAGTGAGACAGTGCTGCCTCCCACCCCAGTCCTACTCCTTGGGAGAAAAAGCAGGGGGGAAAAAAAATTAATTGGTGATAAATAATGCATTTTGTTCCCACCTAAAGGTTGTTTGATCTCCATAGTCTTCATTCCTCTGGTGAGTGTTAATAGCTCTGTGTTACCCATCACGGTGCTTAAACAGCCTCATCAGGGCCATACTTGGCTAATACATCCCTGCCACAGGCAGAGCTTCCCATTATAACTTTCTTTCCAAAAATAATAATACTAGTAAAAAAAATTCTGCTCTCCTGCGGTGACTTTTCACAGCAATTTCTTGAAGTGAAACCATTAATGAACGTTAAACATCCTTTTTTTTTTTCTTTTTTTCTGGGGAAGCAGCGATCAGGGGAGAAGATGTAGTACCCCTTTAAAATCTCCCTGTACATGTGTATGTGCACACAGAGCCCCTTCAAGGCTGAGAAGAATTGGAAGTGATAGTTACCAGTATAATATTTAAATGAGTGTTAATTACCATAAACCGTTTGGGTTTTAATGTCTCCTTCTGTACAGTATGTAAATCAGGGCTGGAATGGGCTTGTGAGCTTTCACTGGGCCTCTGGTGTTGGGGATTAAAGGGATGTTTTCCAGGACTGGGATTTAGCCGCCTAGTTTCCATTAAAGTTAATGGGAGAAATGGGGCTCAACACTGGCCACTCTGGGGAAGGGTTCCCCTCTCATCTTCTGAGACAGCCCTGCCCTGGGGACCTCTTGTTCTCCTGTCTCATCCCACTCCCTACCCAGAGGCTTCCTGAGGAGGAGGCTGATTAGAAGCTGAAACAAACTCAAGTTTGGACCTGGATGGAGGGATGTCTCACTGCCAGTGAGCTCACTGCAGCTCTTGACCATTTTATTGGGTACTAAGGGGTTTTTATGGGGTTTTAGCATGCAGACCATGAACAAGTTAATTCCACAGTGCGTGGTTTGCTGTACCCACATCCACACCCTTCATCTCCTGTCCTGCCTACATCCAGCCTGCCCTGCAGCCCTGAGCAGAGAGGAAGAGACTGGAGGTCAGCAGATCTTCAGGCACCTCGATACCTCTCCAGCCCCCTTCTTGTCCTTCCTCTTTGCCCTCCTCTTCCTCTGTGGGGACCTAGTTTGCCTTGCAAAGTGGTCTCATTATAAATGCATCACCCTCTGCCGGTCTCACGCGCGCAGCCTTCATTTAGCCCTCCAAGCTCAATTACATCTCAGGATGTCTTGGGGTAATTAAGTAATATTAGAACGTTTTCTTTGCTATTTTTTTCCCCTTCCCTAATGCAGCTTTCAAAGCACAAGCCTCAGTTCTCACCCACTGGAGCCCACTTCGCCGAGCCTTGGAATTCTCCCTAATGTACCTCTCCGGGAAGGAAGGCTAATTACATTTCTGAAGGATGTCATTAGTGTCACATTCCCGCTGGGTTCCAGAGGGCTGGCACACAGCAGGGGATGCTCCCTTAGGTGTCTTTCAGCACCACTGGCGAGGAGTGGCCGGGCTCGGAGGGGAGCTCAGTTGGCAAAGCAGAGTTGCTTTGGGCTTTGCTGTGAGCAATCTTGGATGCTTTGCATCCTTCATCTCCACAGCTCATCGTGGCTTACAAATATCAGCTGATTAAGCCTCTCAGAGCTCCTGTGAGATAAGTAATTGCTACTCTAATGATTGGCATTATATCTGCTCGCATCTCGAAGCGTTGGACAGTGCTTTTCGCTACGAGAGAAATAAGGAGGCAAATGTTAAATACGCAAAAAGATAAGCCATGCTTTTGGATTATCTGGCCATCTCAGATGCTGGCTGGTGGCCAGAAATCTGGAGCTACCATAACAGGCACCTCTGCCATTGCTTTTGGAGCCTGTGGTCCATGTACCTCCCTTTGAATCTGTGTCAACCCCAATGAGCACCACTGACATCAGTGGAGGCTTCCCTAGAGGGAAGAGAACGCAGAGTTTGTCAGTTTGGGGGACCCTGTGTGTCATGGATGGGATGCTGGTTTCTAAGGAAACAAAATGAAAATGATGGTCACACATTATTATCTTTTTTTTCTCTCCCCAGGTGGTTCCAAGGACAATGTCGTGGTTTTAGTCTACCACAGCTCTCCTGTTCAGTCCAGGGTGAGGTGACCACCAGGCTCCCACAGGTGAGTACTGCTTTCAGGTGCATTGGAGGCTCAGAAAAAGAAGTCACATATAATTTAGAGGAAAAATTGCCATGAAAATTCTTGTTTGCGTTGTGCTGTGTTAGGTTTTGTTGTCCTGGAGAGATGCATTAGCTCTGCTAATTATGCTGGAACTTGGTGCCTCTGGAAAAGGTCAATTATCCCAGGTAGTCCCTAGCTCTATGGGGAGCCTGATGTCCCCTTCTACCTGCCTGGCTTTTTGGAGCACTTCCACAAGCAGATTAGGGACAAGGATGCTGCTGCTGTGGCCCAGGCTCATTGATGTTCCAAGTAGGATAGTAAGGTATCCTAATATTGGATGCCTCCTTGACTGAATGGAAGGAAGGGTACACTGTAGTCCTGGATATCCCATAAGCCTTTTTGGGTTTGATTTATTTGGGTTTTTTTCACTTGCAAGTGGATTGGGTTTTTTAGCCAAAACAATAAGTGAAGACCAAAAAGAAGTAAAACCCGGCTTTATAGCATGTAAGGATGGATTGCAAAACTTCTATAAAGACACATGCTGTGGAAAAAGGAAAACCACTCAAAGATGAGTCAGGCAGAACTTGGGCACAGCCACTGCAGTTTACTTAGGTCAAGCTGGGCTCTGTAGCACTGTCTGATTTGTGGTTGTTGGTGGCAGCTGCCCTTGGAGGCATCACACTGGAGGAGCTGTCTTTATCCTTGGACAACGTTGCCAAAGCCTCCTGGCTTTTAGGAAAGCCTGGATCTGAGAGGCCTCTGGGTGATGAAATTGGGGTGAATTGGCTCACCTCCTCTCCTCTTCCATCTTCCTGGAGGGATTTCTCACCTCTCTTCATCCACTGTGGGTCGTTTCCAGACTCGGTTGAAGGGTCCCTGTTGTCCATCCTTACTGAACAGGAGGATGGTGCCACCAGGAGCTCTGATGATCCAGGATTGTGTGTGGCTGTGCAGAGACATGGAGGGAGGGATGGATGGGCAGACTGGCTTTTTTGTTTCATGCACTAGTGTGAAATTAAAGGGATTTTGGAGAAAAAAAAAAAGAAAAAAAAGGCTGCCCTGGGAAATGCATAGAGAAGCTACTTGTCTGAGGTGTGGGAATCCCAGGCTTTCCCACAGACTCTGCCTTTCCCATTCTGGCCAAGCTGCCAGCTCTCTCCTGTCTGGAAAGGGAGACAGACATTAATTCAGAGGCTCTGTTTAATTCTGGGGAAAAAAGCAGGACCTAGGCTGAGAGACAGCTGCCGGGGGAACTGCTGCAGGGATGGACCGGAGCAAGCACCTGGAGGTGTAGGGGCCAGTCTGTGCTGAGGGAGTCCGGGGAGGCTGAAAAAAACACAGCAAGGAGATTAGTCCAGCTGAAAGGAAGAGTGAGTCACTTGGAATTTGGGGAAGGGAGAAGCCTGTCTGATAGGTGGGAGAGTCCTAAACCAGTTCACTTCTGTACACTGTGATATTCTCAGGAACCTGCTCTGGCTCTGACTGGTCTCATCTACAATTAACTGGCAGGGTTTTTACATAGATCCAAACTGACATTAAACCCTCTGTTTTTTGCTCACTGATAGCTGTGGGGTTTGTAAGGTGTCCTGCTGAAGGCAGAGCCCTGGCAGTGCCCAGGAGGAAAGGGGCAGGAGCTGAAAGCCTGCAGCTCATCCAGTCTCTCCGGGCATAGTGGTGCTTATCCAAAGGAGTGCTGGGACTTTGCTATGAACACCACGTGTTATTTTGGCCGTATGAGCAGGAGCCAAATTTAAAAAAAGACTCCTGTAGCCTTCAATCAGCTGCAGGCCAGGGTTGAGTGTGTTCCCATGTGTGTCCCATCTGTCCCAGGTTAGGAATCATAGCCTGTGGTGACTGCAGGGGTCCTGAGTGGATGGTGAGGCTTCCCAGCAGAAGCAGCACCTCATCTAATACTGAGGCAGGAAAAGTTAGAAGATAAACAAGAAACTTCTCTGAGTGTATTTAGACCACTTGAGGTTGCCCATGCTCTAATAACATGTTCTCCAGACTACAGAACCTAATAATTACAGCTAATAAGTCCAAAATGTGTAATTACCCTGAAGCACTTCGAGCTAGAAGGCAGAAATGAGCATGGTTGTTACACGCTCATTAGATGCTCTGTGGCTCTCCCTGCTCCACATGCAAAAGCCAGGACCAGCAGAAAGTGTAGCTGTTCTTTTCTCCATCCTCATCAGTTCTGAGTGAAGGGAAAAAGCCAGCTCTTTTTCCTGCTTCCACTTCCCAGTCAACCCAGCTCCAAAATCTGGTTTTTTTCTTTAAGAGAGATGATTCCTGATAAGATTTTCAGCTCTGGAGTGGGAGGCTCTTGAAGGGAGGTTGTGTTTATTTTTTCTTCCCACCACTTTGCTTCCCTTCCTAATTAAAGTAGCTCTTTTGTCAGCCGCTGAATTTCTTCCCACCCTCCAGATTTCCCAGAGAGGCTTCTTTACATTTTCTGCCTCTAATCAATACCCAATTTATATGCACTAACTTTGTCCAGAGAATAGGGAAGCAGCGATCAGCGCTTCTCCTGTAACTCTGGCGTGCTGTAGCCACGGACTGAAGGTCAAAGCAGGCTTGACTGTGACTGATTTTTACTGTCTTTGGGCAAACCCAGCAGCAAAACGCCAGCTTTGTAAAAGCTCCGCTCCGTGTAGGGCTGTGGATAATGCTGTGCAACCTGCCAAGCACACTGTGGAGCTTGGATGCCTTGGCAAAGCTCCCTCTTGCAACCCTTTCTGGTGGAAGGAGGGGACCCTGCGGGGCATGATGGATATCCTGACAGATGCTATTTTCCTGGATTATACGGGTAGTAGGTGCTTTGATAGCAGGTGAAGCTGGTGTGTGCTGAGGGAGCGAGGAGGAGAGCTCCATTACGTGTCCCTGGGGACGGCAAGACAATTCTGGAGAGAGAACCCGGCGCTGAGGGAGCAGGTGCCTTGTTTAACCTGCCCCCCAGCCAGGCTCACGCTCATCTGTCTCCTGTCACTTGAGATGCTGCTGTCACCTCTTCAGCAGGCTGCACTGTGCCTGTACAGCTCCCACTGGGAAGGGGACAAAAGGACAGAGAGCAGGAGGGGCAGGAGAAGATATTAGCAAGGACTCGAGAAGAAGTCTCCATCCCATGAAACTTTGGGGGGTGGATGTCATCCTTTGTGCCTGCTCATATCCCAACCCTCCCATGGACATATACTGGGAAGAGAGGATATATCCAACAGGAATGCCGACTTTCAGGTGTCCCATTATGTCTCCCAGTGGTGGGATCCATCAGGGATGCTCCAGTTGACATGCTTAACAAGCAGGGAGGTGCAGACTCGCAGTCATTCGGCGTCTTATTAATCACATTTAATGTGTAGGTTGCTTTAGTGTTGATCATTTCCAAATTCCCTGTTGGAAAGGTTACCTATGTAATTATAGGTATAAATCTCAGGGACGTTCTTGCCAAAACAAATGGAGCGTCTCACGCTCCGGCCAGGGATGAACCCACAGAAGCCATAAAAAAGGGTGTGGAATGATGGATCAGGAAACCTTCACCCAGCACAGGGCAGAGAAAAGCTTCATAACTTTGGGGATAAATGAGGCCTTTGGGTGGTTGGGAAGTGACCCTGCAGTTGTCCTCATTTGTACAAAAGTGGGAGCTGCTGTCGCTCAACGATGTCTTGAGCGTTGTGGGATGCAAATTTGGGAAGGCACCACAGAGCACATGGGGGTGGCCCAAAGGGTCCTGGCTAGCAGGGATGGATCCAGCTCAGAGGGTGACAAGTCATGAGGTGCCTCCTCTTGGAGGGTCTTGGGTGTGGGTGAGGAACCTGTGGATAACCTGTTTGTGAAGCAGATCTGGGAAGTGCTGATAAATCCCCTTGGCTGGCAGCAGGGAGCTTCAGTGTCTTTAGTCCATGGCTAAAAAATCTGTGTTATTTTGTTCTGTCAGTGAAGAAAATGGAGTTGGACCTGTCTGGTTGCTTTTTTTCTTTTCTTTTTTTTTTTTTTTAATTTTTGAGGTGTAAAGTCTAGCAGACCATCATTAAGTTCACATGTGCCCATAGAAACCTGGTTGTTGGGAACTGCTTCTCCTCTGCTGCAAGCCATTGTAAAACCAACCTCACACCTTTTCACCTCTTCAAATTGCAGGTGTCTCCTGTTCACCGCAGGACTTGGAATGAGATATTCACCCTTCATCACATTCCCTGTCTCCTGAAGGCCACATTTATCCACTTCCCCCTCTGAGGAGAGGATGTGAGGTGAGTAGATGGAAGGAGAGGTGCTGATTTAGGGGGTTTTTTCTGTGCCTATGCTCAGCACTCAGAAGGATTAGTCCTGGCTCACACTGTCATAACAAATTAAGGCACAGTGACAACAGTATATTAGAAGTAAAATATTCTCTATTAGAAATAAGAAGAAATATTAAAGAGTTCAGTGGTTTGGATTGCTAATTGCAGGATGTGTTAATTGCAAAGCAAGCGACACAGGCTCTAAATATAAACTCCAGTGCCCATAGCTTACATTATGAATGGCAAGAAGAGTACATGGGACATCATCTTGATGAAACCAAGGCAAACATCTAAAAACACTTAAAATACTTCTCTGGAACCCTCCTGGTGTCCCTGTGGTATCCCAGTTGATCACAGCCCTCTCTAAAAGCAATGCCTGGCTTTTGTCTTTTACGCTTGTATTAGTTGCTTCCAGCTTTCTCATCAGCCTCATCTATAAATTCAGACTGTTCTTAAATAAGACTGGGGCCACACAAAACCACTTCTCTCATCCCTGTGCACTGTCTAACGATTATTCCCTTATCCCTTTATATAACTGAATCAGGCCTGACACTTAAAGCACTCCCTTAGGGAAGTTATTGAATTTAACAGGGCCGAAACCAACAGGGTTCTAGAGAAATGCTCTGAAAACCTGGGCAAGGTAATGTCCTGATAAGCTTCTGAACCACCCCATACGATTCCATGGCAAGAATGAAATTCTGTAGAATTTTTTTTTTTTGCCCATAAAAGCTAATTATGAGTAAACAGGCCCCGTTGCTTTTATTGCTGACCCCCAAAAATTCAGTGGATGCTGCTATCCTGCTTTCTCTTTCCCAGGCAGAAGGATGTTTTGGCTCTGCTCCTTAGTGATTTGTTCTCATTTTGATCCCAGATGGAATTTTGTCTAATCCAGAGGTGGAGTATAAAGTTCTGCCTTAAATTGCTCCTTGACTGGCTTTTCCCTATGAGTCCTCCACTTTTCCATGGCTCCAACAGTGTTGGCTGCTTGTCCATCTCTTTTTCTCTCCTTTCTCTGGACTTCTGAAGGAAGCTGATTTTATTCAGCTCAAGGCAGAGATAGTGAATGGGAGATACAAGGCACTATGACACAGAAACAGGGCAAAGATAATTCTCCCAGATTTTTCAGTCCTTCCCCAAACCCAGGAAAAAAACCCAAAACAACAAACCAGCCCTCCGGAAAAGATGTTTTCCATTGGACAAGCAGGATTATGGAGTAGCCAAGGTGTTGATCCTCCAAGGGATTTTGTATTGCCTTTCCTGATAATTCTCCCAGGAGCCTGTGCAAATATTCTCATGAATGAAAACTCCAGAGCTCCTCTGCTGGTATTTGCAATTCCTTTTATTCACACTGACTTTTTCTTGCTGAGATTGCTCACACAAAGGGCAAATAAATATTCAAAGTGCTCATGCCTGAAATGCTCCTGCCAATGTTATGAAATGTTTTTTTTTTATTTTATTATTTCTCTCGGTGCATTCCAACAGTTTTCAATTGATGAAGCTTAAAAGAAACTCCTGCGTGGAAGTGGAAGGTGACTCAATAAGGGAGGAGAAGGATCACATGGTGGTGTTAATATCATTACCTACTCACCAAAGTGAAAAAAACCCTGGCAGTGACTGGGGACATTCAGATATTAATTGAGAAGCTGAAATGAGCTCATTTAACACTCCTTGCACAAGCAGGAAATGTTTCATCCCATTGACTTGTTTGTATGCGTGTTTTGTTTCGTGCTCTTTAACAAAAGGAGAGAGGGGGAAAAAAAGAAGCAGCCAAAATACTCCCTGTAAATAATTCACCTCCCTCTGTTCTGTTTTACAGTGTGGATATTGTGCCTGTGTTTGGAGATGTGGTTCAGGCTGTGCTCCCTCTCTCAGAACTGTACCTTAAAATTGGCTTTCAACTCAGTGTGATGTGATCAGAGATGACATCGAGTTCTTCTTGGGACAGGGTAGGTAAAAAAAGAGCTGAAAAGAACTGTGAGATCGTAGCTTGGCACAGCTGAGGGACCTGAGTGGCTCTTTGCATCTCCAATCTGGCCCTAAGCTTTCTCTCCCAGCACCTTGAACTGGGAAGAGCAGAACTGGCTGAGAAGACCCAGGGAGCTGTCCCAAAACCATAACATCACGCTGCATCCTTTTCTGCTGGTGGACCAAAGTCCTGGGCTGCCCAAAACCTGCTGCCTAACCAGTGTCAACTGTTTCTTGTCATCCACCCCATGCAGGTAACACCAGGCACAGCTGCCTCAAGCCAACTCAGCAGAATGGCCAAGGAAATCTTCACTGTGTGGAAAAAATCAAGGCTTTTTTTCCTTTAAGTAGTAGATAGAAAGCCAGTTCCATTTCTGGAATTGCTTTTAAATTACTCTTACTCGAAGTGTCCTCCCTTGAAGGATCCAGGTCTATAAGAGGGGACAGACATGTCTTTGTTTTGCTGGTCTTTGCTAGAAAAACTGGGGCACCCAAAATAAACCTCCCCTCTCCTATTGCACCTTCCCCTCCAGATGCTGAACACACGATCTGTTACACCAGGGTTGGATGTGTCCTAGACCACATTCCATTCACCATTCACAGAGTCCCATGGTGTGGAAAGGAGGATTTAACACCTTGGCTACAGCTGGATCATCAGAGACCACCAGAGTCCCCAGTAGATCTCCATCCTGGGTTGCACCAAGGAGGTGGCAGAAGAACCAGGTGTGTCTTTTGGGGTGGAAAAACAGAAATGACGCAGCTGGTGGCCAGCAGCACACAGCCCTTAGCTGGCTGCTCATCATCAGACTGAGGGAATTCTCTGCTCCTGGCTCCATAAAACTAATGGATTATGGCAGGCGTTGGGAGCAATAGGAAAAGTGGCAGCATGGTAAGGGCTAAAGAGACCATCTGAGTAACCAGGGATGATCCTCCCAGTGTGACCAGACAGGCCAGGTCTGGCAGGGCCACACCATTCCCTCATTACTGTGCCTACTGAGAACTCAGATGGCCAACCTCAACTATCAGTATTTTGTGTTTCCAAGGCAACCCCAGCTTTAACAGCCTTCATAATGACATCATTTGGTTGAAACGAGCATGCATGATGTTTTGATTACCACTGGAAGTATAAATTAGGTTACTCTCTCCACCCCCAGCCACTTGAAAAATAAATGCATTGGAGGGAGGGGGAGATTAAAAAAAATCCCTCAGAAGAGGGTAAATGGAAAAATCAATTTTTACATTAATGGAGCCCTCGTTCAGCATTTC
Organism: Sclerurus mexicanus; assembly: GCA_013396755.1. Lineage (NCBI taxonomy): Eukaryota > Metazoa > Chordata > Aves > Passeriformes > Furnariidae > Sclerurus > Sclerurus mexicanus. Next base: position 688,162 of record VWZF01000569.1, on the reverse strand, counting down.
TTCTCTTTATAGATTTAGATAACAGTGATATCTTGGTTTCACAGAGCAAAGAAATTAATTACTTACTAATGGTGCAATTCAGAAATTAATTTATGTTGTCCATTTAAATGTGTCATTATTAATCAATTTAAAGGAAGAGGCCTGTAAGCCAGCACCATCTGAAGTGACTTATGTCTTCAGAGGAGTCTTCCTGCCCCCTCCTTTCTAGAAAACACATCATTCCTGCTCCCTGTGAGCTGTTGCCCCTTGAACTGCTCTGGCATCCCTGATAAAATAAAGAAAAGGGAATTCCTCAGTCGTGATGGAGGGGCTCACCCTCGATGTGTTTCCCTGGGTAGGGAGCAGTGTCGGGGTGCTGCAAAAATGTTAAGGCTCTTTTTGCATTTATTTGAATTTCTGGTCTGAAGTTCCATCCTTGTTGTTCCATTAAAAAGGCGATGGACAGAAAGAGGATACTGTCCCAGGAGGCCTTGTAGAGATGTTTTGTTGCTGGATTCCCAGCACATCTTGGCCAAATCCTGGGGTTTAGCACACCATGGGCCTCCCAACAGGGTCAGGAAGGGGCAGCCGCCTTAAGAGGGTGATAATTAAATTGTCACAGATCTGATTATCTTCTTATATAGTGCTGTATTTACATGGGAAGAGGTAATAAATTGCACAGGACTCTTCTTTTTCTGAGTAAGGCTGATCCCAGGCTGGAAAGGGGAATCCCATACCACGCAGTAAGTAATGAATCAACTAAAAAGTGCTCTTTGAAATGCCTAGGATTTCAGAATGTCATTGACTTTCCATAGCCAGGCTTTTCCCTGGCAGGCAGGAGCCTGATCTAATGGTTTACACTGTGTTATTATCATCTCCAAAAATGTTGGGTCTGCCACATATTTCTCTGGATGCTCCTTGGGGCAAATGGCCATGCTGAGGACTCGAGAAGAGAGTCTGCGTCCAAATCCTGTTTGGGCTGCTGGTGAAAGGCTGGGACAGCCATTCCTTTGCTGTCATGATATGTTCATAGACTCATACAATGACTGGGTAGGAGGGGACCTGAAAGACCACTTAGTTCCAACCCCCTGCCATGGGCAGGGACACCTCCCACCAGCCCAGGTTGTTCAGAGCTCCATCCAACCTGGCCTTGGACACTTCCAGGGATCCAGGGGCAGCCACAGCTTCTCTGCCCAACCTGTGCCAGGGCCTGCCCACCCTCCCAGGGAAGAATTCCTTCCCAGTATCCCATCTATCCCTGCCCTCTGGCAGGGGGAAGCCATTGCCCCTTGTTCTGTCATCACAGGCCCTTGTAAATAGTCTCTCTCCATGTTTCTTGTAGGCTCCCTTCATACTATCATGTTTAATTTTGATGTATCCCCCTGTAAAACAGAGTGATGTGAAAGTCTGCAATTTGAGTGCTTACTGTGGTATTTATATTTATATGCAGGTTATTTCTTTCCTCTTTCCCCCCCTCCCCTTGAAGTAACACTCACATTTAACATCTGCTACAGCGATAATGCTTCTGTGTTAGGTCTGGAAAAGTTTAGACATGTGCCAATGGTAAACCAAAGCCTTTATCTGGCTTAAAGGGTTTCAGATTAGTTTCATGTTCTTCCTCACTGTTTTATTTTTCGAGCCAATTACTGCCCTGCTGCCCACACCAGGCCCATTTCAGCCTGCAAGTTCTCTTTGTTGAACTAAAATACTTTGTGAAATGCCAAGCGAGGAGGGCTAGAGAGGAGTGACTAGCAGGTTGTAGAACTAATCAAGAAATCATTTAGCACCTGCAAATAAATACCTGTATCCAAAGCCTTTGGAGTTTTCCCTCTCCTTCCTCTGTTCTGGATAAATCCCTGGCTTCTTAGCAGAAGGACTGGGGAGAAGCAGCTGAGATTGAACTATTTGGTTGGATGCTGGGCTGGAGCAGATTAGGGAGCATCCTCACCCTCCCTTTCAGCAGCTCTGCCTGGGCTCACCAAATTCTGACAGCAGGAAGGGACGGGGACAACATCCCTTTGACCTCCCTTTCCAAAGTGCTCCTGTGCCTATGGATGAGAACAAGACTTCAGCTCACCCTGGCTTGTGCCTTTTTGGAGCCAGAAGATACCACAGCCTTTAGGTCATCCCTTGAAACTCCTTCACCCATAAATAAGTGATTTTTTGAGATTCCTTCCATACAACAATCTGTTTCTCCCATAGTCCATAAGCCATGAGATAACCTTGGCAGGGGGTTGGCTGACTGGGCTCAGGAGGGTTTGATGTAGAAGTCAAGCCATTATTCACTGCTAAGCAAAAGCAAAAACAGAAAGGTATAAAAAAATGTTTGTATATATGGCATTCAAAAGCTTTTAGCTTTCTCTGAGGTAGGAATTGAGAAGGAAAGATAAACCCAAGTTAAAAACCTTGCCTTCCCAGTGTTTAATGCTGATTATCTCCACCTAATTTTCAGAATCCTTGCCCCTTTTTAGGATGAGAGAAGAGCAATCTGGGCCATTGGCAGCCTGGGTTTTATTAATTTCCCTCTTCTTTCCTTCTCGTCTTGTCCAAGAGCCACAGAATATGCTGGTTGTGTTATTTTCTAGTGCCTTAGACATGCATGGAGTCATGCTACGATCTTTTATTTGTCTGCAGACAGAAGCTCCATAACATTAAGCTCTAGGTCCTTGATTGGCCTCACTGCTCCAACCTGTTGAATCAGTTTTGGACTGCTCTTGCTCCTGAGCTGTGAGTGGATGGCTCAGAACAGCTCTTGTGGGATGACATGTCCTGCTCCAAGTCTGTCTTGTCCCCAAAATGCCACACCACGGGGTAACTATCTCCAATACAGGCAGCCCACAGGGGTTACTTTCCTGCTGGGCAGTTTCTGCTGAGCTGGACTTGGTGCCACCCCTGCCATGGGACCATAGGCCCTTTACAACCCAAAAAACTCAGATTCTTGTGATTCTGCTGGTTCCCTTATAAAGTAACCCTGAAAGGGGGAGATGAGGATGGTGTTTGTGTGGTCTTACTTCTCTTTGGCTCTGTTCTTTTCCTTTGTCTGGTTTAGAAGGATCTCACCCCCATTTTCTCACCTTTGTGGTGCATGCCACCAGCAGTCCCTGCCACAGGGAAGGGAGCAGGGCGGCTTGCAAGTTGAATCCCTCCTCTAGAAAAGAACCAGAGACCTCCTGGACCTTCTGTGTCCAGCTGGGATCCCCTTTTCCAAAATACAACCTGTGCTACCACCTGCAACAGAGTCTCAAGGCCCCTTCCCCTGGCGTCAGGTGCAGGATTCGTGGCTGGAGTCACGCACAGAAGGAAATCCATCGTGATGTTACGTGGGGGGGGAAAAAAGTTATTCCCAAAATCGTGGCAGCATCCTGGAGAGAAGGGGATATGGGGAAGGGCTACGAGCATGAGGCTGCTGCTATTCCAACCTTCTAGCAGAAAGCTTTGGAGAGGCAGGGAAGATGCAGGGAGGGGTGAAAAGGGAAGCAGAAAATAAACGACAGCAAGCTCTGCCTGGCAAATTGAGCCTGGAGCAGCAAGAGCAGGAGGCTGCACCTCTTGACTCAACAACTTCTCTGGCAATGGCAGGAGTGGGAGTAGGTTTATGGTCCTTGCTGTGGTCTCTTTTTGCTGTTCTGTTAAATCAAGAGGCGTGATCCCGCCTGGCTGGGAGGCTCTGGAAATGCTGCTCCTCTCCTTGTGCTATGGGTATCATCACTGCTGCAAGGAACAGCTCTCATGGATCCCTGTCTCCCTAATCCCGTGGCCCCAGGACAGCTGCAGTGGTGCAGGGCAGAGCCCCAGTGCAAGAAGGCTTAGGGCAATTCGCTCCAGAGCAGAAGCTAATCCCTAAAGATGGTAACTGGCTTAGGACCTGAAAATAGGGTCTTTTTTCTTTCACTCTTAGCAGTGCAATCCAGAGGCTCCTCATACCTATTGCCACAAACGAGTTTTCCCCAGTCCCCAGGTGCAATATTTAACCTAGCGGGTGTTATCCAGTGTGACTGCCTGGGGCCATACCTTGAAAATAAGAGCTGAGACCCTTAAATCAGGCTATTAAAATGGGGGAACAAGATCCGTAGGACGACAATAAAAATAATTCTCAGCCTGCAAATGAGTTGACGCATGGAAAAAGAGGAGTCCATTGTAAATCCCCCTTAGGACAGGGCTGTCCCCTCGCCCTGCTGTGATGAAATCTGTCACTCATCTTCAGGATGGGTGTGTGTGAGACACCACAAAGCCTCACAGCAGCATGTGATGCTCCACAGAAACAGGAGGCAGGTGGAGGGGGCTGGAGATAACACGATGGAAGCACATCACTTTTTCCTTTTCTATTACTTATTTAGCCAACTTGGGTCCTGGAAGGCTCTACTCTTCCAGTGCTGCTGTGGGATTCCCATGGTCTGCTCTTGCTCTCAAGCCACTCTTTCCTCAGAGCTGAATGCTCAGCTGTCAGCACTGACAGTCAAACCATCTCCGCTGGCTGCTGCTAAATTTTTTGAGCAAACAGTGTTTGCCAAGCCAGTCATTTTATCGCTTCCTTGCTGCCTCCAAGGGCAAGATCCCACTGCAGCAGGACAGTGGCACAAGAACTTCATCTGCTAAGAGGCAGCTCTAACACCATTTTGGCCCACACTGCTAATTATGTTGAATAAAATGAGCATCCATTGAGCATAACTGGCTGAAGCGCAGCGGGCGGCTCAGCACCAAGTGATGGGTTGCTACAGCAGCTGCCAAGAGCATCAGCCTGATTTGCAAGTTCACAGGTCTGTGGATGCAACTCGTCTGGCTGGGAGGGGAGAGGGAGGAAGAGGATGGCTGAAGGAAGAAGAAACTTGAAGATGGTTCAGCTGGAACCTGGCTCCTCAGTGTGACAGTGATTAATGTTGCATACTTTGCCACTGAGCAGGCTGAACATGTGGTAGGTGTCTACCAGCGCTTCCTCTGAAGGCACTTATCTCATAAAAATGAGTTCTCCGGTGTACTTGACAAATCCTGATTGATTTTCATCCTGCCTACCTTTCTGGTCCCTGCCTCTCACAAAAATCACAGTGTACGTGAGAGTTTCCTCCCAGACAAAATCGACTCTGGAGCAGTGAGAGAAAGAGCTGGGCAGCTCCTTTTGATGTGGATCTTTTTTCCTGGCACACATCCCACTCTACCTCCAGTGCTGAAGTCCTCTCCATGTCTTCAGTGCTCTCTAGCTCTACCTGTCAGCCAAAAGCTACATCCTTGCAAAAGTTTTAGCATAAACTCACTGCAGCACAGCTCTTCCCACCCCCAGCACTCCCAGAGACCCGCAAAGGGATGGAGTTACAGGGGGACACAACAGCACCTGCAGAAACAGCACTAAATGCTCATGAACAATGAAAAAAAACTTTTTTATTATGCACAAATGGTCTTAAATTTGGAAGCTGAGCAAGCTAGGATGGGAAGGGAGAAGGCAGAGAATAGGATCACTTTCCACAGGTGAGGTGTGAATGGCATCCAGGGAGCTTTGTTCCCATCTGGGATTAGGGCACAGAGCAGCCCATATAGAGGAAAATCATAGAATCCCAGAATGGATTGGGTTGGAAAGGACCTTAAGAAGTCATCTCATTCCAACCCTCTGCCATGGGCAGGGACACCTTCCACCAGCCCAGGTTGCTCCAAGCCCCGTCCAACGTGGCCTTGGACACTTCCAGGGATCCAGGGGCAGCCACAGCTTCTCTGCCCAACCTGTGCCAGGGCCTGCACAATGCAAAACCTCTCAGTGATAGACTAAAAAGTCTAGTTTTCCTACAAGATCAGGGATATACTCTCTCAGCCATGAATATCCATGTGATCCCAGCCATGAAAAGCAGCATTCAGGATCAAAGATGATGAAATCTTTTCATTAAAAACAGAAGTATCCAGCTGGACTGACTGTTGCTATCCCTTCCCTGTTCCCCCCTGAGAGCGCTCGGCGAATTCCCCTCTGAGCAGGTCTGTCAGTTTGCGGTACTTGGGGCAGCACTTGTGATAATTTATCCTCAGTGATTTTATTTCTGCCGGTTTCTAAGCTAATAACAAGTGATGAGGGCTCATCTCCTGCTCTGGGCACCTTCCCATTACTTAACTAACAATTAATAAGCCAGATAATGGAGTGTTTCTCCCACACAGGAATAAATACTGACTCTATTAAACTGCGGCAGCGCAGCATCTCCAATCTGTTCAGAAACTGCAGCCAGTGCACAATTCAGCGCCCTGCTTAGGAGGAGATATTTTTTCCAGTCCGCAACATGGAAACTGAGCTCAGTTTACTGTTTTCCAGGCTGGATGGAGGAAAAATTCTTGCCTTGGGCTAAGGGACCCTGCTCCGGCAGCACAGTCACTCTCAGCCTTGCGCTGGGAAAGCTGTGGCCATCCCATCCCTCAGGGATGCTCTGGGCTTTGGGGAAAGGGACCGTGTGAGCCCATCCGTGGGAGGTGGTGGGTCTGTTTGTTTGCAAAACGCTTCTCTAATTGCCGAGGCATAGGAAGGGTGCTCTCGTATTACACTGTGTGTGCACACCAAAGTAAATACATTAACTCCATAGAAACATTTAGTTGCTGAAAAGCCTCTAATTAACAGTTCTCAGCAGCAGGCAGCCAATTACTTATCCTGGCAGCTTCTTCTGTCCCCTCCCCGAGTGTCCTGAGGAAGGGCTGGGACCTGCAGTGTGTTCTGGGGGTGAGGAGGAGGATGAAGGCTTCCCTTTGCTGCTGCAATGCCACAGAGAAGACCTGAACTGCCGTGCCAGGTCCCTTCTCCAGTGCTGGAAACAGACTCCCAGCACCTCCTGCAGGAGCCACAGGCTGTTGTGAGAGATGGGGAGGAGTCCTTGGAGGTGGATGTCCCGTGCTGGTGTGCCCATCACACCTGGGAGCCCCTGCCATTCTGTGCCACCAACCCTGTGCTCCAGCATTGCCTAAACCAGACCACAAAGTCCCTCGGCATGCGACTGTCCTTTAAAATATCCTTTTCTCCCCTCCTCCTGCTGCCACTGAATCTTTTGATTGTTTCACCTCAGTCTGTCCTTTCAAGGACTAACCCCTGCAGAATATTGCTGGTGGCAGTGCATGGTTTTTTGACATCCAGAAGTGTGCTAGACCACTGAGCTGCCATTTGGAGAGATCAAATGATTCCCGTGGCTGGAAAATCCTGACACTAGCCTTGAGGGCTGGAGGAAGTGGATAGTCACGAGCTGAAAGCTGCCCCTTTGAAGTTTGGGATTTCTGGAGATGTCATCTTTTATATATATCACCAGCCAGGTTGCTTTTCATTTTGTTGGAGTGTTTTTCTTGTCCAGATTCTTAGAGAGCAAGACCTTACTTCAAGGCAGGAGGGATGATGAGAAAGATGTATGAGCCCAGATTCTTATGCATTACATATCTCTTTGAAATGTAATAGTTCAAATTTTTCAGAACTAACCATATACTAAAGCCCTGTGTGTTTGTACGAAGGGCGTCTCTCCTGAGAGGATGTAAATTGGGAGTTCCCTTAGGGGGGCAAAAAAGTCTGTACTTTGTCTGGTTTGAATTGTGCCAAAGCTGAGCCTGGCTTAAAGTCAGAGATGCTTTATCAAAGCCGTGGAGTGGATTGGCATCAAAGTCTGTGCTCTTTGTTAAGGGGCTGTTTTGCTGTCCCCATTGAATGGGGACAGTCTCTGGTGGCAGTGGTGGTGTGGGATACGCTGACCTTGAACAGGAAACCTCTCCATGCCCTTTCTCAGCCCCTCTGAGCATCACTTCTTCCCAGGATTGGTGGAAAGGCTCTCAAAATGAAAATCACTTAGGCCACCTAAATGACAGTGTTTCAACAGACTGTGTGTTTTCTCAGCTGGGGGTTGTCTCATCCCTTGCATTAAGTTTTGGGGGACAGACTGAGAGGTGACAGGCCATCAGGTTGGACTATGACATGCCAGGTACAGGTTATGCAGGAAGAGACTTTCTCCTCCTTAGATGTAAAGGAGAAAAAAAATATCTGCCTGTCACTTCTGTGCTTTTAGCACTTTGTTTATTGCCCAATCATCAAAAAATCCAGACACAAAAGTTGTCCGATGCGTTTTGTGAAAACCCACCCCTGTTTTGCTGTATCCTGGCCATGGTTAAAACACCCCTGTTTTGTTCTGTCAGGGGATCTTCTCTTTATGTACCTGTTTCCCCCCATTTTCACCTGTTCTTCTGCTGGGGCATTTTTAAAGGAGCAATTATTTTTATTCTCGTGGTTAACATCTGATCCAGGCAGAGAGGAGTCCTGTGTATCCTGTGGCATCTGTCCTTCCCATCCACTGGGTCATCAACCTGGGCTTGCAGGATGTCACTGTGGGAATGGAGCCTCGCACCAGTCTAGTGCAAGAGCTTCTAGAGCTAAAAAACCTCATTTGAAGGTGGTATGGCTTGACATGAGCCACCTCTTCCTTCTGAAAAGCTTTGCCTGAGCAAGAAGTGGTCCTGAGTGGACACTACAACAAAGCCATGGGCTCTGCCTGTGTAGATACAGGCTTAAAAATGTGCTTTAGCCAAGCAGGACTAGTTAAACTAAATTTTTCCTTGCTGGCTGTGACCTAAATGCTGTGTCTGATGAGACCACGGTGACCATGGTCCTCGCTAGCAGCTCTGGCAGGTGAGCAGGCAAAGAGAGCTGTGCAGAGACTCTCCTGTCACCCTCCCACATACATCAGTGTCTCGTGCCTGTGAGGAACTCTTGGACACACACAAAAAAATAATAAAAGTAAAAATTTCCCTCACACACGGAGCAGTGACAGGTCTGGAAAAGATGAAATAATTTATAAGCTTCGGTTTAATGTTCCTGTTTCCTTTTTTTTTTTCCCCCTCCTACAGCTGCCACCTCCCCACCTTCTGTCACTGTCGTCTAAATGAATTTACAAGGCAAAGAAAATAGTTCTCACTAATGTTCTCACACAAACGAAACATTAGCAAGGGAGACAAAAAAGAAAATAATTGATTGTGAAAGCAACCCCCCTCTGAGACAGTCTGAGCATTATCAGGAGCAGGCTGGGAGAGGGACTGGGGGGAAAGGGAGAGGGGAGGAGGAGAGCAGAGCAGGCTGCAACAACAAATGTAGCATTTATGATAATTATCCACATTTTAATCCCCGTTTCCAACCAAGCATTCTCTTCGTTTAATTAGTTCTCGATTAGAAGGAGATTATCTAATAAATTGTACAAATAAAGAGGGGGTTATCTTTGTGGTGTTCCTGCACACCAAGTTCTGAATGCATGGGGACACAGGGACGGGGTTTGAAAGGGACATCAGCACGGAAAACCTTGCTTTCCTTTTCCCTCATTTCCTTGGCTGCAAATATTGGCTGTTGCTGGCATTAGCAATGCAACCAGTGAAGTAAATCCATAATTAAACTGAATTAGCATGTACTTGGAAGTTTTACATGCACAGACACAAAGAAGGTTCCTGCTTGGAGCATTTCCAGTATGATTTGCAGAGAGGAGGGGGGAGGAAGAGCAAATAAAACTGTATAGTTTAGTTAAAAAGCACTTTGCTGAAATTGGTTCTGAATTTTTATCATGCTTTGTGCTAAGAGAATGTAATTTGGGGGTTCTGGGTGTCTGGTCGAACAGGAAGGACCTGTTTAGTTTACCAGGTGATCTCTGGAAGTGGCATGTTGAAAGTCACCTCCTGATCTGGGGCAGGGTGGAGGGGTGTCACCTCAGTGTTGCTGTGCTGAGGTCTCTGGGTGATGTAGACAGAAATTAGACAGCTGTAGCCAACACAGGTTGCTTAACCCATGCTGAAGCTTCAGCGTTGCCCAGGCTGGAGAGGGCTTTCCTCCTGTGTGCCTTCAGCACGTCCTTGTCACTGATCTGAGCTGGTTGTCTCTGTGGGCAGAGATCAGAAATGGGGACATCTGGGGTGAAATTTTTTTGAGCTTAAAAGAAAGTCAATTAATGCCCAGAAGGGTGTGTTTTATTCTTCATTATTTATGGGGGAAACGTATAACAGCTTTGGTGGCATCCTGAACATCTACAGTGGGACAAACACATCTCTGCCTTGGTTTCTGCGTGGTTTCTGCCCCACTTCTGTTTGCTTGAAACTCGGGTGCTGGAGTTTCTGCTGTGCCCTGCAAAGCCCAGCATGCCAGCTGGGTTAGGAAGTTGCATGAGGTGGATGTTGGAAGGCAGTCAGGACTTCTGCCCTTAGAAGGACAAGCTCTAAACTGTACATCTTGCCCTCCTTAGCTTCTCTTCTCAACTCTGATAACAAGTCACCTGCACTGTTTTGCCGGGTTTTCAGAGTCGGTGGGAGGCACATTACAGTGGGATCTGTGTCATACTTGCCTGTGCGTGGATTTTAGTTGTCTGAGGTGTGTAGTTGTGTGCTGGCTGTTCAGGCTGGCTCGGGTCTAACACCTTCTGCCATCTCAGTCCAGATGCTTTGAGTTGCCTCTCAAAGGCTCTACCTGAACCCATCTTGCTGAGTTAGTTCCCAGTTAGGGAAGTGGATTTTAACTCGAGCTCCCTCTACAAAGTAGAGCTACATTCTGAGCTCTTACACTTCTTGGAAAATTTCTTGATTGCTTTGGGCAGCAAGTGCTTTCCACAACAGAGTCTGAGTTATGACTGGTGTCAGCATTTGTGAGAAGATGGAGTGCCTCGATGCACTTGCTATTAAACACAGCTGGGTGGGTTTGGAGGTGAAATCCAGCAGGTCTGCAATGCCCAGGCTCTGGGATGCCTTCACTGTCGGGGGAGCCGGGCTGTGCATCACACTGTGTTCTGGCTCCACCCTTCCTAATGATTTTTTAGGCTCGTGGTTTGAGCAGTCAATAGTTTCATTGTCTGGTTTCAATCTGACTTGACAAGGGAGTAAAGATCTTGAAGATACTGAGCCCCATCTGTGCTCCTGCCAGCCCAGCTAAACCAGTCTGTAGCACCCTCTGACACTCATCATGTTGCCTCTTGGACATAGACTGATGGTTGGGTGGTGGCCTCCGAGCTGGTGCTGTCGGAGTGGAGGAGTCTGTCAGCATCTCCTGCAGATGCTGTACCGCCAAGTTTGTTGAAACCGTGGTGGAGTAAGAAATAAAGGTGGGACTTGGCAGAAGCAGGAATGAGAGGTTGGGTCTGTCAGAGTGTGTGTTTCAGTCAAGGACATGTCCCGCTCGTGTATCTGCCCAAAGTGACCCCCCGATCGATGCAGGCAGTCGATAGGCAGCTACTTAAGAATAAAGTTCCGTTTTCTTTTCTTATTTCTACTTCTTCACTTTAATTATCTAAAATAGATAAGCAGCTGAGGGCCAATTAGAAAACAATTACCCGCTGTAATCAATGCTGGAGTGGAAAAAGGGTGAGGGCGAGCATAAAAGCCCAAGAAATGTCTTAAAACGCAGTGCTGAGGTAACACTATACACAACTCCATCCTTGAAAGCCCTTTGCCTTAACTTCCCCAAGGTAAAGACCCAGAAATGTGAGGAGTTTCAGACAGAAAAAAGCCAAACCAAGGGAAAAAAGTATGGAAATCCACTGCATGCCTCCAAAAGGGCAGATAGAAGGACTTCAGGATAAGGAGGGGGGGGGGGACAACAGCTGTGTGATTTTTGAGCAAGTCCCTCTGTTTTTCCTGCACTGCCTTCCCCTGGGAGAAAACAATCCTAATTTTATATAGGCTGTAATGGGCTCTGCACTGGCTGTTACCAGCGGCCAATGAGATCTGGTGGTTATAATAGAGAGCTGGATGAAAATATCAACTCTGTTCTCAGCAGCAGTCAGAGGAAGTGACTAAAATTATAGGAATTACGAGGAAAACAGGAAACTAAATAGCAAACAGCATTCTTCCGTGACAGAGTGTGCATCCACGTCATGAGTGGCCTGCTGCTGTCTCTGGCAGGAGAGGGGAGGATAGGGAAAGATTCAGGGAGAGGCAAGAAGGATGATCAGGGTATGGAAGTGGCTCTTGCACAGAGCAGCTAAATAGGATAGGATTTGGAGGTAAAGCATAAAAATGATTGCTGGTTGCTTTTTTCCAATTAAAAAAGCTTGTGAGTATCAAGTACAACTAAGAGACAGCACATGTGAGGTGGCTGAGGCTGACTCTTCATTTAACACTAAGTCTTTGATAATGTCAAATTTCTCACCTGTTCAATGTTCAATTGGAGGGCCCTATGGAGTGCAGTGGCACAGCTACATTGCAGTGTCCCCATCCTCTGCCTGCTGTCCCCATCCCCAGCTCTGGTGTATCCCATCAGGGTGACAGAAAAAGGGAAGAACTGCGTTTTTCCCAGCCCAGTTTCTTGGTTGCACATGCCAAGGTGTTTTCTGCCCTCAACCCTGCCCATTTCTCATGACAGATGGTCGGCTGAGAGATTTTGGCATTAAATCCATTGCCTATGTCTGTGAAGAGCAGTGACTGAACCAGAGGATGAGGTGATCAGTTATTATAGCAATAAAACAGCACTTACAGTCCTGCAGCCCCTGCCCTGTGTGATAAAATCCCACAGAGACATGGGAGTGACTCCAGCATCTCATCTCCCTGCTCGTTCCCCCTGACAAATTGTCTCACACAGAAGGGTCTCACACAGACCTCTCTGGTCTCTTTTTCCTAAGCTGGGAGTGCCTGAAAGGTGTTATTTTCATAGGGCTGTCACCAGAAAAATGCACCCTAGGAACCAGTTGTACCTTCTCAAGACTTGCCAAGGACTGGGGAAACCGGGTGACCTGTGTAGTTCTCCTCTGATGTCATACAAGCCTTGCCCAGAAAAGCTGGTGATTACTTAGCAATGTTTATGTGATAGAAACATGGGATGTTTCCGAGATAGGAGCCCAGTGTATGATAACTGTCCTGTGGCAAGTGCTTGTGCCATGCTGTGTGACCCACAAAACGGGGAGCTTATATTCACAGCATTGGACATCTGGTTTTGTTTGGATGCCGAGAGCCCCCCAGGGGAGGCTGAAACCTCTGAGCTGTGGGTGAATGTCTGGCAGAGCCTGCTGGATGCTCCAGAAGTTGGTGTGTGCTCCCGGAGCTGTGCCTGAGGACCCTGTCCTGGTTGGCAGTGTGCTGGGCTGGAGGGAAGCCACCCTGGCTATTTCTACATCCCAGCATCACCGAGACCAAGCTGGTGAGGGACAAGGAAGGGGGATCCACCAGGTGAGCTGGGAGCAGTCTGGCATAGAGTCCATACAGACCTTAAGGGCTGCTTTGGTTATCCTGCAGGAGAATGGTGTCAGCTCAGGTATGCTGAGGTGGCTCTTGGTGACAAAACCTGGAATCCCTGCTTGGAAGTGTGGGAGAGATGAGCTCTCCCCCCACTTCCCTGGCAGGTGAGAAGCTCTCAGGGTGGCTTTTTCCTCCCTGCCAGCTTTTTGTGCCACCCTTGCCAGTGCAGTGGCAGGTAAACAGCAGTTTGGTTGCCAAAATAGCTCTGGGTGAGCAGCAGGTGGATAAGCAAGACTGAACTGTCTGCAGTCCTGAAAAGCCTGAATTTAGAGAGATTCCCAGCAGTCATCAGCCAAAGAAGAGCAAAAGGTGAATTTTCTCAGTGGTTACCAGCTCAATTCCTCCTCTCCTCGCTGCCTGTGCTGTGTTTCTCCAAGAAACTCATCCTGGCTGGCTCTGAAATGGGAGAAAGTGATGCTCTGACCTGTGCTTTGCTTGGCAAAGCTGTTTGAGAACTAAAAATAGCAGCGTTTCCCCTCCACATTTAATATCATTCTGATTGCCCCCAATGGCCACCAATATTTCTGCTTCATTATAGATGATGTGCAGTAACAAAAGTGGGGGTTTTGGAGAAATATTAACAGTTCACAAGCAGTTTGCTCGAAATGAACCGTCTACACAGAGATCTCTGACTACAATGTAATTATCGGTGAATAATTCATAGTGAGCAACTTAATCATTTTAGCCCTTTCTGCCGAAATCAGACAGTGACTCATGATTTCTGAGAATTATACTTAGAACACTTTAATGGTGCCTATTTTACACAGTGAGGTCAATCAGCAATATTTGAAGTTTGGCTGTGGCAGGCGGATCTGTTCCTTGGCTAGACAGGAACAGGCTTTTGTTACAAAAACTTGAAAGGGGAGAGATAAAAATGATTATCTTTTGTTCAGACTCGCTGCTCTGAGCTCTGCTATTCTTGAGTGGCTTTGCTGGTGGAATTGGGGCGCTGGAACGTTTGCGGCGAGGTCGATGTGTGGAAGCAGATAACACGGCTGCTGCAATGTGTTGTTTTCATCATTTATCCCCTTTCCGTAATCTGAAGTCCACAAACAACAGGCTTTAAGTTCATCCTCGCTGTGGGTCTGCAAACAGAGCCCCGTGGGGTCAAGGGGCTGTAGGAAGAGAGGGGTGAGAGGAGTTTCCTTCTCCTGTGGGTCAGAATGACACCAGCTCCGAGGCGAGAAGAAAAAGCTTCATGTAAATGTGTCTCCCAAGCCTCTTCCTTGGAGAACTTTCTGATCCGTTCCCCAATTCCCTCTTTTCCTCGGAGTGTGCGGGCTGCCTTCGCTTCCCAAAAACATACATGATCCGTCACAATTTATAACCTCTGGTTCAAGGAGGATGGGGCAGATAAATTCATCTCTATAAAAGCTTCCTTTTTTTATTACAGTTAATGCACACCTTTCGCCTTGTGTAATGGAGCTTACATTTGGAAAAAAGTAACTTTGACATCTTTCTATTTTATAACTTATTTCTCTTTGGCTGCATGTAACATCCCCACTCCATTTGTGTGAGCTGGGCAGTGTGGGCAGCTCTTCTTTCTCTGTATCTCTTTTTCAGTTGCTGTTTTGCCCAAACCTCTTTCTCAGCACTGATGCGTGGCATGTTGAGGTATTACCCAGCTACAAAGTTTTCCTCATTTTCCTCCCTTCTTTCTTATCAGAGATGTCAGTGCTTTGCAAAGTGCTGTGGAGTCACCATGACTTCAATTTTCCTGGGCTAATTTTGCTGGTGAAAAGCATCCTGTAGATGATGCAGAGCTTTCTTGGGGTGATGGCTGTGACTCTTGACATCACCTCCCATGCTGATGTGCTGCCAAGCCAGGTCCCACTGGTGGTCATGGTGGATGTAACCTATAGTGCTCTATGGGAAGGGATGTTGGGGTGTGATGCTGCTGAGAGGCACCCATGGGATGTGCCTGCCCTGGGACACAGTGGACAGGTCCTCTGCGTCCAGTTGCTGTCCAGCATTGCCATGTCCTCTCCCCTGCCGTCTCCCCTCCTTTCCCCATGCTTTTCTCCATCCACCTCCGACCCTTGTATTCCTGGATTTGCTGCAGAGCCTCCCTCCAGCTGGATTCCTGTGGAGAAGAGGCAGTCTCCTTTGACTTGGGCGTGTTAGACTGTAAAAGAGCTGACCCCACCAGGGATCAGGCTTGACCCCAAACTGTTTAGGAAAAATGCAGACAATCCTGTAGCTCCATCCTCTCCCCCTCTGTGCCCTCTCTCTGCCTTCACAGGAGCCAGGAATGCCGCTGCTCACTCTGGCAGCCCTCAGCCCCATTTGCCCATCAAGGCTTTGAAGATTTACTGTACAAAGAGGGGGGGCTGAAAACCTCCAGAATCACACAGAATGACTTTTGGAACTTTCTAGGAAAGGAGCACTGCCATGACAACTACAGCAGGCTTCACTTTCAAAGCCTTTTTATTATTTTGCTTCTAAAGAGGAAAAATCAGAGGCCCTAAATAGGTTCAGAAGAGCCTGACCCAAACTCTACCATGAATTGGTGGCATTTTATCAAAGACATTATGGCGAACAGTGGCTTAGGAGTCACAGCTTTGTGCTAGGAATAAGGCGGCCTTTAGGGGAGAGGAGGGCTGGAACCAGAGGGAATCAGGTTTCTGTTTTCCAGGCAGCTTTGGGAATCTCTGGCTTAAAAACCAAAACAGGCAGCGAATGAGCTGCCAGGTAAGTTTGCTGCAGCACTTTGAAGCTGAGAATGTGACTTGCACAGGGCCCATTTGAGAGCTCAGCTGGAGCTTCGATAATCCAAGTTTAGAGAAGTAAAGGGGGGGAAGAAAACTCCACTAAAACGTGAGTTCTATCCTTTTGGATCACTTGATGGGGGGAAAAAGTGATATGTCAGCACCTCCCAAGGTCCCCACAGTGCTGCTGAAATGTGAGATCTGCTCTGAATCCAACTGCATGGAGCTAGAAAAGAACGCTATGGGGAGACTGTCTGACAGTTCCCTGATCTGCAGCCTTTAAGGGGTTAATGTCCTGTGTTCAAAAAAAATCACTGAAATGATGAAAAATGGGCATATTTGTCCCCTTCTTCTGGTCCCTGCCGGTGCAGAGATCTCTGGGGAGGAGGAGAGCGAGGTGTCAAGTGCCCTGAAAAGTAGTGGGGTGCAGTACCTGTGTGAGCAAGGAAAACATGCGGCTTCCTCCCTGGAAGCTCTTCTCCAGGGAAATCCCATCCCAAGGGAAAAACAGAGTTTCTAGAGGAAAAAATGAAGGAAGGAATCACTGGGGAAATGGTCCCCCAGGTCTGTGTCTGGGCATGAGGAAGGCCAAGCTCATGCAACTTGGGCATTTTTGTTTTGTCTGAAAGAGCCAACCTGAAGGCCATGGTGAAAGAGATGTGAGACCCTCTGGAAAAGTGAGAAACTTGATATCAGTTCCAGTTTCTTTTCTCTTTCCATAGCATGTTTTCCCGCTCGGTGATCCTCTCAAAAGTGGTACATCCCAGGTCCTCATTCTAGTGTTGGTCAGATGTGTCCTAACACTGTGCTTGCAAAAGTTATATCTCCTGGATGTTTCTAGAGTATTAGAGGGATATTTTTTGTTCTCCAAGCCAAGGCAATAGGGCACCCATCTCACTTCACAGGATGTGAAGATTCTCTGGACGCTGCATTAGATACTAAAATTACCAACTGGGTATTACAGAGCATGTTGACATGAAAAAAATAGGCTATTTTCTTTTTGTGAGTAGAAAGAAATTGGCTGTGTGCACTCATATGTGCTCCAGATTCGGATACTGCATCATTGTGAAAGGGATATGAGGTGGAGAATATCTGGGGTATTGGTATGTAAATGAACACTTTAATTATTGCAGTCTGATTGCTGATTTCCCATGTCTGGTGCTGCCGGAGCACCTGGATCCTAGAGGGATATGGAGTGTATTTGGATCAGGTGAGCAGCTGGGATGTCCCAGCCACTGCTGGCACAGCTGGTCAATGCATGGAAAACACCTAACCTAGGGTGGGGGGGAGATGGAAAAGTGACAATAACTTTGGTGATGTGACATGAGGGTTTGAAGACAACTCCTAAATATTGGAGCTGAGGCAGAGCAGGCGTTGCCAAGTGCTCCTGGGAGCTCCAGGCTGACCCACTCCAAGCACTCCCTGCTTTCCTTGTGCCCCAGGCAGAGAGTCTCTGTGCCAAATATTGACTGGAGTGTCCCACAGGTCCTCCTGGTCCCCTCACACCCCAGTCCCCAATGCCTTGCTGGGAGGTGAGGAGCCCCCAGCCATGCGAAGGCTTTGCCTCCTCATTATCTCATGGATGCCCCCCATCTGTGCCCTGGGCTTTTCACAGACCCCCATTATTTCCAATCCCCTTCACTTGTCAAAAGTAATTTGGTGACTTGGTCAGACAAAACAGCTCTGGGCTCTGCCAGCCCCGACAAGGGGCCCAGGTCCTTTCAAACTTCCACCCCCCTCCTCCACGCGGGCTCCCTTCTCTCTGGGCAAAGCTGCTGAGGGAGCATTCAGTGGGCAAATCCCAGCCCCAATTAGCAGCCCAGGAATTTTAATTAGTCGAGCAGTCAATTATATCAATGGACACCCCCCTTGCCCTCTCCCCTTGGTCCCCTCTCTTCCGCCCCGCAGCCTGTGGCCCCGCTGGGCAAAGCTGCCTTCCCCTGCTCCGAGCCCTTTGGAGGGGCTGGCAGCTGCCAGAGGGGCCCAGCTGTCCCAGATCCCAGAGGTGGCTGGTGGATTCGTCCCCACTGAGGCATGGCTTCATCCCTGACCTCCACTTGAACTGGGGCATTGTGCCCTCCCAGGCCTGCCCTGCTGGGGGCAGTCTGAAAAAGAGGGAAATCGAGGAGGAAAGAGCTTTGGATCAGTGCAGCCAGAGGCTTGGGCTCCATTTTCTCGGTTGGATGCTGGGGAGAGGAATGGGATGGGGAGGTTTGGGGAGATGAGTGTCTCCTTCCCTGCAGAGATGGCTCTTGATGCTGATCTGCCTGTCAGCTCTCCTCTGATGTTACCTTAGAATTTGGGGCACCAGGGGAACTGCCAGGTTGTTAATACTGTCACTTGCCTATCAGAAAGAATCCCTTCAGATCTGATCTGCTGTTTCTATTTTATTTGCTTCCTAAAATTGTCTCCTCTCCTGCCTCTGCACCACCCAGCCAGCAGTATCTGTGACGTGGCTGGAGGGCACTTCTGCCCACCACTGTCTCCCGGCCTTGGTGGGGCACCAAACACCTGTCCTAAACCTGCTGGCCCTTGCCACTGTATTAAAGTCTTCCTAATTCTGGTGTTTCTTATAGTTTGGCTTTAAGTATCGCTCTTTTCCTGCAAGATCAGGCCACACTGAGTCTCAGATATGCACCAAACCATGTCCTAAAGGCACTGGGTGCGTTGTACAGGGTGACACAGCTGATGGCAGGACTCAGATCCTGCACGTTCGCTCCCAAATTTTGGTCATAGGAGCTGTCCCAGTTCTCTTCTGCGCAGCAAAATGCCTCTCTTCGGGGCGTGAAGCAGCTCGGTTGTCCATCTGTCCATCCCACCTTTATCCCGTGGCGGGACCTAACCGTGCCCTCCACAGCCTGAGCTTTGTAAAGCTGAACCTCCGACCTTGCTGGGCTGAGGTGGGAGCGTGGTAATTGAGTCGCAGCGACACCCGCTGGGTTTCCCCCCGCAGTAATTCCCGGGTGTTTAACTCCTCTCCAGCCAGGCTGGGCTCTGCGAGCAGGAATGCGGAGCGGTGCCCACAGGGATGAGAGCGCAGATGGTTCGGGATGAGCCGGCAATTACCCCGCGCACCTCGTTCCTCTCGGACCGAGCTAGTTTGTATCAGTGGTGAAATGATTGCGAGCTGATGATACATGATGGGGAAGGGATTCTGATGCCATCTGGCTGTACCGAGTGCGATATCGGGAACATCTGGTAGGCACGTGTAAAAGGAGGATTATGAGCAACAAAAAAAAAAAGAGTGGAAACAACATCTTGCCATTCCGCCTTGATCACCCTCCTCTTCTTACTCACTGTGGTATCAGATGTTCCCGGGTTGCACATCCAAGTGTTTTTCTCTGCGCATCAAATAGATACAGTTTAATAGCTGGGGGGTTAATGTCTTCTAAGCACAGGGAAAATAATGGGTCTGATCCCAATTAAAAGGGGAGGGGAAAAGTCTGGAGGAGAAGCCAAAGGCTGTGAAGGAAATGGTGCTTTGCTGTTAGTCATTCACGCAGTTAGTGGTGAAGAGAAAGGAATGACTCCCATGCCATGATGACATTGCTCTCCTGGAAGGTGCAGTGTACACTTGGCAAGGGACTGATGGATCCTCCTGATTTCAAACCAGCTGGATGTTAAGTGGATAAAA
Source organism: Sclerurus mexicanus (assembly GCA_013396755.1). Classification (NCBI taxonomy): domain Eukaryota; kingdom Metazoa; phylum Chordata; class Aves; order Passeriformes; family Furnariidae; genus Sclerurus; species Sclerurus mexicanus. The sequence goes on along the minus strand of VWZF01000569.1, from coordinate 668,656 downwards.
TGCTTTGCACAACCTCAGGTGAGAATTCCTACCAGGAAAAAGAAACACAAGAATGAAAAAAAAAAGGATGAAGTGAATGAAGTAGAGAGGAGAAGACCATTGCTAGACTAGGAGAAAACAGCTGATCCCATGCTTCCCTGACAAGTCTCTCTCTTGCTTTGATTGATCTCTGTGAGGAACAAAGCTTTGCCAGGCTGCCAAGTGTCTTGTATACTCTGTCAGGCTGGTTTGAGTGCCTCTGTCTATTGCGAATGCAAGATCTGAGAGGAACACATCCTGCTTGAGATTTAACTCTGTTCCTTCTCTTCCCGTCACCTCAAGCTGTAAATATCCCAGAATTGAAGCAAAACTGGCCATTTTATAACTCTTGGATGACGCAGAGCAGGACAGGCTTTGTCTCCAAGGGGCTGCTAACAGTGAATTGTCAGTTTTCTCATTAAATTAAGTGGATGTGATTCACAGGGATGTGATACGGGCAGCATATTAAACCACCTCCTTAGAAGGATGGACACTGTTCAAACCACAAGAAAACCACCCTTCTTCGCCTGGGGCCCTGCCTTTTTACCCTATGCTGTTGGGAAGAGGCCTTTGGATGTCGTTAAATACTTTGATTTGCACTTTGAAAAAGGGAAGCAGGGGAACACAGACGTGTTCAGCTGCTGGGACTGGTGTCTGCTCCTCATGGGTGTGGGTGAAATAAAAGCCCAGGAGTCAATAAATGTGGGCAAAGTGGCTCCTCTTGTGCCTCAAGAAGGGGGTGGAGGGCATGTCTCCTCTATCTCCCTTCCTTCTTCTGAGCAAAGATTCCTATAAACACCCATGATGTGAGATGAGGATTAGCTTTTTCCACAGCAGTTCAGCCTTCACTGAGGACCCTAAAAAACAGCCAGATTCTTTCATAAGAGCACCCCATCCAGCAGCTCTTAATATTGCTGGACTCACTTGAAACTACTGGCTGTAATGGCTGCAATTATGAATTAATGGCCTTAAATTCGCCATCAGACCTAATGCCGAGTTTTTCTGTCTGGTTCTTGTTTCCATTCTGCCTTTTCGTTGCTGTTCCACAGCCACAATTATTTGTCATTAGTCATTAATCTTGAAAGCATCAGCTTTATTTTCTCTTATTTTCCCCCAGAAACTGTTGCCTGCTCCCAGGTTTTATTGTTCGCTGTTTTCCATCACTCTTTCTCTTGCCTCAATCTAATCAGTTTTGTACTGCTCTAAGAAGTGGGTTTTTTTCCAACGGGGGAATAAAGCACCGCAGTGAAGTTGCCTGAGAGATGTGTAACACAGCTGGTGCTCCCTACACCTGCGGGGTGTTTATGCCCTGCTTACAGCCCAGCCTGCTGTGGAGGGGGAATCATCAGGGTCGTTTTCATTAGAGCTGTGACAACCGCTCTATTTTTCTGCCTCTGCCTGAACCCAGGCACGGATAATCCTGGGACAGGCATGTCCCACATTCATCCCACAGACTCCCCGCCGCACCAGGAGAACCTCCACAGGGTCTTTCTCCGGGGAATGTGGCTGGTGTGGAGCTGGTGTTCTCCCTGCAGAGCCCAAATCTCATTAAAAGGCTGGCACAGGTGGTTCTTGACTGGGATCCTGGTGGAAAATGAGGAAATAATACAAGAGGGACAAAGCTCAGACTTTCGACCAGCATCTGAGGTGAGAACCAAGGTGTAAAAGAATCAGGTTGTGTCTCCAAGGGTGCAGAAGTCCTCAAAAACACATGAGGGTGTTTAATTTAACGCTTCGCTCTTCCTCTGGGGAAGAGCTGACAGAGCTGTCTTGCCGGAGGCAGGTTCGGATGGGTCCTCACTGGGAATGCAAGTGAAGATGCTGATAGATGCTGAGCCGTGGTCACTGGCAGCTGGGGAGTTGCCTTTGGAGCTGAATAAGCCCCCTGCTGCCAGAGCATCCAGTTATCTCCCAGCTCTTACTGTCTGCATCCCTGGGGACAGTCCTGTGTGGGAGAGGAGTGCTGTTAGTGGGGACCACCAACAAATCTCATTTGTCTTCAGTCATCCAAACGCTGGAAAGAGATGCTCCTAGACATTGCTTTCTACTCTGAGATCTCCACCTTCTTCCTTCCCTTTCTCTGAGACTGATTCCAACAGGGTTTTTCACCACTCCAGAAGTTCTTGTTCTTGTCTTCCTTGTTGTTGCCAGGTTTTTTTTGTTTTTTGTTTTTTATTATTTTGTACTCCTTCTGTGTTTTTTACTTGCCTTGGACCCTGGGTCTTTCCAAAAAAATGGCAGGGGTGTTTATGCTTCAGCTGCTGCTGGCCCCTCTGGTATCTTCCAGATGGGGAATGTCAGCATTAGTCCAGGTTTTTCTTCCTCTGTGCGCACACAGACTGGTAGGATAGGATAGGATAGGATAGGATAGGATAGGATAGGATAGGATAGGATAGGATAGGATAGGATAGGATAGGATAGGATAGGATAGGATAGGATAGGATAGGGAGCCAGCAAAGGATGCTCAGGATGAGCACACGCACATGAAAAAACACACGAAGTGAGACCAAAGGCACAGAGGACATTCATTTTTGTGGGGCACCAAAGTGAGAGCAAATTGGATGCTTCAGGGAGAAGTGGGACAAAGAAATATCTCAGAGGAAGCCAATAGCAAATAACAGCAGAGAGAGAGATTTAGGGAAGAGCCTAAAATTCAGGAAGACATGTGACCAACAGGGAGACAATAACAACATTTGGGGGCTAATTCCATTAAAAACAGCATTGCTGAAATGTGTCAAAACCACATGCATGGCCTCCCTCTCTACTGTTAAATGGAGGAAAATGGTGGTTGGCAGGGAGAGGGGAGAAAAGGGTTATTTTTGTTTAACTCTCAGGACTAGAGGGGATCAAAAGCTGCACCGAGTCTTCCTTGAAGCTCTAAACATTTCCCCTGCCAGCCAAGTGCCCAGAACTTGGCAAGCCTTGATCGACTTGATCGCTATCCAGTAGTCAAATGCTGCTGTGGAAATCTTCCAAATAGCTGATGACTGATCATTAGTGTTGTTTAAAAGCATGTTCAGCTCTTAGGGCTGGGTAAAAACACGTCAGGAACGCGGAGGTGCCTTACCTCCCAAAGCCGAGTTTAATGCTTCCCAAGGCATCCAAACTCCCTCGACCCTGCATCTGCTTCTGTTTATAAACAGGGAAGGTGAGATTTGGGCTGTGCTGGCAAAGCTGCTGAGGTTGATTTTTGGCTTGGGACCAAGTCCCTTTGGTTGCTGTGAAGTGACTCACTCTGTGTCCCTGCCCATCATCTCCAGGCATGCAATCCCTGGTGGTTGTGTTCCTCCACCTGCAATGCTGCAGCGATTTGGTTTTGCTTCTTGTGGGGAAATAAGTGGCCCAAGAAAGAGTGGGGATGGGGTGACAGGTATCCAGAGGGGACATCCAAGAGACAATCCACTGTGTGTGCTCCTGTCCGTGCGTGTGCCCAAGGGGATGAAGCTCTGCAGAGAATGGATGCTTTTTGCTCAGCAGCTTTCCACACAGTGAGTGCTGAATGGAGAAGGGAGGGTGCAACACCTTTTTGACTCTATTTCCCACCAGGAGAAGCCCACTGAGGTTTTCCTTGGTGGGTGAGGAGTGCTGGAGATATCTGTCTGCTTCCTTCCTGATCACCTCTAGCTATGGGCATTGGAGAGCCATGGGCTGGCTGTGGCAGAAACTGATGGGAAGTTCTTAAAAAAAAAAAAACAAAAAAGCCCAACTTGCCAAGTTTTAGGTTTCTTTGCTGTAGTTGTGGTGCCTATTCTAGGCTTGGAGACCTGTGGGGTGGCTTTGGGGAAAGGGAACTCCCCTGGTCTTCAGAGAGGTGGGGGAGCATATGCTGCCCCTCTGTGCCGAGGAGGAGAGGGGAAAACCTGGATGCCTCTGAAAACCTTCATATTTGGCTGTATTGGAGCATCCTGCCAGGACAGTTGGATTTAAAGCCTGTGGAAGGGGAGGGCCATGTTTGACATATGGCTTTGAAAATGCTCATGTGTTCATAGCCCTAGAATTACCCAAACACTGTATCAGGGCTAAGGGGAGAGAAATCAGCCAAACACTCTATTTTCCCACCTAAAACTATCTAAAATGGATTTGGGAGAGACTGAGAGGGAAAAACATGGGCAAAGTGGCCCTATTAAGAGCAAGGCAGCAAAGGCAAGTCCTGAATTTCAGAGCACAGTGCCTGCCCTTTCTTGCTGCCTTGCAGAAATGAAAACAAAAATAAGCTGGAACACCTTTTTCAGCTTCATTTTCAAAGCCATCTCTGACCAGGAAATAGCCCTGAAATGAGTCTGTGAAGTTAAGAGCCACACAGGGAGGCTTAGGGAGGGACCTGCTGGTGTGCTAGGAAGGTTTGTTTGTGTGGAAAAAGTATTATTACCTATCTTGAGAAACACATGATATTATATGGTTTTACATTTGGGCTATTTTTGCTGCAAGGCTCCAGTGTGATTTGTGGTGGTGGGGCCAAGGGGAGGTAACAAATGGGTGTCAGGAGCTTATGAAGAATGGAATTTCCCCCCCTTCTGTTATAGTATTAAATAGCTATTTATATTACAGCAATTTCACCCCCACCTCGTTTTTTTTTTTTTGGTGGTGTGCTGAGATAAAAAAAAACCCTTTATTTGCTAATGCCGCGTTATTTAATTTAATCAAGGCTGAAGTACACCTTTAATAAATTTGCCTCCAAAATGAAAAATTACAAAGATATGGCAGAAGAATATTTTAATGAAAACTGATGATGTAGCAAGTTAGAGCAGAATTATGTCCTCTCCTTGCCCTTTCCTACCACCCAACAGCACAAGAGAGCAGCTGAACATCTCTCAGAAAATCACCGGCTGTGGCAGAGAAATCTTTTTAGTTTTCCTACCCTGAGATCTGCTCTCTTGTGGAGTTGCTTTCTGATTTCTGGATGACCTGCCAAGAAATCCGGCCCTTGAGTACCAGCACTGAAATAAGGCAGGCAGCAGGATCAGTCTGCAGGCTGTGTGATGCGAGGCTGGGCTGTCCAGGTGTTGAGGCATCCACGGGAGGGGGGTGTTCAAGGACAGGGGATGCATGACAAGGAGGGCTATTCTTAGACAAGTCCTAAACTAGTCCCGAGTCCACCCCGCCGTCCTTCCAGATGATGCCACTCAATGGTGCCAGCAAATATTTACCTGGCCCCAAAGCTGCTTCTCCTGCCGGCAGAGCAGTGGCTGAAGGATGCCAAATGAAAAAAAAAATAAAATAAAATCAACATTTGCAAGTACCTGCAAGGAGGAAAATCTGCACGGATTCAATGAGGCTGACACCAGGCTCTTCAAACAACAGGGTCATTGCCTTCTGCTCCCCTCAGCAATGCCGGAGCTTAGCTTTTTGAGCCTTTCCCTTTTATTCTGTGCAGATATATTAAGGGAGAGAGGCCACAGGGTTATCACCAGGCTAAGGTGCAACACCACAGCAACCTCCAGCAAGGTCTCACCTAGTCACGGCCCTATTTTCCTCTGAAATCTCTCTCTGCTCATAAAACTGCTAAGATGTCCTGTGGAGGAATGGAAGTTCTTGGAAACAGGGCAGAATAAACCCAGAAGCAGAGCAAACCTCCAGAGTTAGGAGATACACACCTGCTCTTGGAAGCAACATGTCCAACCCCACCCCACTGCCCAGGTGTGTCTTTAATAAAACAGAAAAGATTAATCCGGGCTGAAAAGTGAGAATCCTTCCTTTTTCCAGAGTGCTTCCTCAGGGCATTTTGGTATGACTCACTGCCACTTGTTAAGAGGAAGGTCCTTGGCTTAGTCCTGGAGACCTTCCTCCTCCTGCTTGGTCTGTCAGTGATGTCATTGTGATGACAAATTTATGACCTCAGAACGCAGGTCCCCAGGAGTTGTGACAGATGAAGTATTGCAGATCCCCTGGAAGCAAAACGAAAACTCAGCAGAAGGAAACTTGGATGAAATTTATGAGTCTTCTCCAGGAACTGACATCACTCCTGGCTTGGGGCCACTGCAGGCAACAGGATTTACGCTGCCTGTGCCCTGGGCCTTGCCCTGGGGGGATTAGGCTGAGCTTAATCCAGCCAAAACCAACACTGTGCCACAGAGGCAGTTGTTGGAGAGCCCTGGCGAGAAAGATCAGCCAGAGGTGGAAGTGCCCCAGGGGAAGTGAAGGGCATGAGAAGCTCTGCTTGCTGGTCCATTTTCACCTGTTACTTGATGAAAAATGCCAAGAACAGAGGCAGTTACAAACCTCTAAGATACAAAGCTGATATCTAGTTTTTTCTTTGTTGTCTCGCTCACTCGATGGTCTTCAGTGGTTCCTGGGGCTCACCCACCAGGCACGAGGAGCAGGCCCATGATTTCATTCTCTGCGTAACGAAGGTTCACTAATGAACTGTCTCTGCTGGTGAGCTGGCAAGCCAGCACATCATGTGAGGTACCTCTCTTCCATTTCTCCTTAATTTAGGCTGAAACTCAGCCAGTGGCCTCTGCATCCCACAGTTCCTCTCTTGGCCTGGGCAGACCTTTAGGGTGATCTCATGTGCCATGTCCCAGTCATGCTCCGTCAGGTGGCAACGAAAGCTGTCCATAAAGTATACTCTTCCCCAAAGGGTCAGCTGTGTTTTTCCAGGTTTGCTCGCTATCCTTTTACTAGTTTCCATGAAAACAAATCGCAGTTTTCATAAACATAAACTACCATCTGGCCCTGGAACGTTGGTGGGTGTTTTTATCTCCCATCGACGAGATTCGCAAACTGCCGGGAAAATCCCAGCAAGGTGAAAAGGGGTGGTTTTGGCACAGCTCCACCAGGCTGCTGCTCCAACCCCCATCGTGTGCTCCTTCCAAGACCAGCTTTGCTCTTGCAGGTTCAGTTGCCTTGGCTTGGTTGAGTGCTCCACAGCATCATCCCAAGAAGGCTTGTTAGGGGCTGACTGATCCCTTCACCTGAGAAGAACCACACGCAAAAAAACCTCTTCCTTCAAAGCTGTTCTGGTGCGAGCTGTTGGTCGGTGGTGACTCAGTGCCGGGTGTGAGCGTGGCACCATCTGCCCACGGCCCTGGTATTCACATCCCGGGGACAAAACCAGCACAGGACTGGGCTGTACACGTTTCCCATTAGCACAAACCCAGTTCAGTCATCCTAAACCAAGGAAATGCTTCCCCCCCACCACCATCTTCACTTAACAAAGCCATTAGCACTCCTATTAAATATTTAGCTTGGCGCATCTTCGTGTTATCCTACCTGTGAGCTGGGAAGGGCAAAGACAGGAGCAGATGGGACGGGGATGATTCAGAGCATGGTGTTACATCCCAGAGCTCTAGCCAGGGAGCTGCTTAAATCAAATCAGGCTTAGTAATGGGAAAGTACATAATTAGATGCTTTAACGACCATGGCTGCCCTGTGTGAGGTTTTGCACGGCCTCTACAGGTTGGTTTTTTTAGAGTAAGTCAAGATTTGGATGAATTCTCTGGAAGGGTTTCAGTGTTTGATCTGGGTTGTGGGAGCGGAGGGCACATCTCCAGGATGATGCGGATTGAAGGAATGGGTTTGTCCTTGTGGGAGAGAGGAAATGGGGAGAATTCAGGCACAGGCATGCCAGCTTTTTGGGTCCTGGAGAAGGGAGGCAGCAAGAGGTCAGCAGAAGTATGGTTGCCTTCAGTTTCTGTGTCTGTTCACCAAAGTTCATCAAGAAATGGCTTGGGAAAGCCTTTGAATGCCTAGAGGGCTCCAGCAAGAGGGTTTCCATAGGTCTTTCATCTGTGCTGAGGCTTCAGTCCATCACTGGTGTTAAAAGATGACCTATAGAGAAGGAGGGAAGCTGGCTGGACACATTTTACAGGGCTCTTGCAGGTAGCAAATGCTTGCTCAAAGGGCATCCATCCAGGATATGGGAGATCATGTTTGAAACCTCTGCCTGATAGAGAGCTGGCATTAATTAAATATGCACAGGGCCAGAGAGGGAATCAGCAGAGCAAACATGAAAATCCTTCATCTTCTAGGGGAGTGCTCACAACCTGCGTGGTGCCTTTCTCAGCCTGGTGTGTGTTCTCTCTCCCTCTCAAAAGAATTAAACGTTAAATTAAAAGTTCTTGGAAGAGAAATCCCCCGATCTCACAATTCACACATTTCTTGTTTTCTGGTTACTTCTTATTCCTGGCACAGGATGTTGATGTACTCCGCTAAGGGTAATTCTGGGGATCTTTCTTGGTCTCTGGACTTGCAAACCATGTTTAGACAAGGCTCAGAGTTCACCCCCATTTCAGAATGGATTGGGGATATGAAGTGATGCGGTTCTTCGTGCTCCTATTTTTTCCATCACTCCCATGTTCCTTCACGTGCATTCTCCCTGTCAGCCACTGCCTCAAATACAGAGAACTTGAACGTACATCTTCAGTGTGCAACAGGCTCAAGGAGGAGACCCTTACATCAGTCACTGGGGTGCCCTCGATTTTGTGCAGCATATTGCACAAATATTAGGCAAAGATAAAAAACTGATTTTGGTGCTTGCCAAAAAGGATTTTTATGTAAAAAGCGTCACAAACCGTTGCGGGTGAGAGGGGAAAAAAGAAGTTATCAGTATGAGTACCTCTTTGGGCACTGCTGCTCTGGGCTGCTGATTCCTTTCCAGCTCTTTCTCTGCATCTCTGAGACAAACCAGGAGCACTCTTCTATTTAACAATGGGGGAAGTTCAAGTGCTTTTGATCAATCAGCCTTACTCTGGGTCTCTGGAGGACCACGGCTGCAGCTCTCCTCCCCTTTGCTGTTGTGCTCAAAGGCTGCTCAAGAAGATCACATTTGTAGGTTGGCAATTAATAAAGAAATCCCATCATTCAGAAAAAGAGGGAAATTGTGTTAGAGCCAAGACGATGAGCTCGGCTGCTTAGCGGTGAAGAAACGTGTGCAAGGCTGGATTTTAACCTGCTTGTTATTTTTTTAAACAAAACATTGTCTGTCTCTTTCAACTCGTCTGGAAAGAGGGAAATAAATGTTTTCCTGGGGCCAGCCTAAAAAAGCTCTTCATCTCAGGCCTGAAAGGGAAGAGCTGAGGATCTGATTGTACCTGAATGGAGTCATTTTTTCCTCTCCTACAAAGTCCATCAAGCTCCCATGTATTGCAGTCTATTTAAGCAGCCGTCCTCAGCTCTGGGGGTCAGTTTGTGAGGGTACCCCCAGCTACTGGGGGAAGGGGAAATAAGATGCTGATGTGCCCCTGCAACAGGGAGGGGTTGAAGAAGAGAGAAAATGAGAACACAGAATTTCTTCCATGCTCTGTTCAACATGCGAGGAGAAAAAAAACCCCAACAACTTAGTGAAAGCCATTAAAGAGAAAGAGGAAAGGAGGAAAGAAAGGAAGAGGAGAGTCATTACAAAGCTTTGAGTCTGGAGGCCTTTACAATCCCTTGAACTGAATGTAGGCTGTCAGCAAAGAAGAAAAGCAGATGCTTTGCTGATAGTGCAGGGACCAGTAAAACCTGCTGTGCTTCTAATGAACACTGACAAAGCACTTTGGGAGGGCAGGGGAAGGAGAACCCACTGGCTGTCAGAGTCTGCCCTGTGGTGTGGCCTCCACCTGAACCACAATGCTTCCTCAGGAGGAACCTGATGGCTTCACCCAGGCTTGCAGGACTGTCCCGGGGCTGTGTGGAGGGAGGAGCAGGAAAGGTGCTGAGGGGCTCTTGGAGGACGGACTTTGGCAGGGAGGAGACTGAAGGCTCCCTTCTTCTTGCATCTGATTTGATTCCAGCCAAGGAGAGTTGGGAGAAGGCAGCCCTGCTCATATATGGGTTGGAACCTCCTGAACTTCCAGAGCAGGGCTTTTGAGGTTTCAGTGTTCCCCAGGGCTTTCCGGAGAGCCTTGCTGCACTCAGCCGTGGCAGGGCTGTGGGTTGCTGGTTTGGCAGTCAATGCCAGGTGAAGGTGCTGTCATGGGATTGCACCTACAGCTTGAAGCTCCTGATGTGGGTCCATGATTGCATCTCCTCCTGGAGTCCAAGTGGGACAAAGAATTTCCAGCTCAGGTGTGAGCTCTTTCAGCACCAAACCGTGCCATGGAGTGAGGCAAGAGCATGAACCCTCACATCCAGCTGTGAGCAGATGTTCCCTTTATGGATGGTCCCACAGATCCCATCTCCCTGCAGCTGGCTGGGAAAGCAAATATTCCCCTTCACGTCCCAACTGTTGCTGCCAATGCTGCTTTCAGCAAAGGCAACTTTTCCTTTAATGGGAAGAAGGAAGAAAGAGCCAAGATGGGCGAGAAGGGATGACAACAGTGTGAATTAGCAGTCCACACAGCCAAGAGATGGATGGAGTAACCTCTTTTATGTCTTATTCTTGCCCAGGGATACCTTTATCTTCTGTAGCATGGAAGGATTTTTAATCTTCCTCACAAAGACAATCTTTGCAGGAGGGGGAAACAATCAGCTTTTATGGGGCTCTTCATTCCTTTATTTATTTGCAAATTCTCAGCAACAGCCAAACTTGAGCAAAGGATAAAAAAAAAAAGAAAAAAAAAAAAAGAAAGAAAGAAACAAAACAGAAATAATCCAGAAAAGGTGAACAGGAAGATGGGTATTTTTCTTCTTACTGTATTCCACAGAATAAGAAATAGATGTCTTACATGTATATAAATAATAGCCATCTATAACTTACCAGTATTGAGATGTAAATGAGGTAACAGTGGGGATTTCATCTCATTCAGCATGAAAAATGAGTCTCCTGTTAGAGGGAGTTTCAAGACGTGCCTTTGAAGCTGGAGGCACAGACCCTTTCCTGAAGCAGGAGCAGAATGGGAGGCAGGTGAGACCCCTCCTGCCACCTGGGTACCCCCTCATGTAGAGTCTCCAGCAGCGTGGCCGGGCTTCCCTCTGCTGAAAAACTGGAGTGGGAAGAGGAATGGTCTGTGTGCTGCTGGAGAAGGGATATATGTTATTCTACCTGGAGCATGGGAAAAGGTCAGCCTCGAACTCCTTCCCTCTGAACCGTCCATATGAAGCAGCTGATAAGGCACACCTTGATGCTGGAGAGAGGCAAGGGGACCGTGGGCTCTCCAGGCACTGAGACATTTCTCCTCTTGATGCAGTGAGTACCCCACAGCACCCTGTATCCATCCTTTTCTCCAATTTTCCATCAAAAAGTTAGTTTACAAAGGGCTCTCGATGCGTACAAGAGTCTTCTTTCTCCATGAGTGTTTTCAGTCCTGGCATACCAATCGCTCAAGCGAGCTCCAGACGTCTTATTAACAATTCCAAGTGAGATCCTATTAAAATGGTGCTGTCAAGTTGGGTAGGACCAGCCTCTCTTCATCTGTCAAGGAGTCTCCTCTTGATTCCAGCTGCTTTAAAAACGAAATGAGTCAAAAAAAAAAAAAAGAGAAAAAAGACAACACCTCAAATTCACAGCATCTGCTGGGAAAACACAGATTTTGGTGGTCGTTATTTAATTTTACTGAAGTCGCTGTTCATGCAAAGTTATTCCCATGTAGCTCAGAATTAGGAAATCAGGGTCACAAAGATGAGGATCGATTGTTGTTTGGCTCCCTCTGAGAGCACTTGTCAGGAGGAGGTGGAGGAAAAAACCTACAATAAATAAGATTCCCCTAATGCTGCCACATCCTTGCTTTTCACAGGAGGTTTTTTGTTCACAATGGTATGACTGGAAACATCTTTCTGGAAAAACTCATGTCACAATGTTGTAAAGATGCTGTTCCTGAAGAGCTCTGTGGTCTCCACTCCTGATTGCTTATATACATATAAATGGTCTTTCACAGAATCCTGGAATGATCTGTGTTGCAAGGGACCTTAAAGATCATTTAGTTCCAATCCCCTGCCCCGGGACCCTTCTTTCACTTATTAAAACACAGAAGAGCAATCAGATCTTATACCTCAGACTGTGATTAATCATCCTACAAACAGCATATTGGCACGGAGAAAAGGAACAGTTCCTGAAACACGTGGGGTTTGTATCAAAGAGTTCAACTGGCAAACAAACTGGGAGGATCTGGGAAAACATCTGTTGGCTTCTGCACGCTCCCCAGAAGTCAAGGCTGCAGCGTGCCCTTGCGTTCTTAGCCCTAAAACTTGGCTTTGCCCATAAACCACAGCTTTAGGACTGGATAGAGAAATGCTCTGATCTCAGTGCTTCATGGCCTTGGAGCGTGGAGATTCATCCCTATGCTCCTCAGCAGTGGAAAAGGCAAGAACAGCATTTTTTTCCCATTGCTGCCTCTCCCTTCTTTGCCTTCCCAAGCTGCCGACCTTTCCTTGGAGAAGTCCTTCTCTGCTGCGCGTGGTTTGTTCACCATCCAGGCTACTGATGGTTTTTTTTTTTTCCTCTATCTAATATCTAAGTGCTGCCGTAGTAAACGGTCATTATAAAGCTATAAATAGTTCACAGCACTCCAATTAGGAAGCTGCACTTAATTGCATGGAGGAAAAAAAGACAGAGTCAAAAATTAGCTGCTGCTGCAGTCCTTGATGAGGAGACCCTTGAACTCAGCAGAAGGCGTTCTCAGGTCACTTCAGGGTCTGGATAGAGCTGGATTAGGTGGGTTTTTTTTATTTCCCTAGGTCAAGGATATGACTAGAGAGGCTGGGCCCTCTTCTCTCAGCAGGGAGAAACAGGGGGTGATGTTGGGAGAGTGGGAGACTGAGATTCCAGTTGTTTCTGAGCTCTGATAGCCACACCTGATATCACGTGCCATTTGGGCTGTGGATGAGAAGCTTCAAACCTTTTTTCTTGCTGCTGGCATCACTCCTGGTGTGAAGGAAGGCTCTACTGCCCAGGGCTTACCTTTCACTCCACCTGGTTCATGCTTTGGCCGTTGTCCTGCATATTCGAGAGAAACCAAAGGTGAACTCTGAGGAGTGATGGCAGAGCAGCCCGCCCTTGTCCCCAGAGCTTTGCTGAAGTCACCGATGCTGCTGGCACCTACCAAAGGGTGCGGGAATTCACAGGGAACTACAGCCCTACAGGGGTGGGTCAGCACTTTTATCTGCCAGCTTTCTGCGGGAGCATCCCAAAAAGCAGAGCCCAAAAGTTAGGCTGGAAAGAGCACTTGCGAGTGTCCTTTTCACATTGCTCAGCCGATGGCCTTCCTTTCCAATGCCTTTGGAGCAATTTGCATGCCATTACCCACAATGCCTGCAGCTGTAATGCTATTACAGCTTGGCAGTCCCTCTAACCTAATGATGACAAACACTGCAGTATTCCTTATCTGCTCTTGGCCAAAACCCCCCAATAATTATTTGTGGGGGAAAGTGATTTGTCTGCTTTTTTTTTTCCTTTTTTTTTTTTTTTTTCCCTTTCTTCCCCCTCTTTTTTATTTTTTTTTTTACCTTAAAAAGGCTCTGGAGGAACAAAATGGGAGAATGGGAAGTTTAGCACAGGGCTGGAGACCATGCTGTTCTCACTGCTTAAGCACAAGCCATGTCCCACACCTTCCACAGACGTTTTCCTGCCTCTTTTCCTGTTTCATTTATTACAAAGCAGTATTTCCTTTCATCCTCTGTCATCTCAGTTTTGGGGCAGGGACCTGTTTTTGGGAGTAATACTTCCAGGTGATGGTTTAAGTGCTGTCCTCTTCTAGGTCTGTGTTGCTCTCTAGGCATCCATGCTCATCTTTTGATGGGAAATTCGTATCTGAGTGATAAAATCAGATGTTCTGTGCTTTCAACATAACTTACGCTTTTCTGGTGATGCAAGTTGGTGTTTAAACCCTGAGACTGTGCCAGCTAGCTGTTTATTCCCCAGGAAAACTCCTGTTAAATGGTTGTTGCAGACCTGAGTTTTGCAATACCATGTTTAGTTGGTGCCTGGCTCCACCAGGATGGCAGCTTTTTGTCCTGGGGAGGGCACTGCTGGGCTAAAAGGAGACCCTCTGGAAAGTCAGGGACACTTTGGCAGGGTGGCTCCGTGGTGTTTTTCATTGTTCCCTGGCACAGACTCAGCTTTTCATTATCTTATTAAAGCAAACAGAACTGGGACAATAAGCCTTGTTTGCCCAGAGAGCAGAATCAGCTCCCGGCACGTGGCCGCTGTTGATCCAGTCGAGGTGATGGGTGACTCCAGGTGATGGGGACAATGCAGGGGTGGGTTCAGGGGTCCAGGGGAGGGGAACAGGGCTGAGTGAAGGGCTTCATGTTGAAGCCGGCACGGGGCTTTCTCCAGCCTGGTCCCAAAGAGGCAGGGCACTAGCTCAGGGTGTCATGCCAGGCTGGCCCGTCAGCCCCGTCTCTCCAGACAGAAAATGGGAGTAATAAAGCTCATAAAACACCCGTAATAAGTCTGGGTTTGGCTCCTGCAGAAAGCCCTGCTGCTTTCCCCTCTGCAGCTCGCTTCCTTCTGAAACATCCCATGAACTTCCAGGGGATAGCAGGGAACACACGCCTGGGACCGGGTTTGCAGTGGCTGAGCATTCAGGATCCCATCCTTTATTTTGGTATCACCAAGGAGGGCTTTGTGAGCAAGAGTTGTTTGGGAACCTTCCTGAAAACAGAGTCGCAGCAGCACATCCAGAGCTGGCTGAACTGTAGGAGAGGTAACCAGGCTCCCTTGTAAAGCTGCCCCTCCCTCCCCCTCCCACACACTGGCTTATTAATTAACCTCTGTTAATTAAGCTGCAGCTCTCATTGCTAGAAGGTATCGGCATGTTCAGGAGCTTAGCAGGATTAAACATTATTAGATGTTCTTGGATAATAACAATGCCTCCGTGCGTGGAGCCTGAGTTTGGTGACTGGCCTGTAAACTGGAGCTAGAAAAGTAGGGGAGAAAGTTTTATTGGAGTTGTGCCCGCAGCAGTTAGTCTGCTCTGTGGAGAGAAAGAAAAAAGGTGTTTTCCCTACCTGAAGTCTCCTTAACCTCACCTGGGGAGCCAGAGCGACAAGCAGCCTCTGGAAAACAGCGAGCAGCAGGAGCTGGTGACGCAGGAGATGGTACAAACCAAACTCGGGTGCTTTGTTTGGCTGAGATTAGTTGAAATTTGTCCGGTTTGGGACCCCTTTCCCTTATCTGTTCAGTGTTGAGCCTTGTGATGCCACCCTACATCCTGGGAGAGCATCCAGGCTAGAGCATGAGGGGGATGTTTTCGTCCCTTTCCCTCTTTGTCTGAGGATCCTATAGCAATCCTATAGAGAAGCGAAGGCAGACGTGGAGCGTGCCAGCTTATAAAGTGAGCAAACATAATATTTACATCAGTAAGACTCGCCGTGTTTGACTAGAAGCTAAACAATTTAAAGGGAAGATTGATTTGTTACGTTAAAGGGTAAACCGGGTCAGGGTTATGAAAAGAAGCTTTAAATACCATTCACAAAAGCAACATCCCAAATCCCCCCGCTGCTCTTTCAGAGCTGGAAATGTCACAAAGAGATAATTCAAGCAGTGGAGGAGCTGCCACATGAAAGCGGCTGCGAAGATGTGTCCACTTCATCCAGTTCAATGCAGGCAGCTGGATCGGGAGCTGGGAATTGTTGAATATTCAAGCTGTTTCCAGGTTGTTGGTTGATTTATTATTTATTTTAACTCAGGGGCAGAAAGCTGAAAATTTCCCATAAAACAAGAAGCGGGATTCAGAGAGACGGCTTGTTTAGATAACAATGCAGCAACCTAAAATTGTTCAAAAGAGCTTATAAAAGTAAACAAAGCGAGCGTGAGAGAAATTCAAATGTTTCCCTTCCCTCCCCTCCACCCCTCCAGTCAAACTTTTAATTGCCGGGAATTCAAAGCAGCTGCATTTTCTGCTGGAAAAGCGCTCCGTTGCATTTTTATAGCAGTTTCCTTTTACTGGAAGAGCCTCGGGAGCAGGATGGGTCTTCGCTCTGCGGGTCACATGGGCTGTGTGTGAAGCAGGGAATTTTGGGGAGGGGCATGGGGGAAGCCAAAAAGGCTCTGGCTGCCTATTAGGTGGCTAATAATCTTTCATGGCAGAAAAAAATGAGGGTTATTTGGCCCTGAGTCATGCAGTGAATGGCCTTTAGCATGTTTCACCCATTTTCCCATGAGCAGGCTGTGACTTTTTCCTCCCCAAATGAACCATGACAAGCCCCTATCCAAACAGTAATAATAGTAGTAATAACAGTAATTATCCCAGCAGCAATATTAATCATAAAACCCTCTTTTTTTTTTCTTTTTAATTCTCTCAAGAGCACTGAGCCACTGATGGCTGCTGCCTGTCTGGGCTGCTCTGCAGGAGTCCTGCTGCTCCACGCAGTTTCTGGCTGGGAGCACAATGACCCAGAGCTCATCTAGGTGCTTGGTGCTCATAAACAGAGCGCACTGAGTCCTCTGGGGCAGAATTTGGGCATTTCAGGCTGGTGGAGCTCCGTATGCTTGCTCCCTTTTGCTTTCAGGAATGCCCAGTGGGTCTGGTTCTGCCCGCTCCCACACCAAACCCCAGCAGCTTTATCAGGAGGGAATAAATCCTCCTCTGATACCACTGAGGCTCCAGCTCAGTGCTAAAGTCATCCATAGCCCCAGGTGCTCCTCCGTGGTGGCTGCCCTTTGCATTCCCAAAGCTCTCTGGGTGCAGGGGAGGGACACATGTGGAAGGGATGATGAAGCTTATCCAACGTGAAAGGGCAACTGGGCGAGCAGCATCCTTGCTTGACACTCTGCTGCTTGGGAGATTTCCTCCCCCTTCTATTCCCTTTCCTTCTTTGCTCTTCCCAAGCAGGAGGGCAAAGCAGAGGCCTGCTGGTGTTTCTCCATGCCAGCAGATTGGGGAAGCTGTGTCAGGGCTGCAGCGAGAGGGGATGCTCATGCATGGCCAGCACATGGAGGGGTTCCTAGCCAAGCCAAGGAAATTCAGCCCCCATCCCCATCCCTACGCCGTGGGTAGGGAGGCTCAGCACTGTGGCAATTAATCACTTTGTAAATATCTTCTCTTTTACAATAAGCACTTTGTCGGAAATTGCATAACTTATAATCCAATTAAACAATAATTACATTGTAATGGATTTGTAACAATGGCATTAATTAACTTTTATTGCCCTGTAAATTAAGCATGGTATTGATACGGAGTTGGGAGCAGACAGCTGGCTCTGGTGGTGGCAGGGGAGGGACTGGGAGCCCCAAAAACTCTTGCAGGGATCACCAAGGTCTGTGGTCACATAGTTGGCCTTGGCAAGAGGGAGTTTTGTCCAAGCTGTGAGTACATCCGTGTGCATCCTCCGCCTCCTGGGAAGCCTGTTTTTCTGGGGAAGGGAAGGGTCTTGGCGGCCAGAAGTCCCTGGAGACTGGTTTTGTGGCATTGACGTGGAGTCAGTGGCAGCACTGGTGGCTGGTGGAGGAGTGGGAAGCCAGTTCCCATGTCAGGAGAGCTGCACTCCCACGTGTTGATGCTCATCCCTACCAAGCACCAGATTCACCCACAGCCTGCAGGTGCTCCAGAGGTGGGAGCTGGGGCCTAGGTCCTCCAAGGTACTCTGATACCTATCCTCACTTCTGGTGGGAGGACCTGTGGTTCACTATTGGGAAATCACCCTCCTGGAAGGGTTTCTTGGCTGACCGTGGCACTTCAAAGTGCCTGGTGTGGATAGCAAGGCGATGTGCTCTTGCCAGCTCGATTGTCACCAGTAAGTGATGCTGGGAAAGTGCTCCTTGCCCAGTTAGTAGGGAGAGAGGAGCCCTGGGAATGGCTGGAGCTGCAGCTGCTGGACACTTACCCTGTGCTTGCAAGGCTCTCCTATTGGCAAGCCTGGAGGAGCGGTGCCTTTATCCCCTTTTTCAGTGTTGCCAGGCTTGGCACCACTGGAGCAAGTGAAGGGTTGCTTCAGCAAGATCTGCTGCTCTCCTGGCAGGGAAACTCTTCTGGGGATGAGGAGAGTGGGGAGATGTTTTGCTGAAGGGTCAGGAGGCTGCTACGTACAAAGGTTCACCTTTCCATCTTTCAGGAGGTTTGTGTCTAAACACTTCCAGCTGCTTTTGTTCTCCCCTGAGCTCAACACCAGTGCTGTGGGTCAAGGGATTGGGACTGGCAAGAGTAGGGGTGCCCTTCTGCCTCTCATCCCACCCATGCCAACCCTTCCAGCCCAGCTTTAGGTCTGCTGGAGACAGAGCCTGCAACTCCTGGATGAGCTGCTGCCTGCCTGGCATGAAGGGCAGGATTTCACAGCAGCTGCTTTGGGAGCAGCTTCCCAAGAGGGAAGGGCAACCAGAATCCTATCTGGGCCATCAACCACAGGCTTTCAGTTGGAGCAGGGAGACAAATCCTGCCCCGTTTATGGCTGGGGGTTTGGCGACTGCATGTGAGTAAGGGTGTTAGCACATGCTGGGACTCATTGCTTTGCTGTCCGGAGATGCTTTTTCTGGGATGAGTGGCTTTTCCTGAGTTCAAGCAAGGAGCCAGCAAGTTGAGTGCTGGGGAGATTGGTAGCCAAAGCGAGATGCCAGATGGCATCTTCTCTGACTAGACAGTTGATTCATTTTTGGGAGGATTCCATTCTGTGCCGATGCTCCTTGACACCTCAGAGGTGTTGAGGGAAACGTTTGCAGCCTAAATCCCCAGATTTTGGAAACTAAATCTCCAGGTCTCCCAGGGTTTGCCTCTCCTGCTCCTGAACACACAGCAGGCATGCCTGGTGAAAGGGTGGAATTTATTGCCGAGGCTTTAAAAACATGTTCCTTACATCAGGCATGCTCCGAAACTTGAAAATCAGCCCGGCCGCTCGCACAACCGGTACAGTGATGCAGATAGGGAAATGTAACAAAAATAATTATCCTTTTGATCTGGCTTAATCTCTAAATCTCCTCCCCACCTTCTGAACCTTGTTGAACTACCTCTCTGCTCCCTCTTGGGTTTCTGCCTCGCCGGCATCCTCCTGCTTTGCCACGTGTCTGCTCTGAACTCTGCAATCACCCAGGTTGAACAAGGAGCCAGGATTTGGCTGTACCTTGTCCTAGTTTGGGGGGGGAGGGGGGTGTGTGCTGCTTTTTCTTCTTTGTACAGACAAGTTTACTTTGTAAAATGTCACAGTTTTTATAGTCAAAAGACCCATCTTATTAATGGAAAACAACTCGCCGGGGCTCAGCTCCCCTCTTGGCAGAGCAGACAAGGCACGGCTGCTGCCGGTGGGCTTCTGCGATCGGGATCACAGCATATAAAACAATTATGGAGACCTGCCACCTTGTGGGAGCTGGGAGATGTGGCAGGACCCCCCCTCCAGCCCCTCACTCTCTGAGCAGGCTGGATTTAAGGACACCTTCAGGCTGGATTTTGGGATGTGTACCTGTATGGAGCTGGAGGATAGTGATGGGGCAGCGTTTCACTTTGCCTTCATTTAGACTGGGTTCCTCTGGACGCTTCTGGAGCAGTTTCCTGTGCCTAAAAAGGGGCAGGATAGTTATAGCCACTAAAACAATAGTTAAAAAACACCCTCCCTTAAAGAAACCAAAGAGGAGAGAGAAATAAGTGAAGAGAGACGGTAGGAGGTGAGCTGTGGGGATGGGTGATGGGAGTGCCATCCATCATGTTTGCTTTCGCCCGGTGGGAATTTCCACTCTCCCTCTCCAGCCCGCGTTCCGGCTCTGTGGCTGCCTCCGTGTGCATTTCCCCAGGGCCCCATCCCTTCATCCTGGGTCAGTGGTCCATCTTCTCGTGCTCCACTGAGGACCCGTCGCTGCTCCACGGGGCTGTCATTGGGAAGGTGAAGAGCATCTGTGGGAGTAAAAACCAGTGTTTGTGGCAGCTTGGTTTTTCTCCTAAAGAGTTTCTGATTCTGGAGGAGAGGTGGGTGTAGTGATGTGTGGAAATCACTCCCCAGTATTGCTCAGAGGCTTCCCTTTTTTTGCTCCCCTCTCCTTTATTGAGTTTCCATTTTCTGTTTAATTGAGGAAGTTAGTTTTCCTCTCACCTGGGTGTCCATCCTTCCATCCCCAGTCAGGTTGTGCTCTCACAGCATCCAGCCTTCCTGCAGTGATGGGATATGATGTTGTTACGGGGAGCTCTGACTTGAGGTGGGCACCAGGCAACAAGAGCCAGTGTGCTCCTCGGGCAGAAGGATCCGGTGTGCGAGCAGATCCGGTGACCAAGGAGGGGGGAAAAAGAGCTACAGGATAAAACCAGAACGAATTAACTGATTCTGTAAACTGCTCTGAGCCGTTAAATGAAATACTTTTCGTGGCTGGTTGTGAAACATCCACGGGATTTATTTCATTTATTTAGAAGAGCATGGGGATGGTTCTTCCTCCGTGAGTCCCTGGGTACCACAAGCATCCTTGGCTGGGCACAGTGGGGTGGGAGTCCCTTGCCTCGCTTGAGCCTTGCAAAGGGGCACCCGGGGTCGGTGCCACCCCTGGGCTGGGACTTGAGGGGTGTGGGCGAGTGGGGGCTTACTAGGAGGAATAAAATGAGGCTGCGTCCTGAGCAGGAGGAGGGGGCAAGACAGGAAATCTTCAAGGAAATTTCCTTTCCCTAAAGGAAATACATAAATTCCCAAATCACTGTGAGGTGGCAGGAGGAGAACCCCAGAGGGGGCCAGGCAGGCCCCAGCTATGGGAACAGGGCGAACAAGTGTCCCTGTGTGAGTGCCTTCCACCCTGAGGGACCCAAGGAGTGCAATTATTACCATTTATTTAAGCTTTTTAGACTGACATGTCAGAACTTGAACCTCATCCCACTGAAATCTCGAGTCCTGTAAATCCTCTGGTTAACTGGGAATTCCTCAGGCATTGAATCCCTGAAGCTTTTTAGCTTTTTCTTTTTTTTTTTTTT
>VWZF01000569.1:553032-647937 GCA_013396755.1 Sclerurus mexicanus | reverse complement strand
TTTCTGGATTTGGGTCCTAACACGTCCCCTGGGGCTGAGCAGGCGCTTCCAGCAAACCCAAGCATCCTGATCCACCCTGTGCCAGCTAAAACACCCCGGGATGTCCTGGGTCACAGGAGGAAACTGAAACATTTTACCGGGTTATGACACATGTGCTTGTACTTTTAAAAGGGAGGGGAAGGAGGAGGAAGGAAGAGTAATTAATCACCAAAGATACTTTGCTCGTTTATTTTAACAACTGGAGTTTAGCTTGAATTATTTATGCTGAAGCTTCATAATGCACTAGGAAATGCACTGCAACATATGTCATCCAAAGAGTGAAGCCTGGGTAATGTGAAACCACTCTCCAGCCCTATTAAACCCACGTTTAAGTGGGAAGAGGATGACTTTTTTTTTTTTTCTCTCCAGCAAATTAATAATGTGTGCTGATTAGCACAAAACAGATTAGCAGGGTTCCTTTCCATGCACTTTGTTTCGTCAATAGAAAGTTAATTAACAGCTCTCTGCCTTCTGATACCCAGTTATAAGCCAGCACTTCGGACCTTCATCTTAGATTATAAGTTTGTTAAGTTTCTTTAATTTTAGATCCAAGCTGGCTGGGAGGGCTGTTTTCACAGCAGATAGGCCCAGCTTGGATTAACCAAATTTTCTGTATTTCAGGGTGATGCAGGATGGGGTAGAGCACTGGGGCTCTTTCTTCCACCATGAAATTACACCCTAGTTTACCCCAAAAACGCACCAGAAATGGTGTATTGAAAATTTGGGACACAGATAAGCAGGAGTGATAAGGACAGAAAATAGAGTGTGGCATGTGAGATGCTCTAAACATTTTTAATAATAGGGTAAAGCTTTGTAAAATAAGAACAGCACCCTGTTACAGTCCCAGGGGCCCAAACGGATCCTGATCAGAGGCTCCAGTCCTAGGTTGAAAATCCCTGGTGTGAGACTGGCTGATCTCAGGGTGAGGAAACATTCACTCCTATAGTGTTGTTGTGCTGGATCCACATTAAAAATTAAATGAGGGCTACAAGTCTTGGAAGTTTTGGCACCCCAGAATAGACTCACTGTTAGAGGATCCCACGAGTGCCTGAAAAAAGTGACATTATAACACGGTCCTTTGCTCATACCTTCAGCTACTCCT
Organism: Sclerurus mexicanus; assembly: GCA_013396755.1. Classification (NCBI taxonomy): domain Eukaryota; kingdom Metazoa; phylum Chordata; class Aves; order Passeriformes; family Furnariidae; genus Sclerurus; species Sclerurus mexicanus. The sequence goes on along the minus strand of VWZF01000569.1, from coordinate 646,796 downwards.
CTCTTTCTCAAATCCCCGAGTGGTTTGATTTCCCACATTTGCCTTTATTTTCCCATAATTAGTGCACTCGCTACATGAAAGCCCTGGCAGAGCTGCATTCCCCACCCACATCAAACCTGGTCATCTCCCCCTGCCCGAGGCGAGGATCTGGACCGTCAGGTTTCACACACGGGCATCAGCAAACCTGCCCGCGATGCCCACGCTCAGGGGCCAGGTGCCACCCAAACTCCTCTCCGAGCTGTATCTTTGAAGGAGACGAGCCAGAGTCCTTCTCCCAACTCCCCCTGCTGGGTTTCAGCCCTCCCCTTCCAGCCTTGGCATCCCAACCACCACCCACGGAGGAACCACGAAGAAGAGAGCCTTGTGCCCAAAGACGCTGCCCAAATTAAGGACGAGCCGGAGCTCCCGGCCTTTGATCTCGAGTGCGGGGATAATAACTCATCCGGCTGACAGCAGCTTCCCCCTCCCCTCTCCTGCCCCCGCCCCGCTTAATTAAAGGGAACAAAAGAAAAGTTGCTAATTAAAAGGAACAAGGGAAGGAGGGGGAGAGCACGTGGGACGGGAGGGATGGGGCGGGCGGTACCCGGGACACTGGGATGTGGAAGGGTTGGGAAGGAGCCAGAAGCGAAGCTTTGTCGCCCGTGTCCTGCGCGCAGGCTGACCTGTGCTGGTGGATATGGGACAAAAATCCTCTAGCAAGCCAAACCCAGGGGCGAGAGGCAGCAGAACCATCCATGTGCAGCACCTCTCAGGGCTTGCATTGCATGGCCTGCTGTGTCATGATGGGATTGAATCACAAAGCCGCCTTCTCCCCACCCTCCAGCTGCTCTTTCTTGGATGCAGGGAAAGATGGCCCATCATTTTGGCCAGGTCCCTGCTGGGCGTCCCCTCTTCGTGACTTACGGCAGTCCCAGCATGCCATAAAGTGGGGGTGGTTGTGAGAGAGGGATTGTGAAGTGCAATTATGGGGTAAATTTGTAGGCAAATGACTGGTGGTGCTGATGTGTGAAACATTTGCATCTGGAAAGGTCTTCTGGCAACTTTCAGTGAGGGAAAAAAATGTAGCCTGTAGGTCCAAAGACCCCTTCTACCTGTAGTAACCTCTCCTGGCTTTATCGTATCTGCTTATTCCCGGGGACTTTGCAGTGTCTCTTCCACCTTGAGGAAGAATGACAGGCACCAGCAACAATTCCCAGGCATGTTCACATGCAAAACAGCCATTCCTTCAAAGCTTCAGGTTATAGGCACCATGCTTGGAAAGGAGGGATGCTCTTCAGAGGGGATGTGGCAGAGCCCTGCCTGGCTGCTCCCCGTGTGGCACAACCCCTGTCCCTTGGTGATGGCTCATGCTGGAGCTCATCCTCACCCCTAAATGATCCATGAGGACTTTTAATGGTTCAGGAGAAATAGATTTTAGTCACAGCTTTCACTTAATAGCTTTCCAGCAGCTTCACAGTACAGTGCTTTCCAATCCTCTTAATGCATGTCCTGATGGGAAGAGACCCCATGTTTCATGCGCTGTCCCTCTTCAGCAGGTTCCCGCTGAGCAGATCTCCTTGCTCAGCACTACCTGGGGTCTGTCTCCCCTAACTTTGGGTTTGTAGGCGGGATGTGCTTTCCCTGGGGAAGGCAACACTGTTTTAGACCCCCCATCTCTCCCTGGTGCTGAGGGAGATTGGCTGCCCTGCATCTCTCCTATGAGAGGGGTGCTGATTTGGGAATCAGGCCGGGCAAAGGAGCACCTCACCTTGGAACGTGTGTCCAGCCAAGGGCAAGTGAGGATGTTCACGAAGAAAGTGGGGTTAGATCTGCTCACTCATAACCTGCCAGCAACTTGCTGTCCCCAGCAGAGAGGTCCATGTTCATCCTCCCATCCCATCCCTGCTCTGTGTGGTCCCCGGGGAAAGCATGTGCTGTGTAGGGCCAACAGTTGGACTTGTGGATCCTTGTGGGTCCCTTCCAACTCAGGATATTCTGTGACTCTGTGCTGCCCTTCCATCTGACGCTGGAGGGCCCTTTCAAAAGCACAAATTAAAGCTGTTTCCATCTTAACCTCCGTGCTGTCCCTGTGCCTGGTTTTGTGCATAATTCATGTCTTCAGGCAGATGTACTCTGCCCCTCCGTAGATAATGCCCCACTGCCACTGAAGTTGTTCCTATCTCTGTTTCCATGTGTCTGAATCCTACTGCCTTCCAGGCCAATGGCATTTTTGGAGGAAGACCCTTGAGCAATTCTGCATCCTCTCCGGGAAACAGCCTCAACTCTTTGGGGGGATTTTTAGATTTTTATTAGGATGATGATTTTCTCCTTGTTTTCTTCCCTGTGAGTCGTCCTTCATCTGCTGGCAACCTGATGTTGTGCTGACAGACAATCTGACCTGACATCAGTGGGGTCGAAAAAAAATTTAAAAAAAAAACAAACCAAAGCTTAACAATAAAATAAGCAGCCAGGGCTGGCAGAAGGAGAGGAGAAAGTCAGAGGGGTGGCTCAGGGAGCTGAGCAGCTGCCAGCAAGCAGAGGGGAGAAAAAGCAATGAAGGATGGAAAGAGGGCGAAAACCTTGTGAGAGAAACCAAGGAGAAAAGGAGGACACAAAGAGTTGTAGGGGAGTGGGGAGAGTTTGGGAGGGACTAGGAGAAGATTTCATCAGCGTAGCTCCATCCACACATGCCAGCAATGCCGTGGTCCCGCTGTACCCAAATTACTCTGGGCTCTGGGGAAGACACCTCACACCTATTGTTTTGAAAAATGGCTCCTGTTCTGCCTGTCTTGCCATTACAAATAGAGGAGCGACAGGAGTCAAGGGGAACGTCAACTTCCATCCAGGAGCCATGGGCTAAGCAAGGAGGAGAGCAGCAGCAAGGGTGGGGGGACGGCCCATCTCCCTGCCTCCTCATCTGTAATTAACCCCAGTGCTAATGAAGTGCAACCAGACAGCTCCTTCCTGTGATGGAAAGCTCACAAGGAGCACCACTGGCTAATGAGGACATTAGAGGCTGATCTCCTCCTTGTCATCCTCCTATTGTTTTAATATTAGGCTAATTTCACTTTAATGTAGATTAATTGGCACCTTTCTGCATCCAAATTCCTTGGAGGGTTAAAAATCCTATTGTTTGCAGTCAAAAATCTTATTGTTTTTTTCTTAAATTCTATTTCCCGCTCACACAAAAGAGTTTCCTTGGATTTGGAGGAGTGGTGGAGAAAAGGAGAGTATCTCTGCTGCAAACCAGAAACAAGACCCAGACAGAGGCTGAACAGGAGGAAAAAACACGTTTCATTATTCAGTGTGCAAATTCATCTCGTCCATTCCCTCGCTGGGCAAGTGCCATTCCCTCTTTGCTCAGCATGATCGCAGAGAAGAATGAAAGGAGGCTAAATATGGCAAATAATGTGAGGAAAAAGCAGGGGCAAGTGTCATCAAGTGTCTGGCCTTGCAGTCTAAAGGAGTCAAAAGCCCTACTATTTGTATAAATGTCTTTGCTCATTTTCCTCCTGGGGTGAATTTGGCAATCCCTGCATTTCCATGTGGTGAGCAGCCACAATACAGGCCTGCCTGTGCTGTCCCACTGTTGTGCTGCAAGGCTGGAAAAAGGAAGGGTAATTGCACAGACCCAGACGTTGGCTCTGTCCAACTGAGGCAAAAGTTGAGAGGCTTGTGGTGGCGTGGAAAGCGGCACCAGCTCAGCAGGAGCTGCGAGGGAAACCTCCAGATCCTTTCAGAAGCTCGTCAGAGCAAGGCTGGGTGGAAAATCCAGATGGGAAACCAGCAGAGTCTTCTGAAAGTTGTGCAGCAGTGGGACAGTGGCTGGTCCGTCACTGCTGTGAGATAGGGAGGGTGATTTGGAAAGGGAGACAAGGTTAGATTAGGTTTGCAAATGTCCTTCAGGCTCTGTGGGCCACGCTGCTGGGATCACATGGAGCGTGGGCTAAATAGTCCAAGGCAAAGCTGTCTTGTTGGTGCATCTAAGTTTTGGTAGGCGTGCAGGTGGGGAAGGAAAAGGCAGTGAGCTGGCTCTGAGTTTGGCACAGGGTGAATTAAGGGGGAAAAGATGGGGAGTGGTAAGGGACGCATGAGGTGGAAGTGGTTTTTTTCCCCCCACTACCTTTGGATTTCTCTCACTGGGAGCACGTGTTGCTGTGGTGGGTGGAGGTGTCTCCCTCCAGTCTGGTGCTGTCTCAGAAGATCCATGTCCATGAGCTGCAGCAAGACGCTGCGTTCAACCCCTGAGCTCCCCAAATATCCTCACTGCCCGTGTGCTGCCTCCTTGTCTGGCTGGAGTGACCCAGGGGACTGGCCAGGCAAGGAAGCCCAACCCTGAGGAGCAAAGACTGGCTTGGTTATGAATCTCATTGCCATAGGCAATATGCACATGCCTGTCATCTGCCAGTGGGCCAAACTTAAGTTCAGCTGGTGACAACTGTAGCAGCTCGGGCAGGATTTATGGATCTATGATTTTCTGCTTCAGGAAATATTTTCCACCCCCAAGCATGCAACTCTGAGGTAATGCTGCCCTTTAATAACGGGAAAAAAAATCTGCAACCTTGGATGTTATCTTCGTATTTCTCATTACTGGTACCCTAATCATGTCCCCATGCAAAAAAGCAAGATCCTTTTTACACCTGACTAATTCTGCTGCTGTTATTCAGTGTTGCTTTCACACCACTTCCCAAGCCTGCCAAGACACCCTTGAACCTGTTTAGAAAAGGTTAGGATGCTAATTAAGAAAAGCTATTCCCTGCCCCTGCCCCGTCCTCAAACCTGAGGGAGAAATGTAAAAAAGTGCATGAGCTGGAGCTGGAACTATTATTACTCTTTCTTCTTTTCCTGTGTTATGAAACGTATGTCCCACTTTTCCCCACGGAAATACTCTGCTCCTGCAGGCCCTGTGTGCCAATGTGAATATGGGACAAGAGGTTAATTTGTAGCCCTGTGATGCACGAGCTTTCCCTTTGCACAAATATTGATCTAAGGCTGTTCAAATATCCATCCTGGCCGTAATAGCAGCGGTGTGATATTGCTGCTGGAGATGCACAAGGACATCGGAGGGGAAGGGAATGGAGAAAGAAAGGAGAGATGGGTCAGAGCCGCGGGTTGGGAATCTGTGTTCTCACCTTCTCCCCTCCCTTCTCAACTTAAATATCTCTTTATTGACATTTCTCTCACTGGGCTGAGCGATCTCTCAAAAAAGAGGGAAGCAGCGGTGTTGTTCCACCCTGGGCATTCATTAGACGGTATCATTTCACCACTTGAGTTGTCTGAGCTGCCTGGGTAGTGTTTAGGAGGAGGTTAAATAAAGCTGTTGAGTCCTAGGCAAATAAATCTCCCTTTGCCAGCTCAAAACAGAGGAGACCTTCCACTCTCCTGCCTCTTCCCTGGAAGAAGAGCAGTCAGAACAGCTCCTTTGCTGAAGGACCATGAGCAGGGCTGGTTCTGTCCTTCAGCAGCACAAAACCGGCCAAGCTGAGGAGACGTGGAGGTTTTAACCCACTTCAGTGGGCTTTGAACACGCTGTGCTTTAGGCAAAACTCCCATTCCCACTGCCTGGTGGCCTACACCTTGCTCCACACCAAAGCTCTCCAGAATTCCTTCTCCCTGAATAATAATGAAAAACCTATGTAAATTAGCTGATTAGTCAGCTCCACTAATTAGCTAATTACTCCGCTCTGCTTTCACTTGTGCTTTCCCGTCCTTTCCCCAACCTCAGGTCGAAGGAATGAGCGCGCGCGTGGCCACGCCGAGATCTTATCCTGCTTTGAAGGCTTTAAACTTGCATGATTCAGCCATGTAGGGCTGACACGTGGCCAGCCTTACACGACTTCTCCCTTTCAGCTTCCTCGTGTTGAGTGATGCACCTGCCTCCTGTGCCGGGGACCGGCGAGTCTCCAGTGCCTCTTATGCAACCGTTCCCTCCTCCGTCCCCGCTGCCTCCAGCTATACCCACTAAACTCCAGCCCTTCCTCCTGCTTCGTGTGACATCTCCCTGCCTACAGATCCTGCAGGTTTTCCCCAAAAGCTGGAGGCGAGGGGATGTGTTGTCTCCCAAACTGCGTCCTGGCACCAGCGAGATGTGGTAACAGTCTCACGGGGTCACACCAGGCATCCCCCAAGCACAAGATCCTCTCTCCGATTCAGGCAATAGCGTGTCCCTGGAAACCTGTGTAAGTGCAGGGTGAACAGGTAGTGGTGTTATTCCAGAATGCTTTCCCAGCCTCCCATGGTTTGTGGATCGAGGACCTCCTCACCCCGAAGTGATGTGTTTGTACGTAACAGCCTCCGCACAGGAGGAAAAATCCAGATTATTTTTATGAACTCCTGCGAGCTTTGGGAAGGCACAGATCTTCTGTTGAAGAGTCCCATGGCACAGACACACGCAGGGTATAAAAATAGCTCGATTCTTTTGTTCTAAACCAGTGAGTTTCCTCCGATGCCCCTAGTTCTTGCTCCAGGAGAGGTGGAAACAGCTTTTCTTGTGATTCTCGGTTCTCTGTCGTATCCGTTTCCAAGGCTGAGGAACCCTTACCCAACTAATGTTCCTCATTCCTTTGATCATCTAGTTGCCAGCCTCTGAAGTGGTCATCCTCTGAATCCATAGTAGTTACCCTATAACCTTCAGATAGGGAGGGGGGTAACACAGCTTCATGGAGAACTCACGGCTGGGTCAGTGCTTTCTGCGTTGCCCTGTGCTTTTTTTCCTGCAAGTCTTTTCCTTGATCCTCCGTGGAAATTTATGAGCATGGTAGAAACCTGAGAGGGTCAAGGAGAGGAGGCCGTCTTGGTCAGGGGGGCCCAAGCAGAAAGTCTGCAGGGGGAAAATTAATGGATTGTGAAAGAGAGAAGTGTCAGTGGGAGAGAGACAAAAACAAAGTGCCAGAAAAGAGCCTGATAATCTTCAGGTGGACATTTTTATGTGGCTTTGGCTGTTTTGCAGTTCTTGCCCCCTCTGTGGGGAAGGAGTGGGAGATGAGCAGGAGAGCTGGTCACACCATGGTAGAGACCTTCCCCTTACCAGGAGCTGCACAGAGGAAGAGCATGCCATGTGTTTACTGTCTTGCTAAGCACTGGTTTTTAATGTGGGAAAGCAAAACTTCAAAAACCGAGTACTGTTTTTATTCTAGTAGCATATTGGACCCTCTTCTGAGGTATTTTGGAGTGACTGTGACTGTCATCAGCTGCAGGTCACCTGCAGAGGATGTTAAGCAGGGAAGTTCCTCACCCCATACCTGCTGTTAGCTTTGAGAGCACTGTTAAGTTGCCTTTACTCTTTTGCTGCTGTCACATCATCTTCGAGGAGGGCTCAGCAAGTAAATGAATGACGATCCCATCTGTAATCAGGGGCAGGATTTTCCCCCTCACCTCCTCCTGCCTTTCCCATTTATGGATAGAAATGAAGTCTCTGGTACGGACCCTTAAGCTGGTTAGACACTTGAGACTTGGAAGTCCTTAAGCACATTAGCAGCTGGAGGTCCATTATTATTCATTGAATCTCTCTGGGGTAGATTGGAATCCTCCTTTTAATTGTCTGCATTTCCCTCTGTCCTTTTATCACAGAAGAAAGAAAGAAAAAGGGCGAGAGACAATCGTGTTATCTCATTACCCATCCCGGCCCCGGAATGGGATGCAGGCTTGAGTCTGCTCTTCCCCTCCAGCCAAAGGAGGGAGCGTTGCCCATTTTACATATTAATGGCAAAATTACATTCTCCCCCCCCTTATATCTCCCTTAGCACGCTGCAGTTAATAATTCACATTTCATTAACACGTCTGTGTGGCCTTACGGTGTTTCCCTTCTGTCAATGAAGAGATATTGGGAAGGCTTAGAGGAGTGGGAATTGGGGCAGGACAAGCTGAAACAGCTGCTAAGATCAGTCAGGCTGGACTTGAAGCAAACGAGCTTTCAGAGCAGGGGACTTTGGGGCACTCCTCTGCATAATTACCATAGAGCAAAGGTACTGGGGTCACAGCTCCTCAACAGCTTGTAAGGAAGCAGGGAAGGTGCCCTGGACTGACCACCAGCAGGAAAAAGTCTGATAATATCATCCCATTGACCAAGCAGGTGGACTAGGGCAGGAGAACTGTTAGGGACCATCAGAACACAGGCAATTCTCTGCCTGGCTGTAGCAAAGTGCTGCAGAGGGGAGGGAGATGGGGAGATGGGGACACCAAAGCTCATCTGAGCAGCCATCGTGGGCAAGCTCTCCCTCATCGTACAGCCCTCCTGGAGAGCAGGACTGCCCCACGCTTGTAGGCCAAGCATTGAACTGGTTCCACTCCCAAAGCACCAAGCCTCTGGCAGGAGCAGTTCTGAAGGGGGTTAAATGAAATCCACCCTCGGAGAAGTTGGCCATACAAGTCCTACTGCCAGCTTAAAGAATTTTACATGAGGAAACTTGTCTCCTGAGCTTGGTTTTCCACACACTGAAACATTAATCAACTTTTGAACCATGTACCATATGAAATATTCATCTTTTCTTCTTGTGAAAAACAAACCAGAAACCCCAGCTATCTTCAAAGCTGTCTCGTGGCTTTCCATGCTCTGATCCTTTAGGAATTGCTGTGTCATTTTCACCTAAGTTTATTCTGTGATTGCTCGAGAGCGAGCGAGCTAAAATCACTTCTAGAATGACTTTACTGGTGTGTTTGGGTTTGAGAAACAAATGGGTTTGCACTTGGACTTTTCTGGCCAGACACAGGCTGGTTATGTTTCCATTAAGGAGAGGAAAGGGGTTTAATGCCATTTTCAAACATAAGTTCATGGGGAGCCAATTCATGCTGTGATCCATTGGCAGGTGATTTCTTGATTAAAACATTTGAAGAGAAAGCAGCTTAGATCAGCCATCCCTGAAAGGGGATAGTCCGTCCTGCTGCTCCTTTAAACTGGTGGAAAACCTTTCCCCAGCGGGCATTGACGCCTTTGAGGAAAGGCAAGAGGCATGAGGCTTTCAGGGATGATCTTTCCCTTCACAGACAGGAGCAAAAGCATCCTCAGCATGGATCCTCCTGTGAAACTTTATTAAACTATGTGCACTTGGAAAAGAGCCCTAATACAGAACTGTAAAAAGAAGAATAAAGTCAGCTCTAAAATGTCTCTTCCATTAGCAGACCTTAAGGCACTTTTAGAAACAGTGAATGAATGAAGTCTCTTCCTTGCCCTATGTGGGGTAAACAAATCCATCCCGTCCTTCAGCTCGATCTTGCAGTAATGTCATAATCCCACCTTTATTACATCACTGTTGTCATGGAAATAACTGTGATTTCATAAAGTCTCCGTAATGACTTTACCACAAGATCCATTAGGATGGGAAGATGGATTGTGAAGGCTAGAAAAATGCTTTCTTTAAGCAAATGCATACTGGATAATTAGCAAATGCGGCAAGGGGAAGGAATGGAAATTGGATGGGAAAAAAATAAATGGATCCATCTTTAACATGGGCTATTTATGAACATGTTCTTTGATTTGGTTTCAAATGGCACAAAGGCAGTATTATAATATTCCAAATCATCCTAAAAGTCCCATACTTCAGGGCATAGACAGCACATCTTGAACAGAAAGCTGGGCCCTGCCCTAACTTCATCCCTCTTAAGTCCCTCAGGCCTTGAAATAAAGGTTTTGGGCTTTCACTGGTGGCCCAAGGGCCTCCCACTTCACCGTGGGACCCTTTTCCTGGCTGAATGGAGGAGCAGGTTGGATACATGTTGAGGATGAGGATCCTGAGGGCTGTCCCGGCTAAAAAGGCGCTTGTGTCCCGGCACAAACCCAGCCCATTGTGTCACCTTGGAAACTCTGCCATCATTCCATGGAAAATCTTTGGGTTTGCCTGAACTAGGGAGCCTGCAGTAGGGAACCCCTCCAAGGCTAAAGAGGTGTTTAATGCTGAGGAGCTGAGCATCTAGAGGAGGCAGATGGTGGGCTGTAAAGTGCCAAAGAACCTACTTTGGCTTGTATCTCATGACAAGGTGTTGGAGCGAGAAGGCTGCCCAAACCAGGATGCAATTCCTAGTTAGAAGCTGGGCCTGTGGGTGCCCCTCGGATTGCATCCTCAAAATGCAAGCAGGCGGCCGCTGCCTGTTTCCCTGCCAGGAGAGACAGGAAGGTGATTAAAGGCTCGATGGAATAATATCAGAGCTGCCTGGGTGAGAGTCCTGCATCTCTCAGCACTCCAGGCATCAAAGCAACCTTGAGCTAACAGTTAATGCATGGAGTAATTCTGACTCTGCTTTCTTCTCTCCAAGAGCATTCTGATGCCGGTGGCTTATTCCTGTGTCTTTCTGCTTCCCCTTTGTCCTATTGGCACGTATTTTTAATTTCTGGACAAAAATGTGGTATTTGTGATGGCGAGGCTTGCTGAACAGTCTGGCCCAAGCTGATGGAGAAGGCAGGAAAGACTGCAGAGAGTCTGCGGTGGCTTTCTGCTCGGACCTGTGCAATCTCTTCTCTCCTGTCCCAGTGCCCTTGTGGTACAGCTGGCAGCACCACATGCAGCAGCCCCCTGGAGATGCCCACAGCTCAGGGAGCAAGGAGGAGCAGGGCACTGGAGTTCAGGGAGGAGGTGTGGGAACACCGTGTCTGGGAAATGCACAGGCGCTGGACAGAAATGCTCAATTGAGGGCGGCTGGCTCCGTGCTAAAACACCTCTCAGTGAGCAGGGGCTGCTTGTGCTGCTGTTCCCTTCGGAGTTTCAGCATCTCTCCAGCTCCTCTCTGCCAGCTATGCCTGGCGTGGGAGCAGAGATGCAGGAAAGCACTCATGAGCTAATTGAAGTGGTCACATCCTAGCCAGCAGCATTTCCCACACTGGCCAAGTTTGATCTAAAACTAATCTCCTAGTCAAGACAAATCTCCCCTCTGCAATCCTCTTATTATGTTTGCATATGGAAATCCACAGACTGTTACTGAACTGGGCCATGGTGAGACTTGTGGGGATGGCTCCTGAAGTCCCTGGCACTGCTCGCTGGAGAGGGTATGAGGCTTTGGTGGCTCCCGCATTCCGCAAATCCCTGTCCCCTCTGAAGAGCTGAGGAACTGGAGCCCAGTTCAGATACTTAAAGCAGTCTGGAGCTGATGATCTGACTGTTCTTCCTGGCACTTGAAAAATAGCAGCTAAGAGAGAAAGCCCTCTGGTAGGATGCAGCAGATACGTGATGACCAGTGAGCATTATCTTGTTAATCAGATCTTGCCTAACTTTAATTGCCAGCGCTGTTACTGACTGCTGTCAAATCCATGATGGAGGCATAACATGAATTGGCTTTAAGAAATAACAACTTTTGATGATTAATTATTGCTGCCAGTCACGTGCAGTCTCTGATGATCTCCTGGGATGTCTGGCTGGAGCTGGTGAAGAAGGTATTAGCCCCTTGTCCTGGCTGGGCTCCAGCTTTGCCTGCTCTGATCGGCCAGACAAAATTCATTCTGTGCCATCACGAAGGGCTACAGTGAGAGAAACCAGCCTCAAGTTGTGCTAGGGGAGGTTTAGATTGGATATTGGGAACCATTTCTCCATGGAAGGGCTTCTCCAGCCTTGGCACAGGCTATCAAGGGCAGTGGTGGAGTCCCCATCCCTGGAGGGATTTAAAAGCCCTGTAATTGTGACACTTGGGGACATGGGTTAGTTGTGGCCTTGGCAGTGCAGGGGGAATGGTTGGAATCAATGATCTTACAGGGCTTTCCCAACCTAAATGAACCTATATTCCTCACTTCATACTGGCAGTGACAGAGCAGGGTGATGTGTGGTCTGAAACATCTGTTGCAGTTTGTAAAATCAGTGTGTTTGGCGGGGGGGAAATTATTCCCGTCTGCCAGAAATGTAGTAAAGCAGGTGAGTGTGGCTGCTGCCAGGGGATGGAGGAGATTGGCACAGCTGAAATGGGAATCACTTCGTGCCTTCCCATGGAAATACCTGAGCCACACCTAAAAAGCAGCTCTAGGGCACTTCCCAAGTTGCCTTCAAATGCTTTACTGGAAAGCAGCAATATCTCAGTGCTGACTCACCATCAGTTCCACCGTCTGCAGATCAAGGATTGTGGATGCCACATCCTGGCACTCAACCCCTGCTTCCTCTTTCATTCCTTCTGCAGGCTCCTGAGCTCAGTTTGGGTTCCACGACCGTGGGGCCACGGGGCTTTAGCACAGAGGATGGGCAAAAGAGCAGGTTGAGTGGTTTTTTGGGTTTTTTTCCCAAGCTTTGGATCTGAGTTTGGAAATAGGGCACCGGTTTAAAAAGTCACTTGTGTTTTCATTTCTTCAGTTGAGAAAATAATGTTTAAAAAAAAACCCATCCAGACACATCAATCAACAGAAATCAGAAACAGAACCCTGCTTTCTGGGTAAAATGAAGTGTTTCCATTCATCTTGAAATGAGTTTGTTGACCTCCGAAGTGCTGGGGTTTTGATTTTTCAGTTGGCCCAGTGAACCAGGAGACCTGTTACTCACAGCGCTCTGGTAATGAAGTCCTGGGGTCTGGAGAGTATGTATTGACACCTCACTCCCTTTTTGTCTCTGATCCAACCTCTGCAAAAGCCAGTGGAAAGAAATGCCTTTAATGGGAGTGGGAACAAGCCTCTAATGCCATGTTTTATTTGGGGCTGGTTGAAGAACGAGGGGATCCTCTAGGCTGCATTATGAATAGAGCCCTATTTTGACAAACAGTGCTGTTTTCTTGCTTCCCTGAAGTCTGTCCTTAGGAAGCTCCCAAATAACACCCATTTATTCAGATGGCCTTCTCAGGGCTGCAAGTTCTGCCTATTTATTACCAGAACGTTTTCACCTTTAAACATGCTCTGCTTTTGATGAGGTCCGTAAGGAATGTTACTTTTTCCAGTGTGGTGATGTCTCATGTAGTAGCCAAGGAGCAGCAGGACAAGACATATCCTGTCTCCTTGGCTGCCTGTGCCACCCAGAAGAAGAAATCCTTCCACTGTGAGAGGTGTCCCTGTACCATCAAGTGTTTGTGCTGCTTTCTTACGTACTCAGCTTATTAGCAGTAAGAAACGAGCCTTTTGGCAAAGCACCAGAGATTGAAGAGCTGCTCCCTGCCAAGGCTGGGGCTGAAAAATGCTTTAAACCGACTCCTGATGTTGAACTTACCCTGCTGTGCTCACTTCGGGGCGGCTTGTGAGGCAAACACCTTCTGCGCCACGTGCACATGAGTTGCAGATGTACCCCAGTGCACAGAATACCTCCAAAGAGGGATCAGACATGCTCGTACCACTGTCCTGGTGCTGTATTTCTGTGAGAGCTTCACAGCACTGGTGGTGGCCAATATCACCCTCTCCACTGAGAACAGACAGGTATCTCTTCCTTGTGGCTCTGTGGATGCAGCTGAGCTATCATCTGCTTTCCCCCCGTGTTTGAACGGATTTGGACCATGCAATTTGCCAAACACCCCTTAGAAAGGAGTAGAATATTACTGGCATAGGGAACAATCAGGTGTGCAAGAGTCACCATGTATTTTTCTTAGGTACAGTGTTACCCTCACATTCCTCTGTGTCTTCATAAATGACACCCTAAGTCTCACAGAGTGGGATGGAGAAGGGAAAACTTGGACAACGTTTTTTCTTCCCACAGGATGAAATTAAGAGAGTTGAGACTTGTCTCTTTTTCTGCACTAAGAGCATCCGGCTGCTGCCATGATTTTTGCTATTAAAGCCTCTGTTCTAGATAAGAGAAAGAGCAAATCGCCCTAAAACTCCCTACCCTCTCTTCACCTGAAGTTGTAGGAGCTGTGGCTGCCACATCCCTGGAAGTGTTCAAGGCTGGGTTGGACAGGGCTTGGAGGTGTTTTAGGTGAATTAGATGGTCTTTAAGGTCTCTTCTAACACAAACCATTCTTTGATTCTAAGATACCTGGCTCAGGGTTAACCCTCACCTGCTGAAGACATGGTCCGTCAGTGAATGCACTTCTGTATCAGCCCTTAAGGACGATGGGGCTAATTTGCTGTGATGTTGTACTTCTGTTTTCCCTTTCCTTTGGTTTTCCAAGGAGCACTTCTGAAACACTGAAGTCCTCCGTTTGCTCTGAGCAGATGCAATCAACCCCCCGTCTTGCCCCGTGTGGTGACTGCAAATGGAAGGAGCAGATCAGGGACATTTCAAGTGCAGCTCCCAGCCTGTGCAGCAAATACACCAGGCAGGGGGTCAGCCTCGTGGATCTGAACAGCCACTTCTGACCTAAACCCCAGGCCGGGCTGTGAAACCAGCTGAGACTTGTTCCTACGGCACCGCAGGCTTGCAAATCAAAGCTGAGCTCCAGGGAGAGTGTCGGCTGCGTTCAGAGAGTCAAGAGCAGCCTGGCTGGCTGGTAGATCTGATTATCCTGACACGCCACCGAGCCTCCCACCCTGCCAGTGCCGGCGGGGGAGAGCATGGGATCCATCCCTCCATCCCTGAGCACGCCCTCTCCAGCCGTGGCTCTGATCCCAGCTGCTCCAGAAGCGCCAGCCTGAGTTTACACCAGGAGAAGGGTGAGGAGGAACTGAGTGGTTTGGTTTTTCCACCACCACTTCTCTGCAGAGGGGCAACTCCAGGTCTGTAAGCTCGAGAGCTTTCCCCACAGCTGGGCTTTGGAGGCATCATAACCCTGAAGAGTGAAACCCTTTCCTTTTTGCCTTTTCTATTCTCATTTCATCACCATGTTCAGGACTGAGTGGTAACAAGGGAGTCCCCAAATAACCCGCTCTTCAGCAGCAGCATTGCTTTTCCACTGCAAGGGAAATCTATTTCTAGCACAGTTTTTCCTCACGTGTGTCTTGCACGACCCTACGGGAGGTGTGGGACGTTTTTAGGGGTCTGGGAAAGACCCAGAGCCAAGCAAACCCGTTGCCAACAGGTCTGAATTCACCCCATGTGGTTCACACCCCCCCCCCCCCCCTCAAATCAAAAGGTTGAAAAAATCCTTGACCCGGAGTCCTGAGTGCTGTTAAAAACCATGGGAATACCCAGGCAGTGATTTGTGTGAAGGAGGATTTCGCTGAGCAATAAGGATTCAGACAAACTCGCAGGAGTGGAAGTGCAGCTTAACAGCAGAGCCAGATTCATTTGTCAAGCCCCTTTTGTGCTTCTGTACTTAGGAGAGCGAAACAATAATTGGGAGCAAAGCTTAGGTTAATCTACACTGAGAACATGATATTCAGTAGCTTTATTAAAAGAAATAAGGTGTGTGTGGGGGGTGGGGGAGCACGGGGCTGCTTTGACTCGTTTTAGTTTTCAGCTTCATCTTTGGTGCTCACTAGTGTTGGAAAATAACCCTGTTCTGCACTGTGTGAGGAAGGGAGCTCAGCTGGAGAAGGTGGAGCAGTCGCTCCCTTTCAGGCCGGCCCCCTAATTGTGAAAGTGCCATTAGACAGCTTTGGGAAGAAGGCTCCAAGGTGTGAAAGCTGTTTTCCCTACGCAGGCTGAAAAGGCCAACGTGGCATTTGCAAAGCCCTGGTGAACATCATCCGTGTGAAATTTCCCTCTGTCCCCTTTCTAAATCCAGCTCCCCTGCCAAGCTGTCCCCGAGCATCTCGAGTTTCCTTCCCACTGCCAGCCGTGAGAAACCTGGCTTCTCCCTCTTGTTTGCTCTCACAGCTGGCTGCTCGTTCCAGCACGGATCTTTAGTGAACCTGATGGTGTCTTTTCCTCTCGTTTGGTCCATATGACCATGATCCGGGATGCTTTGCTGGGTCAGTGTTCTCCCAAGAGCAGAAAGAAATGCCAGTGTCTTCCAAGTCAGGTTGTTTTAATGGAAGAGAAGGGGAAGGGAATGTATCAGAAGAGTGAGGGAGGACACCCCCCATCCCCTCCCCTTCCTCCTCGAGTCTGGTCAGGCTGCACTTGCACCAAGCTGATAAAGGGCCTTCTCAGGCATTAGGTAATGACTCAGGATGTCCCTGGGACCCCTGGAAGGAATTATAGGGCCATAACTTACAGCTGCTGCTATTGGAATTTCCATACATACAAGCACCTGCCAGGTGTTTATTACTTATGTATTTTTGTACCAGCCTTTCTAATAAGGAAAGAAAGACTCCAGCTGCCTCTAGTGACCTCTTAATCACCTAGGGATGCCTTCAGCTAAAAGCCTTATACTTGAGGTGAAAAACACCCAGCACATTGCTTGGAGCCACTTTGCCTGATGTATTTCTGGGAGCTGCAGGGCTTGTTCCATAGCATCTCACCTCTTGAGGAAGGAAAACACAGCTCTCCATCCTTTATGCTTGTAAAGAAAGCATTTCTGGAGTTTTACACATGTGGTAATGCCTTTCCTGAGGCAGGAAAAGCATGGCATGGAGTCGTGGTTCATTGAAAGCACCTCGGGTTGGTACCTGGGTACCGTGTTTGCCAGTGGGTGTGAGGGCAGAGCATGGGGGAAGGCAGGCTGCCTGCAATAACGATTTTGCGGTGAGTTTTCCCTTCTGCACAGCTTAGGAGAATCCTTTTAGTTGTATTAGTACTGAAGGAACAGAGAGGGGTCACCCACAAAATCACGTGTCCATTGAGGATGGGTGTTTTCTGTTGTAGCACTGCTGGTTTCCAGTGTGGTTGGTGGAAATGTAACCCCTGCAAGCCTGCAACGTCTTGCAGGTCTCCAAAACTGAGGCAGACCAAGTTATACTCCAACAGAGCCCCAGACTGTGAGGGCTGGCATCTGCCTTCCTGAATAATGCCCAAGATCAGCCCAAACAGCAGAGTTCCAGCAGGTTGCTCCAGATAAGTGGCTTAAGAGCCTAAACTTTTGTTCTCGTTGTTGCAGCAGGGAAATGCAGGTCTCCTTACCAGGTTGCCTGGAAGTGTAAAGAACAGAAGTAGAAAGGAGATAAGCGAAGAGCTTGGTGCTCTAAAAGCCAAATAGATATCTCAGCTGGATGAAGACATATGAGCATGCAGAGAGATAAAGGTATAGGGGGTGCTGAGATGATCTTGTGCTATTTTAAAGGGAAAAAAACCACCCCAAAACAACAGAGAAACAAAGATGTTTGCTGCAGTCCCACATACACTGTAAGAACAAGCTTGGAAGTTTTTTGGTGCTCTCTTCCCAGATGCCCACTTGCTGAAGAGAGACAAGGGCTCTGTGTTAGCGGAAGTGTTGGGCTTCTCTTCTAGACAAGGTGGAAACAGAAGAGGATCAGTGAGATGGAAATGGGTCAAAGAGGGCAAGCTGCATGGAAGGGATACCCCTAAACTCTTCTGGTGTGGTTACACAGCTAGTTCATCAATACTTTTAAACTTGCTCTTGCCCACCCAAAGGGGAAGGTGAAGCTCAACAAGACTGTTTGCTGCATCCAGGTGGGAACTGGTAACCAAGCTTTGTGTGACAGCAAAATCACTTTGCTAAAGGCCTCCTTCTCGCCCAGGAGGGACTTCCCATGCAGATTTTATTTCCCATTTTAATGGGAAATTGGGAACAAATGGGATTCAATTCCCATTTGCCAGTATTACTTCTCCTCGCTTGGGAACCTAAAGCAAGCACTGCCACGCAGACAGCAGGGTTGAACTGTCAAACACCTTTGTGCGGGATCTTCTGGGATTCCAGATTGTTAATGGGCTCCAGCAGCAGGGAGACAAATTCAAAGACAAGGTCCAGCGTGGGATATGAAACACAGATGCTGAAACACAACCTCTGGCTCAGCGTATGGAAAGGGCAGGCTGCTGGGAGGGTGGGTTTGGGGGAATAATGCTCTTTTCCTGCTGTATTTTTATTCTTTTCCCCAGTATTTCTGCTGATGAGCACAGCTTGGGGAGGAGCTGGGTTGGATGGACTTTGGATTACAACAGTGAGCAGCAGTACTGAGGTTCCTTTGGTGACAGGGTCACCATCAAGCTGACAGCTGAGAAAGGTCCTGCACTGCCCCTTTTTCCTGGCATCCCTAGGAAATCCAGTCAGTGAAGCCTCCTCCAGGTTTGTCTTCCTCCATCAGACACACTCGTAGCTCCTGGGAGCTTCCTACTCAGCTAAGAGCCAGGTTAAATTCAGTGTTCCCGGGAAATGTCTCTTGATATATTTTACGGTTTAATATTTGTCCTCTCTGAAGCATCTTCCTTTCATGCTAAATGTGCACCTATTATATGCATGGCTTATTTTAAAATTCCTAGAGGAGGCTGGAGGCTCAGGCTGCCTGTAGCACAGAGGAATGCATCTCTCCAACAAGAAGGCTCCCAACTTTAAAGAACTCTCAACCTTGGGAGCTGGATTTTCCCTGTGCCTCCCGGGTGACTTGGCTACAGGCTGCAAGTGCAGGCTGCTCCCAGGTCCAGGCAAGTTCAAGCCCAGAAAAAAAAAATTTGGAAGGGCAATATGTTGGGGGGGTTTTTTCACTTTCTGGGGGCAGAATTTATCTCTGGGTTTGTAGGTGTGATCTCCTGCAATCACCTTGCGGATTTAGGAAACTTATCCCACTGTCAGTAATTTTTTACCGAGTTGTAAGAGCTTGATTTTTCTGCTCTAAAGCCTGGCTTATTATACCCATTTGTCATCAGACCTGGGGTCCTGCTAAAAAGGAAAAAAAAACAAACAACAAACTTACTCATTAGGTCCTAACTTTTTACTTTGCCAATAATAGTTTGGGATTGATTTAGGATTGGAGGTTGTAGATGCCCCATCCCTGGAAGTGTTCAAGGCCAGGTTAGATGGAGCCCTGTGCAACCTGGCCTAGGGAGTGGCATCCCCCTTCCAACGCAAATCATTCCATGGTTCTGTATGATTTTATTAAAAACCTTCTCCAGTGCTCCTGAATTTCAGTGCAAGTTGTATTCCCACCTCCTGCCAACACCACAACACCCAACCTGGGTTTCATCTGGTTTTTTCCAAAGGATGGGGCGTTTTGGAGGTAACTCATCGGGATGTCTAAGCAGGCACGGGCGGTGCCAAGAGGCTGGTGGTTCTTCCTGTGGTCCCCCACTTCTTGTAGCATCCTCAGAGGGGTTTCCAGGGCACCGGCGTTGCCGTGCTGCCGTGGCAATCCCCACACAGCAGGCGAGGGAGCAGCACGCAGTCGTTTATCATTGTGATCCAGCCTCCTGCCGGGAGCAGTGCGAGTTTCAAACGCTGAACTAAATGACCGAAGAATGTCGTTGTTTCAAAAACAACTGGCCACAGTGCCCAGAATTGACACGCAGCCCAAGAGCTGACGGGTCCCCAGGGAATAAAGGGGAGGGAAGAGAGAGATGGAGGAAGTGCGAAAATACATCACTGGAAAGCAAATCTGATCTTGGAGGAGTGTAAGCAAGAAGGACCTTTACTCCTTTAATAAAACTTCAGGGCGAGGAGCCGCCTATGGGGAGAGGATCCATTTCAAAACATCATTTCACAGACAACAAGCCCCTCATCTCACTTCACTGGTGAAATGCCTCTTGCTGTGGTGATGTTGAATCTGCTTCTTTGGGTGCTGAGAGCATCCAAAACCAGAAAGGGGAAAACAGGAGTTAATTTGAAAACATCAGTCCCTATTTCCATGCTCCCAATTTTCTCTTGACAAGAATCTGACTGCACAGAATATCAATGTCCTCGTCTCCTGTGAAGAATGGACAGCCCAGAGAAAATTCCCAGGAGAAAAAACAGGCACAAGCTCATGGTAGGAATCTCTTCTTGCCCTGAGTGGAGCTCAGGGCACTGGTTTGGCATCCAGGTGGCCCAACCAACAGCATCCCCAGTGCAGACCAGTTCCCACCGCGATAGATTCATGGGAAAACACAGGGCAGGTCACTTTCCCTCACTGCTCATTTGGGGCTTGTGAGACAAATGTCGGATTTGAATGACTCGACTGTGGGCAGCCAGTGCAGAAAATCAATTAAAATACCAAACAGCTTAGAAACAGGAGCTTTAATTACTCACAGGCAGGTCTTTAAAGGGGGAAGAAGCCATCAGCTTCTTCAGAGCAAGACCTCCCTTGCCCTTGGGCTTTTTGTCCCAGAGGTCTCAGGATGTTTCCATGGAGTGCTTTCTGCACATCAGCAGTAGGTGGCTGGATCTTTGTGCTGAGCAAAGTGTGGGTACAGCCCTTGGCTCTTGTTTGGTGCTGTGTGAGCTCAGCGACCCCAGGCCATGGGCCAGGTTATGGGGAGCTGGGGGTGGCCAGGTGTTGGCAGCTGGGTTTGGAGCAGGGGACGAAGCCGCCTGGCAGGGTGGCCCATCTCTGTGACGTGGCTTAGGCTTTCCTTCTGCAGTAAAGGCAGCTCTCTGCGATACCTGTGGCTCAGCAAGAGTTTTGTTTATCAGGGGACTGGGTCTGCAAGCCTGGGAGACAAAAGGTGCCCCAGTGCACACAGACTCGCTGACAAAGCGATGGGCATTAGAGGGGGGGGGGAAAAAAAAATCATCCTTTTCTCAGGGAACACCAGGCTGCAGAGCCTGTTTATCCTGTCTGCCGGTTTATTTGCTTTCTGCTGACTTACTGTAATATATCCAACATGGGCCTTCAGCAATGGCAGGAACCACAGGGATTTCAGTGGGTCTTTAGTGGCCCAGCTCCTCCTCCCTCTTCAAAGCAGCCCAGCACCATTTGCTGGGCTGTTGCACAACCAAACCAACGTGTTAATACACCCCGAGCGTGGAAAGTACAGAACAAAACAAAGCACTGATGAAACTCTTGCAGGCTTTCCAGATGCCTGTCCACATCAATGTCCTGGTGGGAAGTACCCAGAGAGAAATAAGGCTCAGTGGGAGCCAGCCAGGGAACGGGCTGAGCTCCTCTCCATTCCCAGCCCAGTGGAAGTCTCGGGACACAGGGTTGCTCTGCAGGATGTGCTGCTGGCTGCCAGGAGAAGGAGGGAGCCTGGTTTTATTTTTATGTAATTCTGGGAAGGAAAGGCAAGACAACCTTCCCTTTATGCTCTGCATCAGAAGTTTGGATGCACAGACTTTCGGCTCTTCTTCCTGACAGCCTTCCTGGGGAAGCTGAGTGCCCCTCGACTGTCATTCCCCCCATCCCAAAAGGAGACAGGAGGATTTGGGATTTAAACTCCTCATCTAGAGGAAAAATAACAAGAATAATAAAAAAGGAATCTGCCTAGAAAGAACAGAGGAGACTTCTGCCTGCCTGCAGGGAAGGAAGAGATTTAAAAATATTCCCTGTTGACAGAGAAATGAGTTATTGCAATCCCTGAGCAGCCTGGGTGGGACAGGCTGTGCTGTGCAGTGCGGGGGGCTTTGGGGCTCTGGAAAAAGGGGCTTCCACCAGTGACTGCTGTTTTTTGGTGGGACTGTGCTCCTGGTCTGGTTTGCAGCAACTCTGGGCTTCGATAGCTCAGTGTGGCCCGTGGTTTTTAGAGGATGATTGAGACAGAAGGGGGAGGCTGCAAGGGACACACACTCTTGCTCTTGCTGTTCCTGAGAGTCCTTCAGCAGCTGGAGTTGTTTCCTGCTATTTGCTGCTGTGATGTTCTCTGCTTTCACTTTTCCTTTCTAAAGAAAGTTTCCAGGCTTGAGGGTGCCAAAAACGTCCTAGAGGCAAAGAGCTGAACTCACCCAGGGGCTTAGGAAGAACAGTGAGAATCCAGCACTGCAAATCTCTTCCTCCTGGTGAGGGGGAAAGGACTGGATGCACCTTACAGATTGCTGGGATAGAGCTGGTGCTGCCCTGGGAGAAGGGGGAACAGGGCTGTTGGAGCGAGTGCAGAGGACAACAGTGACGCTAATTAGAGTGGTGGAACACCTCTCCTATGAGGAAAGGCTGAGAGAGTTGGGCTTGTTCAGCCTGGAGAAGAGAAAGCTCTGGGGTGTCCTTGCTGTGGCATTTTAGTACTTAAAGGGACTCCAAGAGAGCTGGAGAGGGACTTTGGACAAGGGCCTGGAGGGACAGGACAAGGAGGAATGGCTTCCCACTGCCAGGGGGCAGGGTTAGGTGGGATGTTGGGAAGGAATCCTTCCCTGGGAGGGCGGGGAGGCCCTGGCACAGGTTGCCCAGAGAAGCTGTGGCTGCCCCTGGATCCCTGGAAGTGTCCAAGGCCAGGTTGGACGGGGCTTGAAGTAAACTGACGTAGTGGAAGGTGCCCCTGCCCATGAGAATTTGGATGAGATGAGCTTTAAGGTCTTTTCCAACCCAAACCATTCTATGATGACTTTATGACTCTGTCCCCTCCTGACTCTCTTCCATGTCTGCACCAAGGACATGGGATGTGCAGTATTCACACCAACCCCACACTCCTGTCTCTTGTGCCCAGCTCTTTCAGCTCAGACCTTTGGAGGGTGTTGTTTGGGCACCACCAAGCAACCACGTGCCATAGCCTTGTCCCTCATGCAGGTCAAACCACTCCAGGCTGTTCCCAGAGCCACAGGGGCTGGTTCATTGCTGTTCCTGCAGAGTGCCTGGGACGTGTGGCCCCATCAGAGCTGTTGTGTAAACGCCAGCTAGCGAAGCTTCTCACGTGCTGAAGCCAAGAGATGACATTGCAGAAACGGTCTAGGTCAAAATAAATTGCTTTCTGGCATTCTGAGATTATCTAAACCCTTCTTTTTTTTTCCCAGGATGAAAGGGAACAAAGGCTCTTGACTGCTCAGGAAAGAGCTTGGAATGCCATTTCTGCGAGCTACAAGAGCTTATTAGGGGCGAGGGTAAACAAAGAGATTTGGGGTTAATTTACTCAGGAGAGGGAGGAGGGAAGAAGAAGCTGCTGGTTTTTAAAGGCTGCCACTTGTTCTGTCGATACCAGCAGGTTCTGGTTTGGGTTGTCACAGGCAGCAGTGTCTTTACAGAGTATTGACTGGCAGCCCTTGGTGGTTTCTCTAATGGCACATTGATCTTCCACGACTCCCTTCCAGCTCAGCAGCCGCCCAGTGGATTAAAGCGGTGGCAGTGTCACTTCTGATGGGGTGAAGGGGCTGTGACTCAGCTTTGGTTGCTGAGGGGGGCTTTTTTTTTTTTTCCAGCACAGGGAGCCCTGTTGCCTTTTTCCACTCCAGAGTTGTGTGTTCCCCAGCTCTCACTCCCATCACATCTTCCTCCACTCCCGTCATCTGTTTGACATTAGGTGCCCGAGCACCTTTGGAGGTGGAGGGTGCTGGGTGTTTTCAGAGCTAGCAGGCTCTGAATCCACCAGAAAAATGCCTGTCCTGGGTGAACACAGCTGTTGGCAGCTGGCAGAAGCTGCTGGAAGCTGTTGGTACCTCTGATGGTGAGGCTGGTCTCAGCCTTCTCCTTGCTGAGGCACAAAACCGTACAGAAAAAGCAACTAATCAGCCTAGGTGTGAATTAAAAACAATTTAAAAGCTATTTCTTTGCTTAGTAAGTGAGTTTAGTGACCACATGTTGAAGTCCTTTTGCTGTGGGAATGTCTCCTCTGGCGTAGGTGTGGGTGGCAAAGTGAATTCTGTTCCAGAGCAATGTGCTGAGCCTCCACAGCTGGGAATTTCCTCTGAAGTTTCATAAGATCCTAATTTTTTCAGAGACTCACAGAACGGTTTGGCTTGGGAAGGGACCTGGAAGATCACCTAGTTCCAAGCCCTCTGCCATGGGCAGGGATTCATGCCCCTGGCTACTGGAACCAGGTGATAGAGGAGCTCCTAGTCCTTGTAGCACAGAGAACTTTGCTCTAAATATTTGGAAAGAAGGGACATATGAGGAGAAACCCACATTTTTCAATTTTTTAAAGATCTTAAGGGTTTGAAACGCTTGAATATTAGCCATAGGTGAAGCCTTTCTTTTCAAAAGACGTGTAGTTCCACATTATTGCTGTCCATGGAGAACCACGGCATGAAGAGAGAATTCCTTACTCCTTGCTCTGAGCTTCCAGACTGTGAACTGAATAAAATCCCTCCTTCCTGTTTTCCTGAGGATTTTTCCCCTCCTTTTTTTCCCATTCCCCACCCTCCCTGAACTCACTTTAGCAAGGCTTTTTCCCTGCTTGGGAAATAAAGGAGATGGGTCTGTAGCTTAAAGATAAATCTTTAGGTCCCTGAGCAAAATCAGTTCCTGCTGGGGGAGTGGGGGTGTGTTGGCAAGAGCAGCTTGGAAGGTGTTTGTGTCCACTGGAGCAGCAGAGACCTCCCTTTCCCCCTTGGAAGGAATCCTCTGACTTCCAAGAGGAAAGGACCATTCTCGTTCGATGCGAAACTGAGAGCGCTTTGATTTATCCATTGAAATATCTTGGTTTAGCGAAGAAAAATCTAAAAAACTTTCATTTTCTGCTCCCCCTTCCCCCAGTTTGTCATAGCACATCAGACTTGGCTTGTTGTTCCAGCATTTTCCAGCTGCCTGTGGGATTCCTGAGAGGGAAAGGCCACGCTTCCTACCTTGAGCTGTGAATACCTGTGTGCTTTGGTTTAACATCAAACATCTGCAGCTTCCCCCTCTTCCATGGCAGAGCTGTATCCTGCAAGGCATATCCTGGACCAGGAGGCTCAGTTGGCTGGTCCCTTGCCAGGTGAGTTGGCAGGAAACTGTACATCACTCCTTGGAATTCTCCGTGGGGTTTGATGGATGTTGACTGCTCAAAACGTTTTGGTTCTGTTTAATTGTCAGGTTTTGATGAGCAGCCACTTGGGCAGGAAGTTCTCACCTGTCCCTAGGGAATTCCCAGGGCTGGCAGAAGTCACAGGGGAACAATCTCTTGAGTTTTTTTATCCCTGAATTTTGTGTTTGGAGCAAACAGTTCCACATGGGCTGAATATTAAAAGGGTCATCACTTGGTTGTCATCATCTAATGGTAAATGGTAAAACTTGGCTCTTCCCACCCTCCCCTTTGGGCAGCCAGAGCTGTGTCAAAAACAACCCCTTAATTTTGTCCATCAGTGCATGAAAACTAAAACCTGCTGGGGGACTGGAGCTGAAAGTCACCTCTTTGGGTGGACTCAGAGCTTCCAGAGAGAATCCCAGCTCTCATCCAAAACTAATAGAGAGAAAATTTCCCTAGGAAATAGCGGCCTGGGCCAGAGAGCATTAAACTGGAACTTTATGCCAATTAATAGCCATATAATTACAACCCATCCCCTCCTACTTGCTGCTGACTTCCCCATGTAATTTTCTTTTAATTTTTGCTTAATAGGCACGCAGGAAAGATTAGTTGCTCAGTGTGCTGCTTGCATTTGATATGTAGTAGACTCAGCAGTAAGGAAGACTGAGACATGCTCCATCCCTCCTGGATCAACCTCTCGGAGCAAGGGGAGTGCTGGAGGGACCAATGGTGCTTCTCAGCATGTTGAGAGATGGAGAAACTTGAGGAAAATGGAGGGGAAAAAAGATAAAGGCTGATCAGAAAAGGCAAAATGGTGAGTAGAGCTGGGGTCTGCTTGTATGAGGACCACGGATTTTCCTCACTCTTCCCCCAGCCCCTTACTCTGCTCTGGGTCTGTTGTAGCACCCAGAACGCCCCATTCTCACTTATTTTCACACCTGAAAATGCAAAACATGGCATCTTCTTCACCCAGAAGTGTCCCTCTCTCCACGGAGGAGTCACTGACACTGGCACAGGTTGGACAGAGAAGCTGTGGCTGCCCCTGGATCCCTGGAAGTGTCCAAGGCCAGGTTGGACGGGGCTTGGACCAGCCTGGGCTGGTGGAAGGTGTCCCTGCCCATGGCAAGTGGGGAGAACAAGAGAAGCTTTAGGGTGCCTTCCAACCCAAACCATTCAGTGGTTCTATGCTTCCATGCCAACCCTGGTGTAAAAGGCAGAGAAACTTCCCCCAGCCACACTCTGCCATAGCAATTCCAAGGAGGGGAAAAAAAAAAGAAGTCAGAATTGGAGACTTTCAGGAGCATTAAATTAAAACAGTGCACAGGGTCTGTTTTGGTTCCTGGGCACGAATGTGGTCTCAACTCTCCTCTCTGCCTGCTGTCTGATAACAGTGGTACCCCCCGGCTGGGCTGTGATATGCAAAAGAGGGGGAAAGAAAGAAAAAGCAGCAGCCTCGTGGAGCCTGGTAAATGCAATTTCAGATGTCCTGGCCTCTCTCATCACTCCTGTTCCCTGGCTCCCAGGAAATTAATTCTGCAGAGGGAAAACCCCAAATGTCTGAATCATGTTTCCCTGGAAATGGTGGGAGCTGGGAGCTGCTTGGGCTGCTGCTCAAAAAACTCACCTGTATTTCACAGTGGGTCCTGCACAGGGAGCGGGGATTTCATAGAATTGTGGAATGGATTGGGTTGGAAGGGACCTTAAAGCTCATCTCACTGCAACCCATCTGCCATGGGCAGGGGCACCTTCCACTAGAACAGGTTGCTTGGACCATCCCTGGCCTTGGACACTTCCAGGGATTCAGGGGCAGCCACAGCTTCTCTGGGCAACCTGTGCCAGGGCCTGCCCACCCTCCCAGGGAAGGATTCCTTCCCAATATCCCACCTGTCCCTGCCCTCTGGCAGTGGGAAGCCATTCCCCCTTGTCCTGTCCCTCCAGGCCCCTGTCCAAGTCCCTCTCCAGCTATTTTGGAGCTCCTTTAAGCACCTTCAGGTCTCCCTGGAGCCTTCTCTTCTCCAGGCTGAACAAACCCAACTCTCTCAGCCTTCCCTCACTGGAGAGGTGTTCCATTCCTCTGGTCATCTCCATGGCCCTCCCCTGGGCTTGGTCTAACAGTCCTTTCTCCCTCATCCCAGGGCAGCCCAGTTTCCTGCTTCTCCATGCAGTTTGATGCCTCTCCCTGATGCACTCGTTAAGGTAATTAGACAACTGCTGCCAACAAATACATTCATTTAATAACTATGCTAATTGGTATTGACCAACGTGTGGCAGGCACTTTGTCACGTGCCAATTAGGAGTGTCTAAGAGCTGCTCAGGATAGAGAGCCTGGTCATTAGACCTCCGGGTGGGGATCCGAGGAGATTCCGGCTGCTGACCCGGCTGTGCCACCCCCTTCTGCCCAGGCAGGACTTGGTAGGGATGGGATGAGCACAGGGGTATGCAGAATCCTGACAGTAAGTCCTGTGAGCATGCAGAGCCTTGGCTGTGCTGTTTAACGTGGTCAGTATCCACCTTGCACAGTGGTTTTATTTATGCCCCCAGGGATGTGGGAGGTGGGATAAAATAGTTGGGTTAAGGGACCTGCTTTTGCCTGGGTACATGAGGCAGGGTTAGGGCAGACCAAACAGGACCATGGCTGTGGAGGGGAGTCCTTGGAATTCAGCTGCACGCGGTGGCAGAGCTTGTGCTGAGCACAGAGAAGGGGATAAATGGTCAGACACAGCTGCTGTCCTTTCCTTGGGATGCTCCATGCTGGCCCATCCTCCTCCTGTAGCCCCATTTCACCCAGTGTATTCAAAAAAGTGAGCATTAGCCCTGCCCCATTTATTTCCTCATCAGAAATGTGCTACAAAAAGCTCTCCTTTCCCTATTTTTCCTTCTCTTGTGTTCCCAGGAAAACTTCCCTAACCAGCTCTCTTCCCTGGGTACCAATTCCAGAGGGTACAAGCTGCTGGGTAACCAGGCAGAGCAGCCAAAACACCCCATTCCCACCTGTGGCAGCAGCCACTGACTGAATGCTGCGTAACTCCAACCCGTGGGGCACTGCCAGCTCAAATTTCAGCCCAAACCAATTGCGTGCCAGAGCAGTTCATCCACCCCAAATTCCAGGTGTGTATCTTGGCTGCCAATTTTCCACACCAGCAGCACAGGGAGGGGGTCCTGATGTGCCTGTGGGTGGTATCACCCCATCCCTACATGGCCAGAGCTGCTTCCCGAGGTGCTTGGCTGCTCTGCTGCCCCCACATTTGCAGGTTTTTGGCTGTGGGGTGTCCATCACCCCAACATGAGTCCCACTCCCACACAAGCTGTTTCCTGCAGTGGCTCAGATGCTTTTGTTCTCCCGGATTGGTTTATTTATTGCCACCATTAATTAATTTTGGTTGGGTAGGAAGGCCATGTCCCCCGAGACTGTCTGTGTGCTGGAGACCATTACTGCACTGGTGTCTGGAAGCATCAGCACACAGAAACCCCTTGCTGCTCTCAGCTTGGCACAATTAATCAACTGGCTCCAATCAGGAGCCACAGGCCTGTGTGTCCCCATTGTGTAACAGGCTGGCCCTGGATGGCTTTATTTAAAGAGGCAGGACTAGGACCCCAAAGCTCCACCAAACACACCCTCTTTTCCTAAGAAGGAGCCCAGCCATTGCATGGAAAGGCCACCTGTTCCTCCAGCTGGTACTCAGGTGTTCCTACCTCCCTCCCACCCCAAGGTGGGAGCTACTGTTCCCATCTTCTGCTGTGTGAAGGCTCCTGGGGCTGTAAGCTGAGCTGAAAAGCCAAAGGAGAAGTTTGTGATGGTCCCTCCTGTCTTGGCCCAAATTCAGCCTCTGCATCCTTTTTTTTAATGAGAGAACAGCCCTTGCCTTCTCCAGGCTGTGCCGCCGTCTTGGCACTCGTAGCTGGTCCTGGAGCATCACAGGAAGCATAAAGGAGCAGGAGCTGGTTGGTTTTATGTGCTATGAGGAGCACATTTGTCAGAAATACAGTGACCTAATCTCACTCTTATTGATTTTGGGCTATATATATACACACACATGGGGACAGACAAGCACTGCTGAAAATACAAAATCGTGTACTCCTGGAAGGGCAAAAATTGTTTCCTCCAGGTTTGTTTTCAAGCCTAAGGAAACAAAGGAGCAGACAGAGAGTCTGACCCAGTTCCTGGTGGGTCTATGAAACAGGTCCCCATTCCCAGCCCCAACAGTGCTGCAGGAGCGTGGACCACGTTGTATTTAGGGAGTGCTCCTTCTGAATCCCAAAGGTATCCAGCTGCCCCAAAGCATCATCTTCTGTTATTGCTGCCTCCCTCTCTGGAACATGCAAAGTGGAGAGAGAAAAGCCCCAGAAAATTAGGCAGAGCAGTTTATCTGACAGGCCAGTGCTTTCCCAGATAAAGGAACAAACAGAGTTTGTCTCATGGTCAGGGTGACACTTTGCCACAAAAGAAGAGCGGGGAGAAGTTAATTAAACTCTAAAGAAGCCATTTATTTGTAAAGGGAAGTAAGACATGGCTTTTTTTCAATACCAGAGAAAGGTTCATTATAGAGGAAACCCATCCTTTAGCAGTTAATAAACTATTTTCTCCCAGCTGGCTTTGAGGGATGGCTAATGGAGTGCCCATGGCTCATTTTAATGTGCACTTTTGCCGAGGTGTCCATGGCTAAAAGGGTTTAGAAAACAGCTGTTTCTGAAAACCAGGGAACCAGAGAGCTTGGCAGGTCTGTAAACAAAGGCAGAGCCTTCGGTGCAGCGTTTTCCATTTGCTGTTTCCATTTCCAGTGCTGCCGTGCTCTGTTCCTACCGGGGCATGTTCTGTCACTGGGGAAAAAAGGACTTTGCTCTGTCCATCCCTACAGGGAGAGCCCGGAGTCATATGTAGAGCAGGGGCCCTCACTGGGCTCATTCCACATGTACTGGCAGGGACAACCTTTTCCTACTGGCACTTTAGTGAATTCATTGCCATTGGATATAATTTTTATAAACAAAAAACCCAACCAAACGTGATTTTGGATGACAAGGACCCAGACGCTGAACCAGCAGCTATAAAGCCCCAGCACCTCCTTGCTGAGAAACCATTTAAATCCTGAGTCTGTGGTTGCTCCCAGCTGCACTGGATTTATCCTGGTGAATTTCTCCCTTTGGGCTGGGAAACTAAAACCTCTTGTTTTCCGAGGGCTCTGAAATCACCCACTTTCACAGAGCTGCTGGTAAAACACCACAGTTACAACTCCAGGGGAGAATTGACAAAGAATGGGAAAGGCTACTTCTTTTAGAGAGGCTTTTTCTCATTTCAGCTTGAGCTAGCCACGCTAAAATCCAACACCTTTATTATCCATAAAGCCGGTGTGTGTGACTTTGTCACCTGCACCCTCCTGCCCTGTGGATGCTGCCTTGAGAAGATGCTTCTGCACTTGCTGATGATATAGTATCAACAGGCATTTCATTGTGCATCAGTCCAGCTGCATCCCTCTGAATTTAGAGAATCCAAGTGGGTCTGGGGGGGAAAAAAGGAGAAAAAAAAAAAGAAAGAAGAATGTTTTCTGGCAATGCTGAGTTAATACCAAAAGGATTAAAATACAACCAACCTCCAAGAATGGGAAAAGGACCTTATGATATTTAGTGAGCGGATAATAAAATGGCAGATGAAATTCAAGGCTGCTAAATGAAAAACAATGCACAGGGGGGAAATCAGTGGGCTCTGAACTGGCTATTACTGCTCAGGAAAGAGATGTGAGAGTTGTGCTAGGAATATCTATCAAAATGACACTTCTGGTCCGTAGTAGTCCAAAAAAAAAACAACCAGGGAGGTGAGAGAGACTGAAATGGGGAATGTTACCGTGCTGCTAAATGAATGGATGGTATCTTCTGCCTGGAGTAATTTGTGAGTAGCCATAGTTTTCCCATCACAAAAAAACGGATGGGAAGAGACCTAGAAAATTATCCACAGAAGGCGAGGATTGATAAAAGCAAGGCCAGACTGAAATCATTTGTATTGTAAAGCTGAAGAATTAATCAGCAATGATGGCTTTGTTCAAGAAACACTTGGTATCGGGAGCATCAAGGATCCTGGGATGGTTTGGGTTGAAAGGGACCTTAAAGTCCAACTCATTCCACCCCTGCCATGAGCAGGGACACCTTCCACTACACCAGGTTGCTCCAAGCCCTGTCCAACCTGGCCTTGGACACTTATTGAACTTCATGAGGCTCACACCTCTCCCTGTGTCCTTCTGGATGCCATCCTGTCCATTCTAATAGAGGGAAGATCTAGAGAAGTTCCAACCAGCAAAGGCAAACTCTTTACCCAGCAACCAGTTAAAAAGTAGGACTTGTTGCCATGGGAAATTTTAGGTACTGGAAGCTTACACAGACTCGGAAAGTGGTTAGATGTTTTCACAGGGAAAAAGAAAGGGAAAAAAGTGATGCTGTCATGATGAAATGGTTGTTTCTGCCCATCCTGTTGCAGAGCAGCTCTCTGGTGTGACAAGGCAAAAGGAGCTTCGCCGGCGGCTCACTCAGACCTGCCCTGTGTCCCCAGCGGTCCCATCCAGCTGGTGGCTTCGGCTCTCTGCCTTTTCCACCTCCTTCCATCCCCGCTGAGCTGCTTTTGGAGGATTCTGAGTGGACTGACACGCTGCCAAACGCCACCTCTGGATCGGCTTCCTTTGCGAAGCGCGGAATTCAACTCAATTGTTGCTTTTCCTGTGAGTATTTAAGCGCGTGCTGAAGGTGTTGGTGGCGTTTTCCCTGCCTGGCTGCCCAGCCATGGGATGGGTGGGATCTGGGTCTCTTTCTCTGCTGAGGAATGGGGGACTAGCAGCACCCAGCCAGGCTTCTGCAGGCACGGTCCCCTCAGAGCTGGGAGGTGATCCTTCATCCCTCAGCGGAGCCGGGCTGCCGGAAATAATCTGCCCAATGGTCCACTTTATGGCCGGGCAGACAGGCTGAAATTCACGGCCACCACTTACCAAAGAATAATGAAACATTTCCTGAGATAGCAGTAAATATCTCCTGCCATGATAACGCTTCCCAGTGCCTCTTCGATCCAGGGAAATGGTTTAAAACTCAGCAGAGTGGGAGGGATTTTTAACACCTCCCTACTTGCCCATTGCAGCAGCTGCACTGGCAGCTCCCACTCGGGGCAGGGGGAGCATGGGATGAGGTTTGTGGCTCCCTGTGGAGCTCCAGCTCTGACCGGGTGCTCGGGATAAGTCCCTTTTTGGGCTGGCTCTGTGTGCTGTCCTCCCTGGCCCTGCTGCTGATTAAAACAACACGAGCGAGGAGCTTATCGGTTACAAGGGATCGATAACCCCTGCCTTGTATCCTTCAGCGTGAGTAACAGAGGGCAGGGGGATCGGAATTGGCATCCCCAGTCGATAGCTCTGCCCATGAGAGCGTGCAGTGGGTTGGTGGGTGAGGGCCATTTGTCACTGCCACCCCCTCCCTCCCTCTCTGCATCCATCCCTGTAAGGCAGAGGGGGACTGAGGAGAACTCCTTCTCCTCGGGCTGCTGGAAAGGGAGAGGTTTGCAGCTGCTGTCCCCTGCCGAGGGGTTTTGTTCTGGTCCAGAGCTGCTCTTTCCCACCATGAGGAGATGCTGACACCACGGTCCATCCCAGGGTCAGCTGGAAATACGCTGTGCTCTTGACAGAGCCAGCTTGGCTCCTTCCCCCCAGGACAGTTTTCTAGCAGGGGAGGTGCACAGCATGGTTTCTTGATGTTGAGCTGATGCAGATTGGAAAGAAAAGCCACCAACTAGCAAAAAATTATCTCTGAGGGCCTCCAGGCCATAACATGAGGCTCAGGGGAGCCCAGCCAAATGTGGTCAAGTCCTCTTTAGGCAGCAGCACGACTGACTATAGTGATTGCAAGCCAGTCTATGCTGGTTTCCCCCAAAGGCTGGGCTCCCTCCACTCCACAAAAACAGAATTGCAATGGCCAGGAGAACATTCCATGTTGGGAACTCATCCCTGCTCCGAGGAAAACCAACCTGGAGCCAAGGCAAGGTGGCTATACCTGACGCCCCATGCACTGGGTGAAACCAGGAGGAGATGAAGACACAGCAGCACCAGGCTGAGCCAGGCTCAGTGCAGGGCTGGGGGAAGTTGTGCCATCTCTGAGCTGGAGGAGAGCTTAGAGACAGCCATCCAGGGAAGAAATGCTCCAGCCCTGGCCACAGAGAGAAAAGGAGGTGTTTGATAGCAGCAGAAAAGCTGATGGTGGGAAAAGCGTGGGGAAGTGATAGATTTTTAAAAGCCAGCCAGTGAATCGCTGTCATTGCTGTGGTCACTTTAAAACAGATCAGCAGAAATAAAGTGGGTTTAGATCTGCAGCGGCTTGGGGAAGCCTGAGCAGTAAAATGAAGCTGGCAGTGTGATGACTTGCCTGCGAGCTGGTCGGGAGCACGCCTGGGCTGGGAATCCCATCAGAGCTCTGCCTGCTCCGGGGTGTGTCCAGGAGCAGAGCCACGCTGGGCACTGTGCATCAGTGCCCAGCAGAGCAGGAAACCTCTCAGCACAGCCTGCATTGGAACATTTCAGCCCCCCCACATCTTCTTGCCTTCCCCAGAGACCACCCCATCTCTGGGCAGCACAAGGAGAAGGCTGGGAACATGCAGCAAGGAGCAATGGGAAAGGGGGAGACATCAGATGGCAGCAACCGGCAGAGAAGATTGACTTAATGGGATCAGCCCTAATGTTGTTCTTATGATCAGCACCTTGGGAGTGCAGCTTCCCTTAATTAATTCCTTTGGTCTCTAACATACAGCTGAGGCCTGTGTCCCATCAGCAGCTCTTTGGACTGGTTCCTGTGGGTCAGGGCAGGCAGGGAAACCTGGAGATCCACGTGCAGTCAGACAGTGCCAGGTACAGAATCACAGAATGGTTTGGCTTGTTAGAGACCTTAAAGCTCATCTAGTTCCACCCCCCCGCCATGGACAGGGACAATTTCCACTAGACCAGGTTGCTCAGAAAAGCTCTTTTTCATCCTGCTGGGGAAAGAGTGAGCTCTTCCGCAGGACACTTGTGGAAGATTCCGAAATCGGCATCTATTTTGAATGTGTTTGATTGTAATGTAGAATTTCCTTGCCGGCTGCATAAGTGGGCTGAAACCCAGCCAAACCTGGCTCTCCCTGCCATGGTGTGCCCCCAATTCACTGGCTGGAGGGGGAAAGTGTTCCCCTCAGTCTCCCCTCGATGGTTCCCTGGGTTTCGGATGTGAAGCAGGAAGAAAGAAAGAGTGAGCAAGCTCAATTTATGCTCTTGGTATCACTCAGCGTTTTATATGCCTTTGGTTAAGTTGTGATTGCTATCAAGGCTATCGAAATCTCCAGAGGCTGAAAATCAAGGTGAAAGCTTGCTTTCATGGATTATTTCCAGTCACTTTTCTTCTGGCTCTGCTAAAAATAACACAGGAATAGCTTTCTTCGAGCTTTCCTATTCCCTCCTGGCTGGAACAGAGAAGGTCAGGAGGATGAAAGTGAAAAAAAGAGTGGGGGGAAGGAGTCAAGGCAAACTCTTCTCTTGTATGGGTTTGAGTGAGATTGCTTGCTGGTTTCTTTGGGTTTTTTTCCCTTTCATCTAAACCTGATTAACTTCCCTTCTGCATTTCTTTCCTTTAGCTGATGCATTGGGGAAGTCTGGGTGTTTGGGTCCTACTGAAGCCAGAGACTTGCTGCTTTTAAGCATTCCTTTTGGAAAATGCATTAGAAGCTTCCCCAAATCTACATGTTGTCTGCCAATATTGCCCCCTTTGTTTCAGGATCTTTATCCAAGACCTCAAGATGATGCTGTGCTGTGTCATGTCAGGACAGCTGACCTGCTTTCCCTTGAAATACGGATTTTCTTAATTACTGGATTGGTGCCTAAATTTCCTGCATCTTTTTCGTCTGAAGTGTTTCATAGACTCTAACAGGAGATAGTGGTACCTCAGGAGACAGCCAAGGTGTTATCTCAGGGTGGACATCCAGGAGAGTGGCAGTACAACTTCTCCCTAGAAAAAGGGGAAAATAAACATCCTGGTGTTAACTACAAGTGGGAACTCATTGCAGCTGAGAAATCCTCATCTGACAGGGATTTCAGCTCCTTGCAGGACTGCTTCAGCCAGCCACGAGTCATGGAATTGTGATGACATTTTTCAAGCAAGGGGATAATGTGATGCTTCCTTCAGCTGTTCATAAGTGGTGTAAATAACGAGATCATCAGATGCCCTTTCCCATCCTTAAGCTCATCCTTTAATATCCTGTCTTAAAAAAGAATTTCTGCTTCTGGGCTGCCCCCCAGGGACACCCAAAGAGCTGAGTCCCCACACAGAGGAGGTGTCCCCACCATAGATTTGGAGCAGGTTGGCCCCCGTGGAGCCAAGAGAGCCCTGCTGGTCCCATGGGAAGGCTGTCACAGGGGCTTCCTTGGGTTGGTGGCACTTGCTGGTCCCACTTGGTCGTGGGTTATTGATATTTTTGCCCACCCACCCTGATGCCTCAACAAGCACCGAGCTGATGCTGTGTGTTGTCCCAAACTTTTCAAGAAGGGCTTTCCAGAAACATCCCCCAGGATGCAGGTGGTGGGAGGAGAACCTTGAAAACCAAAAGGGGAAGAGTGTGTTTCTCCAAGGCAAACCCAAACTCAGGCCAGGACTCGCTGGACAAGACATTAAAGGATTTTTCCAGCTTTCCACATGGGGCAAAGCCAGACTTTTCCCTACTCTGGGAGCAAGTTTCAGGCCCTGCTTAGGTTTTGAAGCAGCATCTGCAGTTGTGTAAGACAAGAGGGTCATCGAGGGTGTAAGAGATGGTCTTGGGGAAGACACATCAGCAGACACGTGGCAGCTCAGGTGGACTTTGAAAAAGATTTAAAGAAAGCAACACGGGGAGGTGTTTTGGCAAAATTGCTGCTGAAAGGAGGAAGTACATGTTTAAATGTATAGATATAATCCATCAACACTGCCAAAACTGTGGTGCCCCTTGCTTTTTAAAGGGAAGAAGACCCACAGCACACCTGGCAGGTGACGTAAGGCAAAGGCAATGCTGTATTCACAGTGCCATTGTGAAGAGTTAAGCTGGAACTGCAACGTGCAATATGTTCCCAAAGATGAGAACCAGACAGTCACCTATAGCATGGAATTCTGGAATGGTTTGGGTTGGAAGGGGCCTTAAAGCTCATCTAGGTCCACCTCCTTGCCAAGGGCAGGGACATTTTCCACGAGATGAGGTTGCTCGAGAAGGCTGGATCCAAATCCCTGTAGCACAGCAGTGAAATTAAATAGCACCGTCTTGTGATATGGTGCTCTCCTCTTTCTCAGACCAGGAAACATTATCTCCATAATAACTTTTGATGTCATTTGAGGGTGCTGGAGGGTTGTTTTGTATTTACTCATTTTCTTCCTGTCTCCTAAGCTGGCAAGCACAGGAGGGAACTGATCCAGAGGCTCGTGCTCACATCTCGAGTGGATAAAGTAATCCAAGCGCTGATGGGGTTGCTGAAGGCTTGGCCTTGAGGGGATGTTCAGCCTGAGATCCTGCTCAGTGGTCCCAAGGCCATGGATCACCTCAGGTGGTCACTCCAGCTGTTTGTTATTCCTCCTTGGTAGCGTGTGACTGATCACCGGAATTATCCACGGCAGCTCCTGTGCTCTGATTAGATTCCTGCAATTTTGGGAGAAGCGGGATAATAAATAACAAATCATGAGGAGAGAATAACAAGTGCCTGTTTGTGCCAAGGGCTTCCTCTTTCCGTGCTGAAATGAGGATTTCTCCGCTCTTGGAGTCCTCCACACGCTACTTTTTATTAGTGTGGTGAGTTTTGGGGGTGTTTTCCCCCTGAAGCTGGAAGCAATTCGCTGTTTGCAGCCTGACCGTGTGTTAGCCAGGAGAGCTGGAAGCATTGGGAACAGGTTGCCCAGAGAAGCTGTAGGGATGTCCTATCCCTGGAAGTGCTGAAGGCCAGGCTGGATGGGGCTTGGAGCAACCTGGTCTAGTGAAAGCTATGCCTTCCAACCCAAAGCATTCTTTGATTCTGTGATTTGGCAAACTCTGAGTCTACTGAAAAGCCTTGAGGAGAAGTTAAAAAAAAAAAGAAAAAGCTGGGGGGGATGAACCCAACCCTAAAACTTTTTGTTCTACCGGTTAAATAAAGAATCAAATGCAATCAGCCAGGTAGAAAATGAAATTAAAGCAGGGTTTGCTTGAC
This sequence comes from Sclerurus mexicanus, assembly GCA_013396755.1. NCBI lineage: Eukaryota > Metazoa > Chordata > Aves > Passeriformes > Furnariidae > Sclerurus > Sclerurus mexicanus. The sequence goes on along the minus strand of VWZF01000569.1, from coordinate 610,258 downwards.
GCTGCTGCTTTTTTGGCTGGGCTTTTCTCCTGGTGCACGGAAAATGCCACTGCTGACATAGCGCTGGCCGTGTCAGCATGGGCTGGGAAAATGTTGGATTTTGTTTTCCTCTGGTGCTCTCTGCCTGCTGCCATCAGCCACTCGGACAGAGTCACCTCCTGCATCGCCCCTGCTCTGGTGTCCTTTGAAAGCCAGCAGTGTCACCCTTTCAAAAGCGAGCGTAAAGCTGAAACTCTTCTACGGCTTTGCTGGAGCAGTGCAGGGAAGTGGCAGGAAAGGTAAAATCAGCAAGGCAGGGAGATAAATTCCCTTTGCCTGCCCATCAGAAAAAAAAATGTGGTCCCCACGGTGCTAGCTTGCTGTGTTGGGGCTGGGATGCCACGCTGGAGTTTTGGGGTGGCTGCAACCAGATGTGCCTTTCTAATCCCACTCTGCAGTGCTGAGCATTCACAAGGGCAAGGCTTGAGGCACCAGTGATGCTCAGGAGGCAGCTCCTCGAAAACCAACACCATGCCCAGCCCCTCTCCTACCAGCAGGGAGTTAAAGCACTTACAAACCCAGTCTCCTGCACGGTAACAGCACTGCAGGTTCCTTCTCCCCTCTTATTTGATTCCCCTCCCCACCTCCCCTTCTTATTTTCCCTAAGGACTCTTGCTTTTGAAATATGCCGTTGCTTTTTTGATCCCCTCTACTTTGGGAAAGGCCGCCAGGAAGGTCTTGTCAGCAATTTAAAGGGGAGATAAAAGAAGATGGAAAAGGGGATTGTTTGCAGGGGGATAGCGCCTGACATCTGGACAGGGCTAACATGTGATAAGACGGGAGGGTTGTGGGCAAATCTGCCGTGCTTGATCTCTCGCCAAGGCAGGGCTTGGACGTGATGCCTTTAAAGCAGGTTCATGTGGCTGGAGCCCCAAATCCCTGGCAACGCCTGTAGATCAGGTATACGGAGGCCTGGGGTCCTCACTCGGATGCTCGCTGAAGTTAAAAGTCTTTTCTGATTGACTTCAAAGGGATGTAAACCCAGATTATCTGCCCTGGCCACTTTGACTGGGCGAGATAAATAATTATGGAAGTAAAAAGGAAGCTGCTGCTTCCAACCTTAGTCCCCAGGAGGTGGAAAATGCCTGTAGGACCTGAGGTTAGCAGCCAGGGGCTTGGGGGTTGCTGATGTCCTTCCAGAAAGCTTTGTGATCCACCCGAAACCTGCATATGGAGGTGGTTGGAATGGGCATGAGGAAGAGCAGTCACTGCCTTCTTAGTTATTGAGCTTGTTAATTAGCTGGTTTATCTCAGTGTTTTTCTCTTCCTGCAAGGACCTGGAGCTGGAGCAGCTGGTTTTCAGTAAAAACCAGGCAAACAAATTGGGGGATGTTCAGGTGCTGGTTTGGGGCTTCAAACACCCCTCGGCTCCTGTGGAATTGGGAGCCAGTGCTTTAATAGATTGGGTTTGCAGCAGATCCCTCACCTCGTCCCCAGCCCATGCACAGACCTGGGGACAGCTCCAAATCTGGGCTTGGTTTTGCCACTTAGGTCCCATTTTTGGTTTCTACTCGTCTCCTTCTGCAAAGTTTTGCTCTGCGCTGCAGCAAAACCTGATGACAAAAGCTCAGCATTCGGGGAAAGACTTTTCCCATGAGTGCAGAAGTCTTTGTGCAAGGAGAGCAAAGAAACTGCTGTCAAATGCACAATATCTTCCTTTTTTTTGGTGTAAGATGGGCTTTTTGGGTTTTTTTTAAGGACAAAGAAGGCAACGATTACCCATGAAAATAATTTGAGCTGCTGCCTGCATTAGAGATAACTCTCCGTAAGAGATGCTGGCTCGGATGTTTCTTTCTCTCCATCCACAGGTGAGAACAACTTCAAAACTTAAATCCGATATATAAAGGCAGAGAGGGAAATGTTTAATTGTCCCGACTCTGCTGCAGGCTGATAAGCTCCCATTGATTTCCTGTAGCCAAGTCTCCTGAGCGTACGTGGTGGTTTGTGTGCGTGAAGGCTCCTCGCTCCTTGGCTATTTCTAACTCTGTTTTCTATTTCTCCCACTGCATGGTGAGAGTTTGATGCTTCCTACAGAAAATGACCATTTACAGCACAATTTTTAATCCCCTCCCACCCCCTTTTCACCCTTTCTATGGTCTTCCTCCAAACTCTCCCCCAGAGTAGGGAGAGAGGTCTCAGGAAAAATGTCCCTTCACCAACGTGTGTCCCTCAAGCCACAGCTCAAAGCAGGTTCACATTCACCACGTCCTTTAAAGCCATCCATGCCAGTGGTCTAATCCCTGCCTTTTTCTGCCTGTAAACTCAAACAGAGGGAATAACACAAATAAGGCAGTACCCAGCTGGTAAATAACTTGAACTATTCTGTCCTGGAGGAGACCAAAATATCCAGTTAACTCTTTATCTATTTATTTTGAGAGTTTGTTGGAAAGAAAAATAAATAAACACAGGAAGAAGGCACGGTCCAGGAAGTTTTATGTTCATATCTGAAGCCTCTAAGCTCCAAAAATTTTGGAACCTGGCCGCTTATCTCACCTGAGCCTCCAAACCCACTGAGATTTTGTTTTTCTCAGTGCTAATTATTAAAAACTGGTTTGTCGTGGTGGAGAAATGTCCGAAGGAGCCAAAAAGGAGACAAGCAGCATTGATATGGGGAGGGCAGGAAGAAGACAAATCACCAGCCTCCCTGGAGAGGTAATAGGCTTAGTAGTCCTGCTTGACACATGTCGGATAAAATAAAATAAAAAAACCCACAACAATGTTTATAAGAAGATTAGCTTGAACATGGTGTAATTTCTCCAGGGACTGTCCATGGCTGGAGCTCAAACCAACAACTCCCAGAGCCTTATCAGAGTAATGAATTTCCACCACTTTGGGTGCAAAAATCCTTCCCCCTCCGGCCCCTTTCCCCACCTGAAACATCTTTGTTTTGGGGCTCATCTGCTGGGGAGGGTTGGGTTTGTGCTGCCCCCTCCTCGGCGGGATGTTGGGAGTTAACTCGCTGGAAATAACCTGATGTGACTGTCTAATTTGTGGCTGCCGCCCCTCCGGGAGAAATCCCTGTCTCTGGACAGCAGATTATCCTCGGGCTCATTACAACATTGTTCCCAAACAAATCCCCCAGGCTTCTGCCTTGGCTCACTTTTACAGTCGTGTAGGCAAATACCCCTCCAGCCGCGCAGGTGGGGATGGAGCCGGAGCCGTGTGATGCCAGGGAGAAGGGATGTGGCCACCACTGCTTGGACAGTGGCTGGTAACCACCAGGACTAACCACTGGTTAAGTTTCATCCAAAACTGAGGTTGAAATCAGGTTTCATTTTCCTAGGGTTTGGGTTGGTTTTTTTTTTTTGGTTGGTTGAGTTTGGGGGTTCTTTTTAGAAAAGCAACTAAACATCACATGTAAAGAGACCAGCTTTTAAAGATTTCAGCTTCAATTCCCAGCAGATACCAACATGTGGGAGAGCACCCCTGCTTCCCTTGGCTGCCTTTGCCCCGTCCAGCAGTGCCATGGAGCTTTGCTTGGGGCCAGGTGCCTTCAGCCGCTTCCACTACGTTTGCCATGGGTATGGAAAAACATCTGCTAAAATCCACTAACCCGTATACTTCGGTGAATCAGAACAACACACTAGTGAACGTGACAGCAAAGTGGCTCTTCTCTATCTTCTCTGTCTGATATTTTGGTGATGCTTCTTTGGTGATACATGTCAGGGGGCTGGCAGGGTCAGTGAGGGATCTGCAACACACAGAGGGGAGGTATTTCAAAGGTGTGTAGTGGTGGTGATGTTTGTGGGCGTCTGGGGTGAGCAGCTTGTGGGATGTTTGTGGTGTGTGGAGAGCAGGTTTGTGGGACTGGGGGCATCTGGGGGGGATTTGTGATATTTGGGCATGCCAGTTAGGAAGGACTGAAAGAGCTTGTGGTTTGGGAGGTGGGAGCAGTTGTTCTGTGTGGTTTTGGGACCCCTTGAGATGTTTTCAAGAAGTCAGATGGTGTTGACTTTTTCCAGGATTATTGATGGGCAGCCTCAGGCAGGTTTATTGATTCCAGTGCCTCGAAATGCACCTGCCTGTTGTCCTGTTGTTCACTGTCTGCAGCACCATGGAAGGTTTACAGCGACCCAAGAGGGGCTTGGTGCTTGCCGAGACAAGGTGCAGCCTCCAAAGCCCTCACCTTGAGATGCCTGGATGACCAACGTGGCCATAACCAGAGGCCAAGTTTTGGAGCCATCAGTGTTTTATCCTGTGAGTGTGAAATGCCCGGATCCAGCCTGGAGCAGGTGTTGGGGGGAAGATCCCATGCCAGCAACCAGCACTTGCATCCCTGAACGTGTGCTTGCTCCAGGGTGGTTTGGGACACTCACCCATCCCTGATGACCTACTCCTCTGGGATTACAGTTAGAAACTATCAGAGACCACCACAGAATATCTGAGATGGGAGGAACCCACAAGGATGGTTTAGCAAGTGTGGAAACACAGCCATGCTCCCTTGGCAGGCAGAGGCAGGAGCAAAGGTGAGGCCTCCCCTCGCCCTCCTTTCCCCCTTCTCCCCTGCTCTGCTGGGCATCCAGGGGGATGCATTTCCTGCTGGCCCTACAGATTCATATGGGAAGAGCCCTGCAAAGGGCTTGGAAGCAGTTCTTGGCAAGAATTTCCTATGGCAAAATTGCCCTTGCTCGAGCAGATATCCTCCTGGGATTTGAATGGTGCTCCGTGAGAAACTCCTCGAGTGCCAGGAGAGCTCTGCCTAGTCTGCCTTTACCTCCTTACGAGTTATGATCCTCCTCCTGTCATCCCTCTGATCCACCACAGCGAGGAAATTATTTATTTGGGAGGGGAGGAGCTGTTGAGGGAGATGGATTATACATTTGTGGTTTAAATACAGAGAAAAGGGAGAAAATGCTCTCCTTTTTTCTCCCACCCCCTCCTCCACCTCCTTTGGTGGGCTCGGTGCTACATCCCGTATTTTTCATCCAAATGGAACGGTTTATTTTTATCTCTTTAGAAAAATAAGCGTTAAAAGTTACAAGATGGATCACCCTCATGCAGATCTTCAAGGGCTGGAGGGAAGGAGGCTGTGGGGAATATTGTGGCCGAGGGGAAGCTGGAGGAATAAGTCAGTAATATGTGTGGAACTGAAAGGTGGCTGGACCATTCATTCCCATTAGGAAGAGGTGCAGTACCATTAATAATCATTTTAACAAGAGCTGGCCTGAGCTAGCAGGTCTGGGCTGCATTTCTGGAGAGTGAATTTTTATTTAATAAAAAAAGTAACCCAGTGCATACCAATGAGAAGGGGCGGCGGGGCTCGCTTCTGCTACCTGATATTTATTATTGCTTCACCTGCCTTGAAATAGGAACATTTATTTGCCTAACACATATTAAAAGGGCTGCATGTTTCCTCTCCTACGGTGCTCAAACCCCAGAATGCTTGGACTTAAAGCTCCAAAAAGCTCTGGTTTCTGAGCAGCTGTCACCTTTCCAAGGAGGAAAGGACCATCGCACCTGGATGAAAGCATCCAACCATCAGAAATCCCGTGTTTTAAGGGGGGTTATACACATCTCAGAGGCTGCACAGTGAGGTTGGAGTTTGCCAAAACTTCTCATCTTGCTCAGGCGTGGATTTTGTAGCTGTGGCTTGTCTGGAAAATCAGCAGAGCATAGGTTCAGGAGATGGAGCATTGCTGAGGATTTTACCCATAAACCCAATCGTTTAAGATAGAGAAGGCATTCCTTTTTAAGGGAATAAATGAGTAAAAACCTTTGGGTCTTTTATGAAGCAACCATGGGGAAGAAAGCTTTTAATCTTGGCAATTTAAGAGACATGGGGAATTGGCTTTTAACCAGGCACTCCTCGCCTACTCTATTTTTTTAGGGAAAAAAGCAGCAACGCAAAGAGCCAAAGCTGAGCCAGGGGATTGGGCTGTAGGCTGGGCAGTAACTGAGCAGACTGGCAGAATCCCTGCTCCAGCAAGGTGCTGGGGCATGGGAATGGGGAGCTACAGGAGCTCTTCCTGCTCTCAAAGCATCCATGCACCCAGATATAATCACCTTTAGCACGGTGTGCTGGTGTTTGTGTCCACACACGAACCAAGGCAGGGATGTGGGGACACACAACCTGCTGATGGGGTGGGCTGTGGCACCTTGAAGGGCCACCTGCAAAGGTTCAAAAGGGCAAAGAGGTTGGGCAGTGCTAAGTTTGTTTAGATGTGAAAGTCGGGGCTGAGATACCTCTGTCAGTCAGGGAAGGGCAGGAAAACTCTGGAGAAAGACTATGTCAAGGAACTTCTCCTGCCATGGTGGGACCAGAGTGGTCGTACTCTCCTGGCACCTGATGCCACCTCTGCAGGCAGACTCTGCTTATAGACAGACCTATTGCTCTGTTAGGGCACTTGGATTTGGATAGAGGTGAGGCCTGACAGGTCTGCAGGGCATCTCAGGTTCTCTGGTGCTGCTGGTGGTATGATTCCAAAGTGAATTTAGCCAGTTTGTCCCCAGGAAAGCATGAGGGTTTTAATTAATACAGAGGGAAAAAAAAAAAAAAAGAGCGAGAACACAATATCAGCTGGACTCCTGCCATGTCTGACACCTTCATCTTCCCCTCCTGATGCTGCTTGGCCAGGCTGTCTGGTAAACATATTTGATGTTTCCTTCTCTAGATGGGCCAGGATAATTGATGCTCCTCTCCTGCCAAGTGCAGGGTACCACCCCTGAGATGGCACACACGCACTGAGAACATCTTGGTGTACACTGGGGCTACTGGGAGCTGCTGTAGCAACAGCAAACCCCTTAGTCTGGGTTTAAAAAAACCCCTCTTTTCCCAGTGGGGCAGCTTGTTTCCCTCTTTGGACCCAGTTATTGAAGCTTTCAGAGGTGATTCTGGCTTAAGAGCTGCCCAAGCAGCTGTCCTTTGGAAATGAAGGTGATCCCAAGTGCTGAGGGACAGGGATGGCTCGCTGTCATCACTGTTAAGATCTCGGTCCCTGGATCTCAGAAAGGCCAGGAGAGGTTGAGGATTTGCCATTTTCACAGTGTGTCAGCAGTAGATGCTCAGTATCTGATGGGAAGTGGAGAGGGGAGGGGTTATCTCCCTGGAGGACCCAAGGAGATGGGCAGATAGCTTATCCCCCTTGTTTAACTGAGCCACTTCAACCCTCTTTCCAAAATGACCCTCTCCCGTGGTGGTGCCTTTGTTTTGCCTTTAGTGGGGACCCTCACAGGAACAGCCTCTTGCAGGGGTTTAGAGAGTCATACAACCACAGACTGGTTTGGGTTGGAAGGGACATTAAAGCTCATCCTGTTCCACCCCCTGCCATGGGCAGGGATATCTTACACTATCCCAGGTTGCTCAGGGCTCTGTCCAGCCTGGCCTTGGACACTTCCAGGGATGGGGCAGCCACAGTTTCTCCAGGAAGCCTGTTCCACCTCTTATGGGGATTTGCTGCTTTGGGAGCACTGCCCTCTCTAAAAATTTGCTTTAAAATGAAACAGAGTGAAAAGCCAATAGTGGGGGTCAGGCAGAGGCAGGTGCTGACATCCCGAGTGGGATGCCACGTGCCTTTGCTCCTTAGGAAATGAGAAAAAACTTCACTTGTTGAGATTTATGTTTCCCCTCTGCTGATCCACAGCCCTCCTGCCTTGCCCAGTACGCCCACTTCCTACCTCATACCTGCTCTTTCCATCTCGGAGATTTTGGGAATTTGGATCTGTCTGGTTCTTTCTGATGGAAAGATAGTGTATCACAGGCAACGCAGGCAGGGCACTGGCAGAGCCTCCGTGTTAATTAATGGTAATCCCTTAATCCTGGGGAGATGAGAGAGACCACACTGCCCATTTTGTCCTCTCCTGAGCACAGAGAGTTGTCAGACCCATAACAGGAAAGCTGCCTGGCCAACACGACACCAGAGGTGGGGTTTTTTTCCCCTCTGATTATCTGTATTTCATCAACTAGGTGTTATCACAAGAGTTTTTTTCCCCTCGCTGTTGTTAGTCATATCTGGTGAAACCACAAAAAAAAAAAAAGGGGGGAAGGGGGGAATTATTTCTTTTGCAGTTTTAAGAGGAATTAGGGCTGAAGTTTGCTAGGACGAGTTTTCTTCCCTTCTGCCCTCCCCACAATTTTGTTCACAAAGAAGCCCCGAGTGCTGAAAAGCACTATTTCAATTGGACAGCTTATCGTGTTTGATCTGGAATATTCCTCAGTGTTTTCCTCCACTCAATCAAAACTGTTCAGCTCTCAGCTATGCAACATAAAAATACTCCTTTTTCTGTTTTTTGGTTTTGTTTTTTTTTTTTAATTTTGTGCGTGTGGGTTCTTCAACACCAACAAGAAACAACTTTTAATTCCCATGGAAAATTGCATTTGGGTGGAAAAGTATTTTTTATCTCCAGAACAGTGGTTTGAATTAAAAAAAAAAAAAATTATAAAGACTAGTTCTGCTTCTGAAGGGGCCTGTGTTTCCTTCTCCAGAAGGAAAGCTCCCCATCCCAGCATATGCCAGGAGGCACCACTGGGCTGTAGGGTGAAGGCCACAGGAACACCACCTCCATCCTTACCTCTCCCATTTCTCACTGGCAGACTTTGAGCTTTCAAAGTCACTGACCCGGCAGGAAACAGCAGGGCGCTGTTTTGATGGCCTGAATTTCATCTGAGTCCCCTTTGCTGTGCCTTTCTTCTCTTTAAATTGCTCTGGGTTTGTTGTATTGCCTGTCTCTGTGCTTCCCATTGGCACTCAGCCTTGGTTTGAGGCCAACATTAGGCACGTTCGAGGCTCCAGAGGAGCTTGTTTGGGTCTGGCACGGGGGTGACTTTTATCCCTGCATCGTGCTGACCTGGCATGCAGCTGTGCCCAGGCTGGATGCTCACACCAGCTCTGACTCTTGTGGGCTGTGAGGAGGTCAAGGCTGGCAAACCAGAGCACGAAAACGAGGGTAATGTTTTCCTAAAATTTATCTCATGGTGTGAAACTCCTGGGACTGTCTCACATCCTCTCCGAGGATGCTTGATGCTTCCTCTTGGACCATCTTCCCCAGGGTATCTGAGTTCTCTGCCACCATTTGCTGCCCCTCTCTGTGCTCTCTGGGTTTGCCAGGGTGTAAAGTTTTATTTTCTCAGCATTAGCAAGGTTGGAGGAAAACTAAAATCTGGGCTTCAAGTTAAAAATGAAGACTGCTAACATTCCTGTTATGTGCCATTAAAAACCTGCTGGATTTAAGCAGGCACAGCACATTTCCCACATCCTCAGGAGTGCTGCTACAGGTCTAAGGAAACCTTTTCCTCAACCACAGAGAAGAACTATTTCCCCAGAGCGTTCTCTTTAATAAATCCATCTCTGCTGTAAACTCTGGCCATCTCTGAGGGTCTCTGACCTTCCTTTGCTGCTCAGCTTCATGAAGGCAGGATAGGATGGGATGGGATAGGACAGGATGCAACAACAGGAGAGACAGTCCCTGCTAAGGCCATTTCACTGAGTGGAACCAGCGTCTGGGGTATAAAAAGGGACCCCCTGAGCAGCACTGGGTTAGCTGGGGGCTGCAGGGGTGGTGGGAGCTCCTCTTTGCTGTTTGTCTTCTGCAGCAAGAGCTCTAGGTCTGCTGTATTTAAGCCAGTATTTACTCTCCCACTAAACTTTTACTTTTTTTTCCCTTTTAATATCAAGAGCTAAAGGACTTTCTGGCTTTCTGCACCTTTTCTTCCATGGCATAGGAGAGGGGTTTGGGGCAGGTAGAGCCCATCTTTTTATCAGCCGTTCATACAGTCAAAAGCGGCAGCTTTTCTTTGGTGCTTGAATTTCCTTATCTTGTAGCGCTCAGAGCAGCCTTCTGGTTTATGAAAACTGCACGTGGGAACGGCTGGGAAGCCACAAGAGATGCCTGATGGGAAGCTAGGAAAGATGCCTACTGAAAGCATCTTGGCCTGAGCACAGGAACAGCAACAACCCTTCATATGGGAAGGAAAAAAACAGCGGAGGAGCCTCGGTGCTGCAAGATGTGCTGATGCTCTGTATGTAATGGCTGTGATGTGGATAAAACCACAGCTGTGTTTAGCTTCAGTGTTATATTTCTTTGGATGGCTGAACTGGAAAAGGAAAGACATGAAAAAAAAGAGCCCCACATGCAGAAAAAATAGAGGTGGATAAGACCTAGGTCATCTACTCAGTACTTTCCTGCCACCAGATGATTGCTCCTGGACTCGGAGTTGTGGCTGGGAATACATTAACCTTTAAAACAATGGTATTAGAATGTTATATATTTTCTTTAACCCAAATGGCTGGAAACCTGGTAAATGTGAAGGGCAGGCTGTGTTGAGTGAGTGGCCCCCTAGGAAATGGGATTTTGGGGGGAGTTTCTTTATGAAGGGGCGTTCAGTTCACTTGGAGGGAGTGGTGAGCTGGCCACCCAGGGCACTGGGCTCTGTCGAGGCAGGTGAAGCACAGTCAGAGGCAGCAGGATCCTTGTGGCAGCCACGCTGTGGTTGCACTGGTCCTGCTGTCTGCTCTGTCCAGGGGAGTCCCAGCTGGAGCTGCAGGAACAGCTCCTGGGAGCACAAGGAGAGCAGGAAGTGTTGCCTCGAAGGCATGTGGTTGTTTTTCTAACCTCTCATGTAGAGCAATTAAGTGGTACTTGGGAGCTGAGCTGTAGAGTTCCTGCTTGATTCCAGCTCCTGTTTCTGTGGCTGTTTCCTGGAGTGGGATGGTAGGGAATCACAGAAAGGTTTGGGGAGGAAGGGACCTTAAAGAGCATCTTGTTCCATGCCCTGCCATGGCCAGAGACACCTTCCACTAGCCCAGGTTGCTCCAAGCCCCGTCCAACCTGGCCTTGGGATGGTGCAGCCACAGCTTCTCTGGGCAACCTGTGCCAGGGCCTGCCCACCCTCCCAGGGAAGGATTCCTTCCCAATATGCCACCTAACCCTGCCCTCTGGCAGTGGGAAGCCATTCCTCCTTGTCCTGTCCCTCCAGGCCCTTGTCCAAAGTCCCTCTCCAGCTCTCCTGGAGCCCCTTTAAGTACTAAAAGGCCACAATAAGGACACCCCAGAACCTTCTCTTCTCCAGGTGAACATCCCCAGCTCTCCCAACCTGGCTCCAGAGCAGAGGGGCTCCAGCCCTGAGAGCATCTCAGTGGCCTCTTCTGGACTCTCTCCAGCAGGTCCACATCTCTTTTGTGCTATCTTTCTTCCTTTCTCCTCATTTCAAAGCAGCATAGAAACCAGCAAGGGGATGTGTCTCCTTGAGTTTTGGTAGTGCCTAGGAAGTGATTTCAATAGCAATGATTTGCCTGTGGCTTTCAAAGTGCCGCTCTTAAATTCCCATCAGTGTCATTGCCTGTTTTTCACAGGCAAGAGGACCAGGACACCAAATTAGAACAACTCTCTCTGTGCTTTATCTGCTGAGCATTTATTCCTTTCCTGAGCCTCTGCTACTGACTTCTTATGTGCTGAGGTGGTGCTGCAGTTTTAAGTGTCTGGAAACTTTTTCCAAAGGTAAACCCGGTCCAATTTGGAAACCACTTCTTTTTTTAATCTTCTCTTTGGGCTGTTGTCTGCTGCTGCTTTTCTGAGTTGTTCAGCAAGTTGCGACACAAAGACACAAAGAGAGATGTACTGTTATTATTGGTGGTTGTTGTTCCTAAGTCTTTATTGATTTTTATGAAAGAAATAATAACAATGTGCATGAGGTATCCAGCTAACAAAAGAGGTCCTGCAGTACTCATCTTGAATTAAGTATATAGAAGCAGAATCCAACTGGGATATTGACAGGCAAATACAAAGCTTTGTGTTTCAGCGTAGTGTGGAGTGAAAACAGGACTTTGCTTTGACACAGCCCACCCTGGTGAGGACACAGGCAGCATTGTTCTTCTCCACAGCTCCCTGACAAACACGTCCAAAACATCTCCTGAGGCCAGAAAGAAAGCATGCTATCAGTAGGAGGGAGCTGCTCCCGGAGACTCAATGCTGGGCTGATCTCTGCTAGCTGGGGGGAACTGGAATGTCCCCACAGCAGCAGGAGTGAGGTGTGAACCCATCCCCTTGTAATGCCACGAGACAACTCAGTCAGACTTCTGGGCTTGAGTTCACAGATCTCTCTGTGGAGGGTTTCCCGCAAACAACCATTTGTTGTTTGAGTTTGTGGTGCACATCAAGGCCGGGTGGGACAGGGCTTAGAGCAGCCTGGTCAATTGGAAGGTGACCCTGCCCATGGCGGGGGGAGTGGAAAAAGGTGATCTTTAAGGTCCCTTCCAGCCCAAACCATCCCATGATTCTATGACCAGCTCAGGACGTCATGTCTTTCAGCAATGAGAAGGTCATGAGGAGGGAAAGCAAAGAGAAAATCTGTAAATCTGTTCCTTGCAGTGGATCTTTCTTTTTCCTGCTGGATTATCTTGCCAGCTCTGAGTCAGTGATGCATCCCAAGCATGGAAGGGTGTGAGGAACCAGCTCTGACATTCCTACTGCTCTGAACTCCCTCTGCTTTAAGCCAACCCTAACAGAGGGCTTGGAAAAGCTTTCTCTCCTTTTTTTCCTTCTCTCCCTTTACTTTTGCATGTTCTCACTCATGTCAAGATATTACTCACCGGAGAGAAAGACCGTGTTGCTGCTGTTCCACCTGGGAACAGAACCTACCAGCCACAACATGAAAAGGTGTCACAGTCTTTGTAGGTTTGTTGCCTGATTCTCACTCCAGGAAGACTCCGATAAGCTCCGCAAGGCTCAGGTAATGTCAGAATTTGTCTCTGCCTTGGCTGTACAAGGAATTCCTGAGCACGATATTGAATCACAACCGTATTGAATCACAACCGTATCTCTGCCCTTAAATCATCTCCTCTAGCAAAACATCACCCCATAGAGGAAGTCCTTTCAGCGAAGACAAAAATGAAAGTGTTTATTGGTTTGAAAAGATCCCTCTGTGTGCCAGAATCAGTGAGAGAGAGGATGGAAGTGTTAGTGCCTCTGGCAATGCCTTCACAAGGCTGTTTGTCATCCCGGCACAAGAAGGAGCTGAGCAAACACAAATATTAAACTAATATTTTTGGCGCTCGGTGAATTTTGATTGTCAGTTCATGGCGCCCGAGGCAGCAAACAGGAATGAGATGCACTATCCTTAAGCTTTGTATTCATGCCTGAATTGATGCTCCTTTTGTATTTATTTATAAGTATGTATGACTCTCAGTATTGCTATTTATCTGTTGTGTGAGGGAGAGATGCTAATGAGAGCCGGTGGCAGGACCCAGGCAGGGCTGCCAAGACAGGGAGCAAAACAGCAAAATAAACTGGTTTGGGTCCTCAAGGTGCTGTCTACACTAAACTGATGGGGTGGCAATTGTGTCCTTAAATGTGAATGGATAGATAGCTAAGGATGTGCAGGATGACTGGAACAGACTCCATGTTCCCCAGATCTCTGCAGTTCAAAGTCAGAGTCCTACCAAGATGTGGGGCAAAAAAAAGCAAAGAAAGCTCAGAACTCGTTGGTCACTGGAAGGTCAGGGCTGGTGCCGAGAGGCTTTTGCACAGCTGTGGGGTTGAAACCTGTCCTCTTCCTCCAGATGTGCCGCAAATTGGTGCTGCCAGGCTTGACCTTGAGGAGCGGGGGTGGTGGTTTTTATTTTCTTGGACAGACGCTGAGGAAAATAAACAAGGTTGTCAACCCATGACCCTTCTGAAGAGATGGGGCCACCCTTTGCGCTCCAAATAGCCACGCTGTTGGTTGGGATGTACTTTGTGGAGAGTGTGCCAATTATGTGGCTTTTTCAGAGCCTGGGAGCGGTGTGAGCTGTTATTTTCTTGAGTGAGAAAGGAAGAGGCTGAGGGGACTGAGAGGTGATGGACAGCTTTGCAAGGAAAGTGCAGTTAACCCAGAGTTAAATTGAACTGCCTGGGAACATCGGCAGTCAAAGACAAGCTTTGTGCATCACAGCACATGAATACAAGCACCTTCCCAGCTCACCATGTGTGGTGTCTGGGACCCAGCTTGTCCAGAACCAAGTTTGTTCAGATCCCAGGTCCTTCCTATGGGGAGTTTCAAGAAAATTCCCATGTTGTGCTCCCTACTCAAACCTGGGTCAAGAATGAGCTGAATGATGAGGCGAAAGGACAAGAGGTTCTCTTTCTCTCTCTCTTCTCAGCCATCTTTGAGGATGATTCATCCTCCCCAAATTCCTGGCAATTTCTCTCAGTGACCAGCAGCTCTATCTTGTGCTTCTGACTCATAAACTGCTGGAAGTTTCTTTGGCTGAACTCAGAGTAAGGAAAATTCCTGTATTGGCTTTTTGTAGAGGGCAAGGGGTGACTCGAGAGAGGGGAGGAGCGAGAGACGTAGCGAGGGAGAGGTTTCCAAAAAGGAAACATGGATGTGGATTTTGAGCAACAGGGGGAAAAAAAGCATTCAGCTGCTCTGAAGCCAAACAAATGAACAAAATGACGAATGATGCAAAACTATGCACTGCGGTTGGTTTCCTATTGCAGCAGTGATATTAGTAATAAAATCAATACCAATAGTTAGCTAGGCTTAATAACTACGCAGATCAGATTGGATTAGATGGATATTACTTCTCCTAATAACCTGCTACTGTTGCCATTGCACACGAGGTAGGAATAGGTATCGTGTCTTTTAATTAAAAGAGAGGCTTCGGCACTTTGATTCACTTGTAGTCATAACTGGAAATGGCTAGTCCATACCCCAGCAATTAAATCTGTCCTGAGGGCTCTTAGAAATGAAAATAGAGAATCCATTGAGAACCCTCTGCCTGACAGCCTTGGTACTGTGGCATCAGTGACAACACAGTGCAAGGCGATTAAAACCAGGCTTCCCCGAGCTTTGGACCTCCAACCCCCAGCCCTCAAAAAAAAAAAAAAAAAAAAAAAAAGAGGGTTTGCAGCAAATTTTGGAGGTTCTGACATCAGGTTTCAAGGCTGAATTTCATGCTGAAGCACAACCAAAGCCCTTCAGGTGTTTGTTGAAGAAGGCTGTGTTGGAATGTCTGGTCCAGGTGGGACAGGTCAGGCTGGGGGTCACCACCTCCCCCTGGCTCCCCACAGTGCCCAGGGTCTCACCTCGGAAACCTCCCCGGTGAACTCCCAGCCTCAATCGATGCCCTTCCAAGAAAAACGCCAGCTTAGAGAAAACAGCATATTTAAAAGCAAAAGGCACGCTGGGGTTTATTGAATTTGTTCCAAACTGTTCTACATTCAATCACCCAGAAACTGTCTCCCTGCAGGCAACAATATCTTTTACTAACAAGTGTTCACTGGATGAAATAGCTCAGCTTGTACTTCACAAGTTCTTTGCTGTGATTCTGCACCTGCCCCGTGTTGGGGCTCCTTCCTGCTTTTTTTGGGTCTTTTTCATGTCAGTGAAACCATCTGCAAAGGGAGGAGGAAGGATAAAACAAGACGTGAGGGCGCTTCAGGTCTGAGGTGTGGTGAGGAAGGTGGTGTGTTTGTCTCCAATCCAGGCTCTCTGAGCTGGAGAAAGGGGTTTTGGGCTGCTCTCTTGGTCTCCACGTGGAGCGGGTCGTGGTAGAGCATTTCTGTGCAGTTACACAATGGTCCAGCCTCCTGGGTTGTGCTGCAAGGGTGCTTTGTGTTTCTGCAGAGCCTGGGTGTGTATCAGCCATGGTACCCATGGGGTTTTGGCTTGCTCGGACCTGATGCTCTGCTCTCACCAGCTTTATTCTCTGTGTCTGCAGAGCACCAAGGGCATAACAGAGGCTGTTCTGAGCGCTGAGGGCCTGGCACAGGTTGCCCAGTGAAGCTGTGGCTGCCCCTGGATACCTGGAAGTGTCCAAGGCCAGGTTGGATGGGGCTTGGAACAAGCTGGGCTAGTGGAAGGTGTCCCTGCCCATGGCAGGGATTGGAATGAGATGGTCTTTAAGGTCCCTTCCAACCTAAACCATTCCATGATTCTGCCCCGTGGTGTTACAGCACACGTGGCTGCCCTAGACCCTCTTCCACTCGCTGCTTCCTTGGTTTTAGCCTTTACTTTCTCTCCTTTTGTTTTTGAAAGTAACTGAAATACTCCTTGAGGGTGAAGTTTGCTCTCCTCTTCTCTCCTCCCCTCTCCAGTTGTGACTGTAGTCTGTGGTGTGACACCGGGGGACTGCAGGATATCCCAGCCACACTGGGGCAGGGGTTAACTCCAGCCTTGGGACAATTCTGCTGAAGCAAGGTTGAAAACCTGACTAATCAGTTTGGACACTTGAAATGTCCACCTTGCGTCTCTCAGGTGACAGCCATCTGAGGGGACAGCAGAGGGGAGAGCTGCAAGAGCGAGCTGTTCCTCTCCCTGCCCCCTTCCAACAACAGAAACTTTGGGGTTTGTGTCCCTAATGGTGCTGGAAGAGGATAAAACTCTCCATCTGCCCAGGAGGGAAAGAGAGAGACACCTTGAATTTCTTCCCTTAAATCATAAGTCACTCTAATTGTTTTCTTCTTTCCTTTTCTGCTTCTTCCTCTCTGCCTCCCTTTGAGTGGAGGATTTATCTTCACTGGCACATGTATGCAGGGCTGTCTAACCAAACACCTGCAGTGGTTTTACAATGAAATATCCCAAAATGCTGCCTGTCCTCCCAAACCTGGGTGTAGGTGCTATCCCAGCACAGCCACTGATCCCAAACATGCCATGCTGGGCACCTTCCCCTGAATCTGCCCTCCCATCTGTGCCAGAGGGGTGCAGGGAGACAGGTACCCACGGCGTGCCCCCTCCCCACACAGCCATCCCTGCTCCATCCCTCCTGCCTCCTTCCAGCCTAAGAATAAAAAGACAGATTTTCCACTTCAGCTGTAATTACCAACTGAAAATGCCCAGTGGGGAAAAGAAGGAGTGGAAGGTGTGGAAGGGAGGACAGAGAAGGAAAAGAGGAAAGTGAGAAAGCAAGAGAGAAACGCATCCTGGAACAGGGTGTATCGATCATCCGGGTTGCTGCCTGTGCAAGGTCCCTCTCTGTCCCCTGGGAGGGATAACCGCATCCCACAGGGAGGCATCACCTAATTCCCTGGACCTGTGGCTTCCTTGGAGTGCAGAGGGAGGGTTTCTGCCCTGAATTATCCATCTGCTCCAAAGTCTTTGTCCACTCCATTCCTGCATTCCCCAGCAAGCGGGGCTGGCTCCAGGGTTGCTCCAGGGCCAAACCAGTCTCTTTTTCAGGCAGCATCGAGCTCTGTGGTGGGCTTGGCTGGTCTTTGAGCAGTCCTGCCCTGTACCCACAGCCAGAGCTGCTGGTGAGAGCGTGCAGAGCAGGGAATTTCCTCTTGTCGGGAACCAGGACTGAAATGCACATGACCACAAGAAATCTTGTTTGGGTTTCTTTTGCCACCCTCCCCGTCCCATATGTGTGCCATTCACTCATGCCTCCATTTCTCTGGAGTCTTTGAACATCCTCCTCCCCCACCAACTGGGTCCTCTTTCCAGAGCTGTGGTTTGGCTTATGTTTATTTCTTTGTTTTTAAGTGTATCTGCCTCACTGCTTGGAGGAGACGATGATCCTTGACCACCCCGAAGAGCAGGGAAGCGCAATGCCAGCGCTCCTGGTGTTGCTGCCAGCCCTGTCCCTTCCTGCTGCTCCGGCCCTGGTGAGTGATGATGAATCCCGGGTGTCAGAGGTGGTGGGTGGTGGATTAGTCAGGGAAACTGAAGCAGCTCAGGTGACGTTCCCAGAGTCACCGACACTTCTCAGCACTGCAGCAGGATCCTGGGGGAGTGGTGGCACAGGTCACCCAAGGGATCAGCAAGGGGGAGGCGGTGTGGTAGGGAGGTTTTGGGGTTGCACGAGATGAACGCAACGCAGCAACTCCTGCACGTCTCCATGAGCCAGAAAGGCACCCTGGGGACAGTCACCTTGCCACCCTCTGGCTTCCCACCCTCTCCAGCCTCCTCCAGCACCCAGCAAAGCTGGAAAGCCCATGTACAGGTCACTCCCTGGAGATGGAGGAAGCACCTAAGGAAGCAGCGTGGGAGATGCAGAGGCACAGCACAGCCCACACCTACAGCTCAGGCTGTGCCTGTGCTGTCTGTCTTTAAAATGCCAGTGCTGTCCTGTCCTTATGGGCTAATGCCCTCTAATGGGTCTGTTAAACAGCTCTGCCTTTGCCTTGGCTTCTAATTCCCCCCTCCCCTCCTCATAATCAGGTGGCATTACCTGCTTCAGAAGGTACGATTACACTACTTAAATCTGTCCAAATGACAGCACTGAGCCAGCAGCAGAGGCACCTTCACCCTTCCTTGGCCAAACCAGACCCCTGGGTGCTGCTCTGAGGGTGGCAGTGGAATGGGACACCCAGCCTTCCCCTTCCCTGCTGCAGTGGGTGTCCCTGAGGGCACCTGCCTGTAACTAGAGCAGATTTATAGCAAATGGTTCCTCCACCCCTGCGGAGCAAAGGGATCGTTGCTTTATCTCCACCTAAAGCAAGTCTTGCCCACCTGCTGTTGACCACAAGCCTTGCTGCTCTCCCAACCACAGCAGCCCAGATCTTTGCTTGCTGCCAGGGCAGAGTCTTCCATGAAACCCAGCAGGACATCCAGGCATCCATCACTGGCTCCTGTGTGCTTCCATGGAAGCACCTATTCAAACACAAGAGGAACAGGGACTGGAGTGACTCAAAATTGACTCCTTTTTAGCTCTGTACTTGGTTGGCTTTCTCTGGAGTTGGGGGAAGTTTTTAATAGCGCTGACTATTGATAATGCGTCACTGGGAATTTGTTTGGCACTTGACGGCACAAGCACTGAAAATACAAGCTCCTGCACCTTGTAGTGTTTGGAAACGTCGAGGGAAAGCAAATTTGGAGAAGAGGTAAGGTCATGGAGAGATGGGGAGTTCCCAGGGGTGCAGCCAACTGAGAAGGCTGCAGGGGATAGGACCAAGCAAGGCTTCTGGGGGACACAGAGGAGAAAAGGGAGAGAAATGTGGATCTGTTGGAAGCTCCCTGTCTGCACTGAAGGGCCAACGATGCATCGTGATTTTGGGATCCACCACATGACCTCGGGTCAAGTTAATTTGCTTTTCTCCTCTCCCCTTTCCCTGAGGACGGGAAAAACAGGGCTCTGTGAGCTCTTTTTGATCCACGAGTGGAAACCATGCTGATGCTGATTTTGGTTGTTCAGAGGAAGACTAAAGGGATAGATAAGAGGAGCTACAGGCCTGAGAGGGGTGGAGAAGGGAGCGGACTGCTCTGTGTCCTCCAGCAGATGGTTATTTGTAGCCTAAGGCAAGGACAGAGCCTTTAAGACAATATGGCCCTTGCTGCAAACTTGCAGTGTGTTTAACTCTCCATTTTAAGTGTCAGTGTTGTTCCTAATGACCTCTGACACGGCAGGTGGGCCTTCATCTTCTCCTTTCCATGCTGGGCTCTTCACTCCTTGGTTTGTCTCTTCCCTTTCCGTGTCGCTCCGGTATAATGTCACGCTGAGCTGCTAAACCCAGCTGCAGTTCTGGCAGGTGATGCGCCAGTTCCCTCTGCTCTGCGTTTGACATTTCCATGAGCGCTAAACACACACGCTTACACATTTTAAAAGGGGAATGAAACCCCAACGTCAACAGTCTCTCCCGGTTTTATTTTGGTTTTTTTTTGTTTGTTTGGTTTTGGTTGGTGTTTTTGTGTTTGTTTTGTTTGGAGGTTTTTTGCCCCTTTTTGTGTTTTGGTTTGGTTTGTTTTGTTTGACATCATTTTGAAGCTGACGAAAAGTGCCAGATTAACGGATCTTGAAACTGAAAACCCCTAATTAGCTGCTGAACAAGCTGGGTGATTTAACAACATGCACCATGCCCCTCACCCTGATGGCAGTGCCATCCCTGGCGCCTTCGTGCCATGACTTTCTGCCTGGGCTGTGGTGACGATGCTCCTTGGAGGGCATCATCCATGCCATTAGGGCCATTAGGCTCTCTCCTGTCGCTACACAGCTCTGGATTTCGCACACAGAACTCTAAATATTTCAGGGCTGTGCTGGTAGACACAGCAGCTCCCTCCTCCTTTGCAACCAAGGTGGAGAAGCACAGCGGTTCAGGGGAGATGATCCTCCAGAGGCTGGGAGGGAGGGTTAACCCCAGGAGGGAGCCTGTGCTTGAAGCCTGGTCTCCTGGCAGGGAAAGAACTGGGGAGAAAAAAGTGGGAAGAACTTTAAAACCGTCAGCTGATATTCTGGGAGCTTTCATGCTGCAGTGGAAGAAGCCAAGGGGGATTTTTCCTTCCACGTTGATGGAAGCGGAATCAGGCTATTTATCTTTGATGAAATGCCAAGAAATGGTTGATTGTGTTTAGAAGCAGCAAAATGATACAATAAATAGCATTTCCTGCTCCGACAAATGGGAGTGAGGAGCCCAGATCTGATAACTGCCTGCACACATCCTTTTGTTTGTGCTGTGAGTGATGTGACTCCAGTACACACAGAGGCTCTCAGGCTAGAGGTCTGACATTTCTGCCACCTGAAGAGCTGACTAAACTTGCCTTGGAATATTTCAAAACAGGGAATGCAGCCTGTAGAGGTCCTGTTTCCATAGGGTAGTGCTGGATAATTCAGAGGACGATGCTGTGGGTCAATTACTATTGTACAGAAGAAAAGTGCCCCCAATTCTGGGGCTCATCCAAATTTGGAAAGTCAGCTGATGACAATGATCTTCAAACTCCAAGCAAGATGATCTTCAGACTCCAATCAAGACAGAGAAGAGCTCCAGGCTGCTATTTCTTGTAGGAAAGCACCATGAGGAGAAAGCAGTGAGAGTTTGCTGTGGAATCAAAGGCAGCTGAAGAAGGAGGAGGACCTCAGCACATAAAAAGAAAATCCACCTGAGCCCGTAGTCAGCACCACCCCAGTTTCTGTCTAAGGAAGTGCTGATCCTGCTGCTGTTGGAGCTGAAAAAATTTAAGAGCTTGGTGTAGACAACTGTGGAGTTGCCCCTGTGAAGGCTGGGTCAAATCATCTAGTGGACTGTACCCATGACATGGCATTTCAGTGAACTGCTGGCACCTTGCAGAGGTTTGATATTGAGAAATAGGAGGCACAGTGTGGAAACCCTCCCCTTTCATTTATTTATTTCTCTCTTTTTTAATTCAACCCCAAACAGCTGGCATGCAGATGTTGACCTGCTTGCTGCCACCTCAGTGGGTGAACAAGGAACGCCACTGACTTCTCCTTAATATTGTGCATTGCAAATTGGAAGTGACATGTAAAGCCTACATGCAATTACTGGTGTTTTATTATTATTATTGTTGTAATAGAGCCAGTGGAGCAGCAGCAAGAGGGAGCAGCTCACCCTGCCCGCTCACCAGCATTGCAGCATCCCATGAAGAAGATGGTTTTCCCTGTGTTGGCCACCCACTTTTGCCTGCACAGGAAACACCAACCCTTGCCTTTACTAATCACTGAAATTACTGCTGTCAGAGGCATGAAAGGGGAAAAAACCCTCAGATTTGATCTTGCTTGCCCCAGCCATGGCATTCACCTCCACCTCCTGGACCCTCAGCAGCCAGACAGCACTTTTCCTAACCCTTTTCCTGCCTGGAGTGTGTGTTTGAACATCAGCCCTGGGGATGCCAGGGAAAGCATCAGAGGTACCAGCCCCACATCAAGCAAAGGGCACAAGTAGGAAACAGCTACTCAGGTGATGCCTCCTTGTTTTCTGCAGAACTGGTAATCTGGGGGAAATGCACTTGTTTGGAGCTTTGAACAGAAGTGGCAACAGATGCACTTGGTAATAAAAACACGAAAGCCACTATTATGCATCAGGAAGAGAACAGAGAGGAGAAAAACTGCAGGCATTGGAGATAAACACACTCAGAATTATGGAAAGGCAATATTTAATAGTTCACCAATTGTGTTCTCATTTCCATGCTATGTTACCCCTAGAGCTGAATTAAATATGGATTTTTTTGTTTAAAAAAAAAAAAAAAAAAGAAAGAGCACAAACCCAAGCATCTAGCACTGCCAAAAATTACAGTGTTGGCTGCTGCCTCTCCTATTTCTCACACCTGCAGCAGTGCATCCCTCCTTTCAGACAGCCTGGGGCAGTTCTTGTTCAGCATCACCTCATAGCCCCTTCCCAATGCCCAGGGGTCACTCACCTGCTTGCCAGGGGTATGCTGAGAGCCCAGCAAGGGACATTGGGAATTTTTTTATGGAGCCTATCTGTAAAAGGTATGTTTTGCCCTTCACACCTGAATTTTTCACTAGCACAACCCCGAATTTAGAGAAACTCATGCAACTTAATGGAGGGTGGGAAGATGCGAGAGGTAAAGGGCAATTCTGGGAGCTTCTTACACCAGCTTCACCTCTAAAGGCTGTAACAGGGTGAAATCAGGGTCCATCCAGTATTTTTTTTCCCCTCACCATTGCTGTATAGGTATATTTTCAGGGAAGAATAAATCCAAGAAAGCTGATACGACTGGTCCTGATGTCACAGAATCATAAAATGATCTGGGTTAGGACGAACTTGTAGATCATCTTGTTCCACCCCCTGCTGCGTGCAGGGACACCTTCCACTGTCCCAGGTTGCTCTAAGCCCTGTCCAGCCTGGCCTTGGACACTTCCAGGGATGGGGCAGCTTCTCTGCTCAACCTGTGCCAGGGCCTGCCCACCCTCAGAGGGAAGGATTCCTTCCCAATATCCCCTCTAACTCTGCCCTCTGGCAGTGGGAAGCCATTCCCTGTGTCCTGTCCCTCCAGGCCCTTGTAAATAGTCTCTCTCCATCTCTCTTGTTGGCTCCTTCAGGCACTGGAAGGCCACAATTAAGTCATCCCAAAGCTTCCCTTCTCCAGGCTGTCAGTATCTTCCTGGTGACTCTGCTCTCACACCTCCATCGTGGGACCCTCTTGTGTGGCACCAATATCCCCCCCAGGTACAATGGGGTGCATGAATAGGCCTTTTAGCACTGCATTAATGGCACAAATAAAAAGAATAAGCATCCCTAAACAGTCCAGCTCTTTCAAGGAGTTATTACCCTGAATCACTTTTAAATTCGTGTGAGGCAGCTTGGAACTACCTCCAAAGGGCTCCCTATAAAGCCAGATTGTACTGCATTTAACATAAATGCTTTTTGCCCTCTCTTTCCTTATTCTCTTGTACTTAGATAGATTTTCCTGTAGAGGACTTTATTTTTTTTCCCTTTCCAAGTGCCTGCGCTTGGCTCACAAGTGACTCAGTACTTGATCAATACTGCTGGTGGCTGTTGGTACAGCCACTGATGGGAAGCCAGCAGGGAATTATCCAGGTGAAAGCCTCCAAGAAAAATCAGTCAGGGGAAGGTCGGTTAGTTTGCTTGGTTTAAATGTGCAGTGTTTTCAGAAATGGGCAACAGAGACAGCCAAGAAAACAGATTTTGGAGAATGCCAGAGGTATTTAAATATTCAGTGGAGGGAGTTTATAGTGACAAAACACATTACCAGTAAACCAAAAAAAAGTGTATTACCAATGCCTCTGCACTTTGCAATAGGGAAAAGCCTGTAAGGACACAAGAAAGGCTTTTCTGGTTCAGCTGAAGAGCATGTCTGTACTTACCACAAAGGCTGTCCTGACCTCCAACTGTTTTTCTCTCCAGGGAATCCTGGAGTCTGATGTGATTTCTCTGCCTAGTAACACCCAGCAGATTTTCCTCCCTGCCTTCACTGCATCCCTCCGTGAGCCCGCACAAATATCTTCCTCCCTGAGAAGTTCAGTGTGCGGAGCAATGGTGTTGAAGTTTGCAGATAGGCACAGGGCGGGAGGGGACTCAAAAACTCATTCGAGGGTCAAATTTCCTTGTAGGCTTTTATAGAATCCCAGAATGGTTTGAGTTGGAAGGGACCTTAAAGACCATTTACTTTCAAGCCCTGCCATGGGCCGGGACACCCTCCTCTAGATCAGGTTGCTCCAAGACACCTCCAACCTGGCCTTGAATACTGGCCAGGGATGAGACTTTTACCTTGGTATGTGTTGCTGTCCCCTTCTCCAGCATGACATAGCTTAGAGTGAGCAGAAGGACCCTCCCTGCCTTTCCCCTCTTGCCCTTGGGATTGAAGTTTATTCCTCATGCTTGCAGGTTGTTAAACCCTCCTCAGCCAACATTATCTGAGGCCAAGCGATGCAGGGAGAGGTCACACTGCCTTTGATGGCCCCATGGGACACTGGAAAAGTGCTGCTCTCCACCTGGGCCCGAAGCAGGTCACACCACAGTGCAGACCTTGTGATGCTCTGCCCCAGGGATGCTCCACTGTCAGAACCCTCCCTGGGGACTTTCCGCTCCAGCAGAGCATCCTGATCTTGCAGCTCTGAAGGTACTTGAGAAAAGACCCACATCACTTCTGTGGCTGGTTTTGGACAGCCAAAGGGAGCAACAGCAGCAACTCAGCACCCAGCAGATATCTCTGCTTGGCAAACTCAGTGCCTGCCAGCAATACTCTCTGCCTGAACCTGGTTTTCCTTCCCTCTCATTCCAGCCCTGTGCAATGGATGCTGTGCTCCACACCCTGGGTGCCATCCATCTTCCCAACTACGTGCTGTCACACCTTCCAGGAAGGGGCAGATTAAAAACATTGGTCTGAACGGGGTTTCTTCATTAAATGGAATCTGTTTGAGTGGAAAAATGTCGACCTGAATCTCTCCCTGGCTTCCAGCCACTTACAGGTGATGTTTGGGGAGAAAAGGTGTGGGGCTGAATTTGGGGGAGCCCCCTGGTTAAAGCCTTGGCAGCACAGCCCTGCATCAGCCTGTGAAAATGCAAGTGTCACCCCCAGGCTAAAGCCAGCCCTGAGAAACCTGACAGCCCAGGTGAAACCAGCCAGAAGTGACTTCTCCCATCCTCCTCGGGAGGGAAGATAAATGTCATCAGTCATCAGCAGTCACGGCTTACACAAGGCACATTTTTCTCCCCCTGGTTCTGAGCTGAAACCTCTCTGGAGGGAGGGAGAAGTGAAAGCATAGGGAGGGTGAAGGGGAGCCATGAATCCTGCTAAACTTCTCCTGTCCCTTGGGTGGGTCTGTCAGCGCTGATAGAAAAATGTGTGCATAGAGCTGGGGGAAACAAGGCGTGTGAGCGCCCGAGCACTGAAAAGGCAGCCAGAGCAGGGCGATCAATGGGTGTCCGGGTGAGCAGGCGTCTGTGCAAGACCCAGTCCTGCAGAGAATGAGCCCAAACTCTCAGCCACTCACCTGCCACTTTGGCTGCTCCTTCAGCAGGCCACTGCTGAGTGCAAGCATTGGTGGGCCATGGGGGTCAGGAGAAGCTTCATGACATGAACATGACACAACACCTTACAATATGGAGAATATCTGAAGCTAGTAAGTAATTGTAGCAAGTTCAAGCTAAAACTTTAACATGCCTTGATAACCCTTAATATTTTGAGGGGTTGAAAGTCCTCCATACCTTCCCAGAAGCTCACTTTTGCAATGAGTACCTGAGCTGAGCAAGTTTATCATCACGAGTCCCCCACCTTACCTGCCCATTGCAGAATTATTGGGAAAGATCTCTAAGACTATTGAGTTCTACCACTAACCCAGCTCTGCCAGATCTACCACTAGACTGTGTCCCTGAGCATCACATCTGCACTTTCTTTTAATGCTTGTAGGACAGTGATTCCAGCAAATCATCCCTCAGAAGTCATCCCAGTGGCTCACAAGCAAGGTGAGGAGAAAGCAGCGGGCTGGAAGGAGTTAGAGCTAGAGGAGATATTCCAGCTGGGAAGCCCAGCTTCTCACCCAGCTTCCAGGTAGTTTAAAGTTAATGGTGAGTAACAATTCCTGTAAACCAGTTACTTCCAGTTGCAGAAGCCAAGGAGCTATTTTCAGCGCAGTGGGCAGTGCTGGGCTGCACAGGTGGGCAGGAGCAGGCAGGGAAGGGGACATTCATCCCAAGAAACAGGAGCATTTGTTGTGAGCCAAATCATGATTTGAGGGATTCCTCCCTGTCCCTCCTGATGGGGGATAAAATTGTGGGTCTCCTCTTTCCTGAAACCCTGGTTGTTGCTGCCCAGTGTCCCTTGTCAGGACAAGAGGAGGCGATTCCATGATCAGCTCAATTCAGTCACTTTCCTTGGGGACACCAAAATTCGTTCTGTGTATTTAGCAGTCTAAGTGAAGCCTTATCTATGATCTTGTCCAGCCTCTTCTAGAGTCCAGGCAACCTCTTGGCATCTGTGGCATCCCATGGGAAGCAATCTGTCATTCTCAAACCCTCCATTCCAAAGGAAGTGAGGGAATCACCATCTCTAGAGGGATTTAAAAGATGTGTGGATGTGGCACTTGGGGACGTGGGCTAGGTGTGGGGTTGGCAGTGTAGGAGGAATGGCTGGAGTCAGGGTTTTTCCAACCTAAATGATTCTGAGAGGAATCACCCTCTTCTGACAAGATTCCTAAGCCATGGACTCTGCCAAAACACCTCCATCTCCACCTGGTCAAGAGCCACCATGGGATTTCTGCTCTCGATTCACCCCAGGGAGAAAAGGACAAATCCTGCTGAATCCAGGATGACCTCGGGTCATGCAGATAAAACTCCACTGCCAAACTTTGCCTGGCACATAATGCCATGCAAATAGCTTGCTAAGTGAATTGAGCTTCTCTCA
This sequence comes from Sclerurus mexicanus, assembly GCA_013396755.1. NCBI lineage: Eukaryota > Metazoa > Chordata > Aves > Passeriformes > Furnariidae > Sclerurus > Sclerurus mexicanus. The sequence continues at coordinate 583,749 of VWZF01000569.1, read as the reverse complement.
CCTCTGGGAAACCGCTCCTGAAGATGCTGCGACCCGCAATGTCCTCGGATAAACCAGGTATTGGAAATCATTCACTGCTTCCAAATTTGTTCTTGGGTCTATTTTGCTCACTAAATGAGCTGTGCAGATTGGCAGCACCCGGTCACATAGACCACAAGGGGTTTTCTTCCCCTTCCTAAACATGCCAGGAGTCAGAGGGGTGGGATGAGCCCTGGAAAGAGGCGGTGGACACACCAGGATTTACCAGATTTTGGAGCATTTCAAACCTTTGCCTTCCCGAGCGATGAAACTCTGTGTAACACATCACTCCAAGGGAAAATGGACCCTGGTGGAGGACTTAGCTCTGATTTCATCTTCTTGTGTTGAGTTCACACTTAAATAATTACCTGTGAACTTGCTGCTTCGATCTGCCCCACTGACCAACCTGGGAAATTCTCCTTCGTTCCATGATTTGCATAAGATGAGCCAGAGGAGAAGTGCCAAGGAAAAGAAGGATTTTTTATTTAATTTTTTTTTTTTTTATTTAACACATGAACGCATCAGGCAGCATTTGCAACATTTGCCCAGAGGATATTCAGTTCTGGTATCGCTATTTTTGTGGTGGCTCTTTGCAATGATTAATTTAAAGTGCCAGCATCAGGAATCATGGGAACATATGAGAAACCCAGTTTTTCTTTTAAAATAGAAGTAAGTTTTCTTCCTGGCATTCCAGAAAAAAGAAGCTGGAAAAAGGTCATCATTAAAAAGAGAAGTAAAACTCCCCTCCGCTTCTCATCTAATCTCATATTTTTTCATGCCATTTCTTGGTTTGGAGGAGAAGAAACCCTCCTGTTCGGAATGCACCATATGGTTGCCAATCACCAAAATGGAAAAGCCAATGTGCTCCAACCTTTAGGAGCAGCTGCCCCCATTTCCCTCCGCCAGGGTGCTCAACACAGGCATGGAAACCATCACCTTACCTACGTCTTTCCGGGAGCTTTCCTTCACAAAGCTGGGCTCGTGGTTCCCAAACCAGTAGGTGAGGTGTGTGTACTGGGGAGGATGTCTCCACCCATCCCTTCCCTGGGTGCAAATGGAATTTCGCCCCTTCCCACCCAGCAGTGTGAACTGCTTTTGGCCAGCCAGAATAAAGCCAAGATTCCACCCAACCAACCTCAGACAGGGGCTGGCAAAGGGCTAAAGCCACTCAGGTATTCAAGCCACATGGGTGTGGTACAGCAGGTCCAGGGTGGTGTGGAGCAGAGCATCTGGCTGGATGCAGAGCCACTGCTTCTCCTAGCGGGCCAGCTCACCTGAATGCCAAGTCTCCCTCACAGGAGTGTTTTCCCAGGAATGCTGCAAGCCAGACCTCTGTGCGGTGGCCAGGCAGCAGGAGGGGGTCACGCCCACCACCTTTTGCTTTATCCACTGGCTTAGGGTCATGGAATTACAGAATTTTGTAGGTTGGGAAAGACTTCTAAGTAGATCATCAAGTCCCACCATTCCTCTAGCATGGCTGAGCCCTCCACTGAACTGTCTCCAAGTGCCACATCTACATGAGTTTTACATCCCTCCAGGGATGGAGACTTCACCACTGCCCTGGACAGCCTATTCCAATGCCTGTCCACCTTTCCATGGAGAAACTCTCCCTAGGATCCAATCTAAAACTCTTCTGTCCCAGCCTGAGGCTGTTCCCTCTGCTCCTGTCCCTGTTCCCTGGGAGCAGAGCCCGACCCTCCCCGGCTTCCCCGTCCTGGCAAGGACTTGCAGAGCCACAAGGTCCCCCCTGAGCCTCCTCTTCTCCAGGCTGAGCCCCCCCAGCTCCCTCAGCCCCTCCTGATGCTCCAGCCCCTCAGTGTCCTTCTTGAAGTGATGGGCCCAAAACCAACCACAGGATTCCAGCTGTGGCCTCACCAGTGCCCAGCACAGGGTGACAGTATGTGAGGCATCTCACCATCAGCTGGAGCTGGGATTTCCGGAGCATTTCTGCCACATCCTTAACCCCAAACCCATCCGCTTCCAAGGAAGTCACACACACGTGCTCTGCTTCATCCCTAGGTAATCCTTCCCTCAATTCACCAACAAGTCACCTCCTCCTGTCCCCACGCCTATCCCAGGGCTCCTCCATCCTCTTCTGTGTGTCACCTTGCCATTATTATGCTCTACACATCCCTCCCCTCTCGTTCATCCCCTTGTTTTAGGCACCCTGGGGTGAATCCCACCCCCGATGGCAAACCCCTTCCCAGAAGCAGCAGAGGGCTCCCACGTATTTAACAGGGTAAAGATAAGCTACGGCGTTTGTAGAAAACATATTAATAATTTTGCCCTTTCCCTCCACATTTACCAAATTGATTTTTGAACTGCTAGCAGTCGGATTGCAATAAATATAGTTGAAATCCATTGCACGTAATGGTTTATAAATTGTGACTCATAATTCAGCGGGAGCCTTGGGTTTGGCTTGCTGGCTGCTGTCGGGGTGTGCATGCGCGCTCGTGTTTTCCTTTCTCCAGCCCTTCAGCCTGCACAGCTCTCCAGTGGAGTAATAAATTGGGAATAATGGAAGCTCTGCTAACTAAATTTCACTTGTCAGTTGGAAAATTTCGAGCTGGGCGTGACGTTCCTGCAAACAGTGCAAGGTGAAAAATGAAAAATAAAAGATCGCCTTGGGTGGGAACAGCTTTGCTAAGCCCCCAAAAGTTTGGACCTGGTGAAGGAGGGATGCTTGGGAAGGAGGAGTGTAGTGCCCCTGGGATGGGGATGTTGATGACTGTGCCACCACCTAAAGGACCTTTGCACAACCATACCCCTGAAGCCGCAAGGCACTGGGAGGGGAAGCAGGAAGGTTTTGAGCAGACAAGGAGATTCCCCCAGGACGCAGAGTCCAGGCTGGAGCTCAGCACAGCACCCAGGCAGGAAAATCCATATCTGCCACAGATTTATTGCCTGTCGGGTGAAATGTAGCACAGATATTTTTAAAACGTGGGGCCATTAAGTACTCTCCAAACAGGCCAGCTCACCTGCTATTTTAGCAACATGTTGTGACACCATCTTATTTTATAAGTATTCCTTTCGGACTTATTAGCTCTAAGCTGTCGCATCCCATTTGGAGGAAGAAAAATGCCACCGAGGTGACAGCTCTGGTCGGGCCAAAACTGTTTAATGAGGTTTTATAGGGGCCAGGAAACTTAAGTACCAGTGCAGGACTTTGAAGAGGGGAAAAAAACCCCATGGATCAGGAGTGGTCATATTTCCATTGCTTTTCATTTTCCTGCTCTTTCCTCAGCACGACCCCATGTTTATTGTGGGATGGGTGCCTGCGAGCCCATGGGCTTTATCTGGAATCCAGTGGCTGTTAAACATGAGGAAGAGGATGGGAATATTTAAAGCATCACCCTGGCAACAGGAAGTGTCTGCAGCAGTGGCACAGTCTCTTTTTTTGTGCCAAAAACCCCTTTTCTGAAAAAATACACCCTCTGGGGTACGCATCCTTGGGTGAGGGGAGAGGCAATGCAAACAGAAACAGGAGTGAGATCATGGAAAAGGGAAAACAAACCAAGTCTCACATCTGGGAATTGGCTGCCAGAGCAGAAGAAGGGTGGAAAAAAAAGGGACTTCAGGGCTTCTCAGCCCGTTGTTGGTGGCAGAGGGCTCAGGGCAGCTCTAGGGATGGGGAGAGGATTGGAAGCTCTGCTTGGTACTTTGAGGGGTTTTTCCCCAAACAACTTTATTTCAGGAAGTAATAACAATAGCAATAACAATGATAGGCTTGGGGAAAAAACGTGTCTTGTAATGAGACCCTGGGAAACTGATGAGTTTGGGGAATGTTTGCCCAGTGGATCCCCAGCCCCTTGCCAAGCCCTGCTCTCCCCTGTGCCAAAGCAGGGGGGTCAGGGTGGGGGTCTGGGCACCCATTTTCCAGCCTCAGCCCATTGACCATTTCCTGGAGCAGGGCTTTCCAGCAGGAGGAGGAGCACGCCAAGGGGAAGCATGTCACATCCCAGAGAAACAACAAACAAATGACAGGATTTAGAGGCGAGGAATGACACCGCTGAACTCGTGGTGGGACTTGCTGTTCTTGGAGCCCCGTGCATGGGAGTGAACAGACGCAACCAGGTGCATGAATTTTGGGAGAAGAGCTACGTGCAGAAGAGATGCACCTGTGATGCTCCATCCCTGCCTGTCAGGGATAACCACATCCACCTGCAGAGGCTTTAGCCACACCAGAGCTGTAATTGCTTCACCTGCATCCTGTCTGCTTCCAGGGAGGCTTGTGGCTGCTGTTAGTTCCAGGATCTTGTGGATAGGTGTTGGATGTGGGCATTTGGAGGCTCTCCTGGACACAGGAAGGAGATACAGCAGCTCTAGGATGTCTGTGGGAGTTGAATGCGTATCACAGAGGGGGTTTTTTTACATATAGCCCTTAATAATAATTTGCTGACACCTCTGCTCCCTTTCCAACGCTGCCAAGGGTTTATGTTTTCCTGTGGTGAGCACCTTCTATTTTTCACCCTTAGGAATGAAAAAGAAAACCTTGGTCCTAGTTCTTGGCAGAGCATTCTCCACTCTGCACATGCTCTGCCCTGCTCCCGTTTTATTTGTGTTACAATCACAGCAGAGCTGTGCTTGGAAAAATTGAATAAGTAGCCAAGAAGAATACACACAACTGCCCAGGAGAGATAATCAGTTGTTAAAACATGCCTGCTGCTCTAATTAGAAAGGAAATGAAATTGGGTTTAAAGTGGAATTAACTGAAGGCTCCCTTATCCTGTCCCTCTGCTCTCCCAGCCCTTCTGGACAAATATGATGGAAAGGAAAAAGAAAGCTGGTCCTCTCTAAAGCACCTCTCCCTAGAGATCTCTCCAGAGCCAGGGCCTCAGCAATGCCAGGGAAACACACCCTTGTCCCTTCTGCTCATCCAAAACATACCTTCAGCTTCAATACCACCAGTGACAGAGGCTCATGCAGAGCTCGTGTTTCACCACTGTCTTGTACTAATTTTTGTCATCCAGGGAAAAGGTAAAGGTAGATGGATTGTGCCTAATAGGTGGTTTAAGCTGTTAGAAAGGATTTTCTGTTTATTAAATCTTAGTGGGTACCATAGATATCATCTCCTTCTCTGAGTGAAGGGTTAAAAGGGTCGTTGTTGCTGATATAATGGGAATAACACTAACAGACTTGCCTCTCCTTTGGAAGGAGGAGCACTCTGGCCCTTAAATCTGTCCCCTCGGGGGGAAGGAGTTCGGATAGATGGGCTGTGTTATGTGGCCAGCATGCTTTTGCTGTCTGCTTTTGTGATCCTGCCCCTCCTGAGAACAGGGTGATGCATCCTTTGGCCTCCCCTGGGAAGGTCCTCTCCCTCCGAACGCTTGGCACTGCTCTCTGCTGTTTGGGGAATGACTCTGGGTTTCCCACACGTGGGATTTCGGGATGCCAACAGCCCTTAAAAATGGGTGAAATTAAACATTGGCGACGATAAAAAGGAGGTGTAAGGGTTTGCTGTGACCCTCGTAGCACCTGCGAGGACACTTCTCGTGGCGCCTCGTCACCCTGCCTGACACCTCCTGCAGTAAAACACCCTCTCTCTGCTTTCACTTGAGATCAGGCTCTGCAGATTCCAAGGAGGAAAAACAAGATGTTAGCATTGTGTCAGGAGTTTGCCTGCAAAACCAGAAATGACGGCTCTAAAGCTGGCTTGGGGTGGTGATGGGGAGCTCGGGACAGGGGACAGGCAGGATGTCCAGCGGGAGCTGGTGAGAGAATCCCCTTGATCTGAGTGAGAAGAAACTGGCCCACTGGAAGACTTTGCCAACATGAATGTCATGTTGAAGTCTGAAGTCTCTTTTGAATACCAGGTTGCCCAGCAGCAGCCATGCCAGTTTTCATTCCTGTTGGATGATTTGAATGCATTTATTGGCAGAAGCCAATGTTTGGAGGTATTTTGATATTTCTAGGCAGGCTCTTTGCAGACATCTCTTCACCATCCCCTCCGAGCCTGGATTCTGAGGGCAGGGCCCTTCCAACTCACACCTCCCAAAGGGCTCAGGCTCCAGAGAGATGCCTCACCAGAGTGCTCTGTGCACCCTAAAAATGTGGGTGCTCCTCCTCTCCTCATCATCCTCCCAACGTCTCCTCTTTGTTAACCTCTGCATTTAATACCTGCGTGGTTCCGGGTGTTAGCAAGGAAGGCAGGCTCTTCTGGCTTTTCCCTTGGATTGAATTCACGGAATCACTGAATGGTTTGGTATGGAAGGGACTTTAGAGATGATCTAGTTCCAAGCTTCCTTCCATGGGGCATTCCTATAGATCCCGCCTTTCTGCCTGACTGTCGTGCCTGGCTCTGAGGGGATCCTTGCTGATAAATGAGCAAATTGCTGGATGGCTAAAAAATGTACACTCTGTGTCCTCTGTAATTTGTTCTACCACAAAACTGTCGTGGAAGTGAAATGCAATCGATGGATCAGACCTGAAGGCTTCAGTTTAATCTCTGCAAAGATTAATCTCTGAAGAGTCAAAGTTTTCTCTTGTTATCTCTTTTTTGCGGTGCCACCAGAGCCCCATCCCATCATGCTCAGACGAAATCCTTAGGTAATTTCATACCTTTGCACTTTTTGTTTCCTTTCTTGAAATAAAACTCCCTCCTCATCCAGAGGGTCAGCAGATGTACCATCTAATCCAATTGAAATCCTCTTCTCTGGTTGAGGGATTGGCAAAAATGAACAATCTGTCCTGGGTTGATCTGTCATAGGTTGCCGAGCTGTGGATGCCCCATCCCTGGAAGTGTCCAAGGCCAGGTTGGATGGGGCTCTGAGAAATCTGGTCCATTGGAAGGTGTCCCTGCCTGTGGCAGGGGGCTGGAATTGGAGGATCTTGAAGGTCTCTTCCAACCCAAAGCACTTCATGGCACTGTGATCTACCTCACCTGGTTCTCCTGGGCACTTTTTCCCAGAAGAGCATCTCTGGTGGTTTCTGTTTTCACTTGCACTCATGACTGAGTTGTAGCACTGCTCTCTTTGCTATGAAACCCAGAAAGCTCAGCTTGTCCCTCTGGCACTTGCCTGCTGGGCTTGGGACCATGATTTTGGTTCTGGAGGATTTCTGAAGGCGTCTCATTTATTTCAAGCCCAAGACACGGCCCAACCCTTGGATGCAGCATTATGTGTCCTGAGGAAACCTTCTCTGGGAGGCTTGTCTGCCCTCTCCAGCCTGCAGGGCTGCAGAGGGGTCCACCACGTAGCAGCTGCGAGGTGGCTGATGTGCATAAATTCGTGTTTTCCTTGTTTTCTGGGTGTTGGAATCTGTTGCAATTAGCTCGCAGGCCCTGCTTCCTTTATGGCCATTTGTTGTGCTGATTGTTTGCCGTATAAATTTGGGCCTGAGCCAGAGAGAGCGGTGGTCTGGAAACCAGCTGGTACCTGAAGCTGGGCAGATGCACAGATTGGTTTATGGCGACTTATTTTGATCCAGAGCCATGAAGAGGTGAAGGTTTGGTCTTTACCAGCCTGGAGTATCGCTGCCTTAAAAAAACAAACCCCCAAAAACCCACCCACAAGCCTCTACTCATTAACTTCTACGTTTGGCTCCTTCGTAAGGTTGAGGTAATGCTGAAAAACTAGTGAAAACTACTGAAAAGTGGTAAAAACTGTTCATTATGAGTTGAGGACACTTTATGCTTTACGATGGCCTGCAGGAGATGGCAATTTTGGGGTTGCTCCACCAGGCTGTTGGCTGCAGAGAGAGGAAGGCATCACTGCTGCCTCCTGCTTATGTTACCTGACCGATGCCAGTTCAGAAGAGACTTGTAGTGGTGTAAAAACTTGCTGTCAAAAGATTTGAGAGGTGAAAAAAACCCCAAAAGAAACCAAACAGAATAGTAGAAAGCTGCTTTGCAAATCTGTTCTCTCGCTTGTGGAGTAGGAGGGGATAAATGTGTTAAAAGACCAAATTTGTCTCTGTGAGGTAAAAGGTGGCCTCAGTGGAACTTGCAAACCTGCAGGAATTGGGGTGCCATGATTAGTGGAGAATTTGGGGTGGTCCAGGCGCTGCCTGGAAGCACTGGGAGGTGGTGATGCAAAGACCCCAGCCTTGCTCTGCATGCTCTCCTGGCCCTGGTTTTCCTGGGATACACGTCGTCTGAGCCTGTCCTGCTCACTGTGTGGCTGACACCAGTCAGGGTCTCCCAGCAAACTCTTCTTGGGGACCTGGGTGAGCCCCACTCACCTTCCCAGGGAGGCCAGACACGTCAGAGACAGGAGCATCAGCCCCCTGAGCTCCTTGGAGGTAAAGAATAACCAGCTATACCTGATACAAACTCCAAAATCTGCATCACCTCAGCACTGCAACTGTTGCTTTAGCCCTGTCAGGCGATGAGGACAAAAATAAGGGACTCCATCAGGACCCAGCAAGGTTCACTCATGGTGTCCTTCAGAGTGTCCCTATGCCTGGGCTGCGAGGCAGAAGTCCCAGGGCATGGGCTGGGTGCAGAAGGGATGCTGGGAGGAGTGAGCAGCTTTTGGGCCTCTCTGCCACCCCCAGGATGCTCCTGTCTCCCCCAGGTGCAGCTGTGGTGGGGAGGGATGACCTTCTCCTGTCCCTCACAGGTATTTTGGTGTGTCCATCTGAGAGTTTGGGCTGCTCAGGATTGCTGGTGTGCAAAACATGGCATGGAGTCAGCCTGGGATCGCGGGTGCTGCTGGGTTAGGAAGAAGTAATAACTCATGTCTCTGTTCCTGGGTCACACTTGAAATTAATGAATGGCTTTGAACAAATTGGCCAGTTTCCTTTTATTAATATAGCTTGGACTCTTTCTTTGCCCATGGGTGTCCGGGCACAATTAGATCATGCCTTCAAGCTCTTTCCAACCTGGAAAATACAAGGTTTTATTTTGCAATGAGAATTGGAGATGCTCTGCTAATCCCCCGACTCCTGAAGCAGGTTCTTCAGTGGAGGAGAAAAGCAAATGTAGTGAGCAAACTGTGATAAAACCACGGTCTGGTGTGACTGGCACGTGTGGATATCCATCAGTAAGAGGCATAAAAGTCCACGCCAGGATTCACAGGACTGTAATGAAGTCATTGCAAAGCATTTGCTCCCTGATGCCTTCCTGGGTCTAGCTCTTAGCCGGTCTTAATGGGCCAAAAAATGGGAGGCTTCGAGGGGGAGGCTGAAGTGAAGCCCTGTTTGGGAGGCAGAGCTTCCAAGCCTCACCCGAGCGCTGAGCTTTGTGTTACGGATGGATGAGATGAGCAGGAGAGGTGGCATTTCTGTGAGACCACATTGAAGGTGGGTACTTGGCAGGCAGCGTGTCAGGAAGGATCACTTTGAGGGCAGAGATGCTGGATGAGAGGAATATTAAGGCGAGTTTGAAGGTGGTTCTTCTCTGGAGGGCTTTGAGGGAGGTGTGCATGTAAAAAGGAAAAGCCTTCCAAAAGCTGTGGCTTGAGCATCTCTTTTGTGAATCACAACCTTCTTGTCTTTCTGCAGCCCTCTGGGAGCCCCAGGCCACTGTTCACTCTCCAGCATCACCCACCTCACCTTTACCCTGCTTTTAAGATGCTAAAATGTTAGTTTGGGGTGTCTGGGGGTGGATTTGGATTTTAGGCTGGCTCCCTTTCCTGCTTTCCCCATGGGGATGGGCACCAGGGCTGTGTGCATGGGTGATGGTGACCACAAAACAGGAGGGGGGAAAAGAGAAACCACATGCACAGGAGGGGAAAATAATCAAGCTGAGGGGGAAGGAAAAAACCCAACCTGTCCTCTTATAAAAGCCCTCCTCCCCTCGAAAGAAATAAAAGCCAGAGTGAAATGAAGGTAAATGCCAGAGGTTTAAGTACCACGCTTCCGAGTGTGTTTTAAAGGTTACCTTTCAGGGGGTTGAAGAGGGAGTGAGAGCACAACAGAAAAGGAAGGAGTTGGAGCACTTCCCATTGCGAGGGCCACTCCAGCTCTTAATGGATTTTTATATCCCTGTCTGCTTTTTGTGACATTATTAAAATTGCTTATTTTTAATTTTTTTTTTCCTTCATCTGGGAGAAGGGGTCGGAGAGGGGAGCAGGAGGAACAAACTCCGTTGCCATGGCAATCTCCAGCTACACATTGCACATCTGCATGGCTGAGTCGGAGCAAAAAAGGAAGTTTTGGGTAGTTTTTGTCTAGGTGTGTGTGCATGCCAGGACAAAAGTCCCAGGGCTTAATTACAGGTGTGGGAAGGTGACATTTCCGCTGCTTAGCTGATGAGGATAAAGAAATGAGCCTGAAGGAAGGGAAACACCTGTGTATAATGTGAATGCTGTATGGTAGACCCAAGAGATGATGTAGAGACTGGGGAGCATCAGCTGGGATGGTTTGCTGTGCCGTCCACGGGGGTTCAGGCCCTCCTGATGGCACCAAGGGGTGCCAGCCTCTCAGGGAGGGGCTCAGGAGGTGGCACAGAGCGAAGAGCCCCCAGCAACCCCACTGGGCACTCTGACTGGGCTCTTGCTGGGTGTCAGATGGCCTCAGAGAAGCAAATTCTCACCTTGGCTGGGAGGCTGATGCGACTTCACTTGCTGCTGTTTTTCCCAGCTGCGCTTGGTGCCCAGCAGGACCCGGCAGCTGGCGCTAGGGGAGGCAAGTGGAGATGACGGAGGGTGTCCTCCAGCAGTGAGCTCAATTTTAGCCACTGTCACAGCTCCTGCAGCGAGGGATTTGCTGTAATCGCATGTGCAGACAGAGAGAGAAGGAAATCCCCTGCCTGGGGTGCCCAGACAGAGCGGAGTCCCATCCTAGGGGACATGGAGGCTCCAAAAGCCCCTCTCCCAGCTGGCTATGAGCCTTTCCTCCATGGGAAAGGCTTCAGCAAGGATCTCGGCTCTTGGTGGGGAACCAGAAATGGTAAGAGGGATGATGGGTGCTACCTCTGCTTCACCTGCAGCCCCCTGTGGATGTATCACCAGTGGGCTGCACCTGAACCTGCCCCAGGTACCAGGGTAGGGACACAGAGGGACATCCCCTGCCCTCAGAGCTGCCCAGACACATCACCAGGCACTGCTCCTCCAGCAGATGGGTGGGAACAGAATTAGCCTGTTAAAACTTTTCAGCTTCGCTTCTGAGGTCTGTGTTTCGTCAGCAAAGGAGGAATGCATTTAATAAAATGAACCAAGTTTTAATACAAAGTGGAGGCGTTGAGGTTTTGTTTGTTTTTTACATCCAGGGTCTAAATTATTTCTCTTTTTACTTATTCTGTTGTTTCTTTTGCTTTTATTTCACCAGATACCCCACCATTAAAATACCCTGGAAACACCTGGAGAAAAGTAGCAGAACAAGCTGTTACCAAGAATACTTGGGGCTGCCACAGAAGCCTTGGAGCAGCCAAGCAGTGGCAGTGCTGGAAAGGTATTATTATTTTTTTCTGTCTCTTTGTGGGGTTTTTTTGCCAGAACAGGGTTTAGCATCCTCACTTAAGGAGAGCAGCAGCACCTACTCGAGCTTGTTTATGGAGTGCTGGCAAAGGAGAAAGGATAGGCTGAGTAAAGAGGGAGCTGTGCCCTCAGAAGAGGGAACAAAACTACTGGTTACCCCTCCTGAGATTATTAAGTGTGTGCCAGTGTATATATTTAGGTTGTGGTTAACTTCCTATGGCTCCCACAGCTCCAGAGTGGTGCCCCAGAGACCCAGGCCAGCGCTGCAGGGGTACCCAGGGCCCTCAGTTTCCGATTAACGCGGCCAGCACTCAATTAAGGCTCGTGTTTATTGCTTTGGTTGATAACACCACCACAATGGGGGGGCAAAACCCCATGAAAGCAAGGGAGAGATGGAGATTTAATTGGATAATTCTCACTGAAGCATCTCCTGGTTAACCAGCCAGAACCCCACCTGCATCTTGCCATTATTTTGCATGTTAACAAGGTCTGCGTCCCGTGAAGTGGCTGCTGGGGCGTGAGGGGTTATTAAACCTGGCAGCGCCACTTCCAGTTATTCTCCAGGGGAACTAAAGGATGGAGCTGGATGTCAGTGCTCCGATCCAGCAGGCCTTGGGGAGCTGGGTGCCTGGCAGGGTGGCTGGGCTCTTCCTTAGGATGCTCACACACAGATTTGGAGCAAAATGCAGCTGTTTAGGAGCTTGGGCAGCTTTGGTGTCATTGTGAGCAGACACAGAGAGAGAAATGATGAGGTGTTGACATATAACTTCCATCAGGGTGAATAAACAGGAGCCCTGGCTTTATTTTGCCTTTTTCCCTGCATTTCACCAATGAGTAATAGCACGAAGCAGGGCAGTGGGAGCACAATCACAGAATCATTTAGGTTGAAAACAGGACCTGCACAATCACAAAGTCCAGCTGTTCTCCCAGCACTGCCAAACCACTAAACTATGTCCCTAAATGCCACGTTCCTCCAGGGCTGGAGACTCCACCACTGCCCTGGGCAGTCTGTTCCAGCACCTGACAACCCTTTCTGTGAAGAATTTTTCCCAATATCCAATCTAAATCTCCTCTGGCACAGCTTGAGGCCGTTTCTTCTTGTTGCTTTTTACCTGGGAGCAGAGCCCAACCCCTCCCTGGCAGGGACTTGCAGAGCCACAAGGTGCCCCCTGAGCCTCCTTTTCTCCAGGCTGAGCCCCCCCAGCTCCTTCAGTCGCTCCTGCTGCTCCAGCCCCTTCCCAGCTCCCTTCCCTTCCTTGCACACGCTCCAGCCCCTCAATGGTTTTCTTGAAGAACGACTGAAAATGTCTGGGCTTGTTTATTTTGCTCTCCCTATCTATCCAAAACAACCTGAATGGATGAGGTTTTTTGCCCCAAGGCCAGGCTGGGCACAGACGTTAACTCAAGTGGGAAAGACCTGCAAGAGACAGTCATGGGAAAAGGCTTAAAAATATGAACTATATCACTGGCAATTTCAGGAACTCTTCCCGTTCCAGACAACCTGACCTTCAACTGGTTGAACTCCATCCCACAATTTTAGTGGCTGTCAGTGCAAACACAAGGTGGTTGTTCTTGGAAACCCTGAGCCATCCCCCAAGCCCTGAGAGAAAATCATGCTGCCCTTGTCCCTCCAAGGAGGTTTCACTCCAAGTGCTCTATTTATCTTGGAAGCTTCATGCTGTTCTCTAGGAGATTGCCCTCTGCTTTGACCCTCAGAAAACATGTCCTGAAAGATGTCACTCAGTGGGGAAGCAAGGCATAAATGTGTTTGTCTGAAAAGCTGTGGAATCAGGCTGGGGAAACGAACACCAGGAAGGTGGAGGAAGATCTCCGATTCTCCCTAACGTTCCTAGCAAAGAGTGGAGAGCCAGGGAAAAGCTGCTGTAGGACCCACTGCTGCCATAGGACCCGCCCCCCCAAGATGGATGTTTCTCACATTTCCTTCTAGGAGGGGGAAATTTGAATAAGCAATTGAGAATCCCCAATTCTCAAAATTATTGTGGGTAGTGAATTAGCAGCAGCAAGGGGAGGCAGGTGACTCGAGCTGACTCAGAACGAGTCCCAGGGAGCATCCTTCTCCCAGAGCCTGGTTAGAGCTTGGCTTAATACAGCCTCTGACAGGAATCCATTGACCAGAGGGGACCTCTCTGAATGCCATGAAATGCCATCAGGTCTTTCCCACTTTGGTGCTGATTCCTGCTCCAAAGGTAATTAAAATCAATGAGCTCCTACGGCTTGGCTCCATCCAGGTTTTTTAGATGCCATGGGAGAAGCGGCAAAGCTCGGATTGACGATGAACATTTAAAATCCCCAAGGTCCCCACTCCAGGCATAACTTCTAGCCAGGGAGCACAGGTGGTAAGAGACATCAGAGACCCCTCACCAACACCCATCCTCTCCACAAACACAAACTCCATTCCAAACCAGGCACCTCCAGCCCTGTTACTCACAGAAAGAGACGTCAGGATCTGTCAACTTGCAAGGCCCTGAACTTTGGGGCTTTAGGTCAGTGTAAGCACAGTGTTCATTTGGCACCCACAGTGGGCACTGGGACCCCACAGCTTTGGTCATCTGCTGGGATGTTTTCCCAGATATTGTGATGGTCTCCTTTGTTGCCCAATAGATTTTCCCCCAGCCTATTGGCAAAGGCGGTGGGAGGCTCTGTGCCAGCCACCTCTCCTTCTGACAGGCTCTTGTTTTCATCTAAAGAGCCCGAAATCAAGGAGCTGCCACGTTCCTACACTTCTCCCCTTTACCCAACATGGGCTTGTGGGTGTGAATGGAGACTTTAAGCCCCATTTCAGCATGTGAGGATGGAAACAATGAGAACAGCATCAAAGAGAGCTGGAGAGGGACTTTGGATGAGGGCACAGGGTGATAGGACAAGGGGAATGGCTTCCCACTGCCAGATGGCAGGGTTAGATGGGATATTGGGAAGAAATCCTTCCCTGTGAGGGTGGGGAGGCCCCATCCCTGGAAGTGTCCAAGGCCAGGTTGCGCAGCGTTTGGAGCAACCTGTGCTAGTGGAATGTGTCCCTGCAGGGGATTGGAACTGGATGGTCCCCTCCAAACCAAACTATTCTAGGATTTTATGGCTTCAGTCAGGCAGAAGACCAGGAAATGTGACTCAAGGTGCATCACAAACAGAAATGCACCGGGATGTGTGGCTGGAGACCCCAACCCCTCCACCTCTGACCTTCCCAAATCCAGCCTGTCTGGCAGGTACCCCCTGTGGCCCCCCTGGTGCTGTTGGCAGGTATATTGCAGGAGGAAACCGGGCTTTGCCTTGGGGAGCACCACGTGTCATTCATCAAAGGATGTTCCCAGCAGTGGGCAGTGACACACATTGTTAGCAGGGCCAGGCTGAATCAAGAAAAACAAGTGAGATGACACTCAGAGATCAGTAATTCCTCCCCCTCACTCATAACTCTGTCAGCCCTTTCAGCTGGATTGTCAAAATACGTTTGTCACAGAACAATTCCTACTCTTCTTTTATTTTATATTATTATTATTTTTTCCTTTTTTTCTGACACTGCCTGAACTCATCCGTTTGGAACAAAACCCAATATTCATTTCCTCTCTGGGCAGTTGATTTTATTATTGGCTCACCTGCTCCAGTAGTTGAAAAGCTATAAGACTAGCTGGGTCTTCAAAATTAAATTCTGCTGGATTTTTTTTTTTCCCAGCCTCACATATTCCATGACTGCAGGTTACTGGCAGAGATTTGAAGATGTACTTGGCAAAGGCACTTTCTGTCTGGGACAGGGATGAGCAAAACAGGAAACCTGCTTCTCCCTAAATCAGCATCTTTCCAAAGGCTCAAGCTGTTCCAGAGCAGGACAGACCTTGCTTGTGCCTTTCCCGTCTTTCCCTGCGGGACAAGTGGAGCTGTAGGCAGTCACTGGATGTTCCATTGGGAAAATTAAGCTACAAGAGGAAAATGTGGAATACTTTGGAATTTCTTTTAAGGGGAGGAAGGCTCCAGCTCAACCCCAGCTCAGCAGCTGGAAGCCCTGCCAGGCTAGGATGGACTTGGGATGATGCTTGATCTTGGGATCCTTCCCAGGCTCCCTAATTCCTGTCACTGCAGGATGAATTTGCTGCTTCAGGGACTGCACTGAGGAGGCCAGGATCAGTTCTGCCTTCCACTGCCAGCTTTGCTTATTTTAGCTACTGCTCTTCTCTGCTGGGAGAAGAAAGATCTTGGGACAGGGAGGGAGGGATCCATATGTCCTATTGCTTTGCTAAGACTGGCTCTCCCAATCCAGACCCAAAATGCTCCAAAGGCTGCTTGAAGAGCTGCATTAAGGACTTGGAAAGTCCAGATTAGCCACTGCTGAATTAAATTCCTCACCTTTCTGCGACGAGGTGATGTTATCTTCATCCTGCAGCTGGAGGAGCGAGGCCTGAGGGTAGGAACAGAGCCCTAATCTCTGTTGACACCAGCTTTCGCCTCCCCAGCAATATTCCCTGCCTCACTTGTCCATGCACCTGTTTTCCACGCCTGTCTTTTCCATGGGAATCCCAGCTGAGATGTTTGCTTCCTCGGACTTGCCTACAAATGCCAACCGAGGTGCCTAAGCCAAAAGGTGACCTCGTTTCTCGGCAGCAAATAAGTTTGCCAACAGCTGGTATTTTCAGTGACCTCATATCGTGAAGGATCTGCATCCCATCCTACCTGGAAACACCACCAGACAGCGCTGGCAGCGGCACCTGGTGCTTTTACTGGAAAGAATATTTTTAGCCTGGCAAGGCGTTGCCCTGGGAAAGCTTATTCCTCCAGACAGTAATACCTCGGTCTGTCAGAGCCAGCACATGGAATCTCTGGATGCAGCACCCAGAGGAGCAGCCCAGCTAGCCAGGAGTGGCACCAGCACCATCCCAGTGCATCCCCAGCACCGGTCCTGCATCCAGACCCACCCACCTGCCAGCACAGGTCAAGGCTGGACACGTGTTAGAACAAGAAAATCGATCGCAGCCGAAAATGAGAGGAAGGGGAAGTGTGAAGAAAACCTGGCGGGTGTCAGACAGGCCCCCCCCTGAGCCTGCCCTGAGAGGTCTCCCACATGGATAATGCCCAGGAAGGGGGGTGCTCAGGTGTGCACTCTTGGATTACTGCTCTCCCCTGGGAAATGGGTGCTGGTCTGGGGGTGCTGGGTGATGCTGTGGTGCCCGGCACGGTCCCTGAGCTACCAGGAAATTCACCAGTGGGATTGGGTATCCACAGGCAAGAAGGGCCATGCACCAACACTCCCTCCAGGCTGGCATTTCCCCCGTCATCCTCCTGATGTGCCGGGAGCAGGAGGATGAGGAGCAATACCAGTTGTCATCTGCTGTACCTGGAGACTGGCTGAAGAGAGGGAAGGAGCTGGCAGACACTAACTACCAGCTGCAGTAAAGGAATGGGCAGGACTAGCCTCCTTAGTGGGAGTGGGACTGGGACTGGGATGGTCTTGTGTGAGCCCCCAGCCTCCATATGGGCTGTGCTTCTCTGCCTGCCCCCCCAGAGCTGGCTCCCAAACTGGTTTGAAACCCAGAAGAAGAGGATAAGTCCCAGTGGTGTGCATGCAACACCTGGATTTTGGGATGAGGAGGCTGTAGGAGGGCCTGGGGGATGCAGAGCTGGCTGGTTGGCTGGGGACACTTCTCAGCCTGCATGCCTGACCCCGCATCTGCACTGTCGGGGAATACCAAGCGGTGGCTGCCTTTGTGCCGGTCTTCTATCAAACCCCTAGAACCGTCTCCCTGCTAAATAAAGATCTCCAGCCTCCCAATATCAACATGCTGTTTTCCCAGGCACTCCCAGACTCCCACCCACCCTGCTGAGACCTTGGCTGTGCTCTCAAAGGCAGGACGGGAGGCGGAGATGGGGCGGCGGGCGAAGCCAGGGACTCGGAGTGCGACAGAGCAGGTGATTATTTCATTCTTTCGGGGGCAGGAGGAAGCAATTGCGATGTGGCACTGCCTGGGTATACCTGGAGGGTGCAGCTGATGAATAGGACTGTTTTACTTGCCGCAGGCTGAGCCACGCAAAGCTCAGGAGAGTTTTTTCCTGAGCTGCTCCATTAACACAAACAGACAGCAATGCGAGCTGCTGACACCGGGGTTAATTAAATCCATCTCTCCATCAATTCTTATTCAGCTATTATCGATGGTCATTAGATCAGCGACAAAGTGACAAGCAAACAGTAATAGACTCATCTTAACCCTTGTGATGCTGGAGAAGGGTGAGCGGCACAGGTGCGTGGGGAGGTGATTTATCTGGTTCTCTGCTCAAATTCCATCTGCTCTCTCGTAGAGAATCCCACCTGGATCTGAATGAGTCCCCTTGGTAGGGCAGGTCACCAGCCCCATTCTTCCAAGAAGTGGTCTGTGCTTGTGTCCCTTTCTGTCCTTTTCTGCAGGGCAGAGCGATGGGGTGATGCCACCCTTGCCAGAGAGACCCACAGAGCTGCTCTGCACACCAGAGCAACCAAACAAACCACAGGAAAACTAGTCACTGGGATAACTCTATCCATGAAAGGACTAAGAAGAATAAAGGAATGTGTGTTTTCAGCTCCTAGAGCTGTCCCTCCTTGCAGCAAGGCAGAGCTGCTTCCTCCCACCCTCTGCCCATGTCCTGAAGGCCCTTCCAGTGCCACTCACACTTTTACAGTCAGGCTCGTGGGGAAAAGCTGCTGCTGCTGCTGCTCTCCTCCCTCTCCCCCTCTGATTAACAGCTTAAATGAGAACTGAAGGCTGCCCAAGGGCTGCAATACATTTTCACGCTTCTGCCGCCGCAGCCACCAAGCCAAGGTCCAGCTCCCTTCAAGGTCATTCACAACCTTCAAGTGACTTTCCAGCTTGCTTGGGGTGCTTGTGTCCCACGGTTTTAACCGTTTTAAAAATGTATTTGTGAGCATGTTTCTCCCTCTTATGATCCTTCTTGTTCTTGTGTTGCTGGAATCGGTCTGGCCGTGGTGGTAGGGACATGATTTTCTGCAGAAGATGCTCTTTCCAACCTCTGTCCTTTGATGCAAAGACAAGATTTCTGAGTGCCGGTACAAGCGTCCCATCTACTCTGGCAGAGAAACGCTTGTCCTTGCAGGATTGCCTGGGGTTTGCGTTCCTGGAAATAGTTAATAGTTCCGGCGCTGGTTCATCGCTCCCCAGCACACGCTGCCGCAGCGCTTGGGTGTCTTTGTGGGGTTCAGAGATCTCGGCGTGTGCTACAAATAGCTTGCTTTGTGTTGCTCTCTACAGCAGCTTTTAACACCTGCAGAAGCTGCAACGTGCTCAAGAGCTAGTGTAGAAACACTTCACGAATTGGTAAACCCTTCCTTGCTGGAGTCGGGAAATGGACGTGCGCTGAGTCGGTGGCCAGGGGGGAAAGGGAGGCAGGGTGTTGCAGGGCGAACGTGTGACAGACCTCTGTCTCCAAACACAGCCCTGCTGCTGCAGAAGAACCTTCTGGGTGCTGAGCGGGGACCCTGGCCCAGATCAGTGTTGACCTCTTGGAGGGTTTGTGCATGGATGGTGCCTTACTGCCTCGCTCTCTGGGGTAGTGTCTGCCTGTGATGGGCTAATCCCGGTGTCCTGTCATCCCAAGCCTTTTTTTGGAGAAGGGAGACCTTGGTCCAGGCAGGGAATAGGGTACCGGTGAATGGAGAAGCAGAAAGGTAGCTTTTCCATGGTCATCTCTGTAACTGGG
Organism: Sclerurus mexicanus; assembly: GCA_013396755.1. Lineage (NCBI taxonomy): Eukaryota > Metazoa > Chordata > Aves > Passeriformes > Furnariidae > Sclerurus > Sclerurus mexicanus. The sequence goes on along the minus strand of VWZF01000569.1, from coordinate 564,685 downwards.
ATATATCTAGTGAGTGGGATCCCTGCCCATGGCAGGAGGTTGGAATAGATCTTTAAGGTCCCTTCCAACGCAAACCAGTCTGTGATTCTATATTAATATTCCCCCAAGGAAGTATTTTATCCCTGCTCTTCCTCAATGAAGAGATACAGGATGGGCACATTAGGAAACGTCCTTTATTCCTGAGCCTGGGGGAAAAGAGCACAGAGGGGGAAAGCTGATTTCAGCTCCAGCAGATCACCTTAGGCTAAGGGCTGAGCTGCAGGGGAGAGCAATTGCCCCCCTCAGCACAGCCCTTGATCCAGCAAAGTGGTTGTGTCTGGTGGTGATCCAGCAAGTCTGAGCCTGAGCACGGCACAGGGAAAGAGAAGAGGTGGTGCGGCAAGGAGGGGGCAGAAACAGTGGTGTGCAAAGCCCGAGTGCATCCCTGCTCCAGGTAGGGACCGTGGCACTGCTCGGCACCTTAAACCTCACACACATCCCTCCCCTCCCGAAAAGGGAAATAATTGCCATATTCATTTGTGGAGGGAAATAATTACTTCATTCATGACACGAAGTCAATTTTTGTCCTGAACCGGAGGGAGCCCTGCACTGACAGAGGGAATTTCAGAGAGAGAGCAAAAACAAGCCTGGCATTTGTACACCGCAATTAAAGGCGAGAAGGAGCCAGCAGTGGGCTGTGGGGTGGTTTTTTTTTATTCCCCTCTCCTTCTGTTTTTTTGCACATCAAATCAGATAAGAGCTAAAATGTTCTGGCTTCTTCAGCTCAGGCTGGGGGGAGAGGAAAGGTCTCCTTTCACTTCATTAGCGACACTGAAATCAAAAGATGACTGTGGCGAGAGTGCTTTTCCTCCATCATTGCCCACAGCAGCCAGGCAAGGACTGATGGGCAGATTGAAGCAACCTGTTGGTCATTTAGTGGGGCCAGGAGAAGCACAGGGATAACACAGGTTAAACACTTTACTGGAATTAAAAAGGAAAAGAATGAAAGAAAATAATGCACCTCGAGCCTCTCTGCTATGGGAGATGATGTTTGGCATGTGCCCAGGAATGTGGCTACTGAGTGAAAAATGGGGCTCCTGGGAGCTCTGGGGCAGGGGGAAAGGGCAGCTGGCTTCCTGGAATGGGAGCACAGGTGCTCCCACAGGTAAATGACAGGCTGGAGCCTTTGGTGTGGCTCCTCTGCTCTGAGGTGGCTCCAGCTGAGTGCCCAGACTGTCACTGCCAAGAGGCTTCCTGTGCCCCATCTGGATTGTCCACCCCTCACCTCTGCAGCCCCCCATCCCAGCCACTCCCAAAGGGAAGCTGAGGCTTACCCAGAGCTGAGGGGAAGGTGGTGTCTGCACGGGCTAATTGACAGGTACTAAATTATGTGGGAAAAGAGGAAAGCGGAGGCGGTTGGCTCTGTAAACATATCTATTTTTGCCCATCTGCACCACCATGATTGAGGCTGGTGTCAGGGGTGATATATGATAGAAAATTGATGAAACATTGATGTCAGGGGATGAATATTTCAGGAGGAGCTGTATACATTGTACAGGACTTTTCTTAAATCTTTAACCACTGTTGGATAACCTTGAGAGGGGCGTTTCTGAGTTTATTCTGTGGCAATGGGAGCAGGGAGCCCGAGAGGGTTTGGGGTGTGATATCCTTGTAGGAGACCCAGTTGGATGGGGCCGTCCAGCTCAGCTGGCACCACAGGGAATGTCACAGAATGGTCTGGGTCGGAAGGGACCTTACAGACCATCTAGTTCCAACCCCAAATATCCTCGAGGTTAACACATGCCAAACCTTTCCTGGCCCTAAAAGCAAGCACAGGATGTAAAAGTGAACCCTGGCTCTGTCTGCCTCCCTCCATCCCCTGTAGCATTCCCAGCCTGTGTTTCTCCTGTGGCTATATCCACTTCCCAGCAGCTTGCCCTGGTCCTGGCCTCACATGCTTGGGCACAGCACCCTCAGAACAGCAAGAATCAAGTTTGCTTTCCTCCTCCAGGTTGGCTTTTAAGCATCAGCACCTGGCTGCAGCAGAGAGGTTGCCCTTGGTGGAGGGATCAGAACTGGAGATTTGGGGTCAGGCTGGGAACAGCCAGCCCAAGCCACGAGCGCTTACACCATGGGGGAAGCTCGGAGCGGCTTTGCAGCCTGGTGAGTGGAAAAGTCCTGCTGGCTCGTAGCTATTTTGAGGTAAGGCATTAATTGAGGACCGGTGGGAAAACAATAAAGCCATCCCCAAAATAGAAGCTGTCAAAATGTCGTTGCTAGGAGTGAAACCCAACCCGATTTATGTTATTTTTTCCTGTCGCAGAGCCTGTCGGCTTCAAAGCAACTGTGGAGGGGCCCGAGTTTGGGGTTTTCTTTGCTCCCACCAAACCCAAACTTCCCAAAGATGTCCCCTGTGCCCGGAGCAGGCGCCGGGCAGGCAGTGACAGCCGAGCATGAGTTGGGGCTGATGCTTTTCTGTGACATTTACAAGATGCCTTGGGGGCCTTTTGCGTTTGCCGCTCCAAAGATTTGCTTTGTTTATTTTGGAAATTAGCAGCATTCAGACTTTTTTATTGTGAAAACCTCTAAGAAAAAGGGTTTTTTCACATGGAAGGAGGATTGCCTGAAGGACAGATGTTCAGTGGGGTTTTGCTTCCCGGATGGGGAGAGAGAGGAACGTTTTTTTAAGGAGCAGTTTTGATGTTTTATGTACAAGAAGAGCGTTATTGCAACACTCGGGTGTGTCTTTCCAGGAGCAGGACCTCCTGCTGCATCAATCCTGGACCTCCAGTGTGGAGCTGGGACCTGGGAAGGGTTGGCATCCCAACAGGACCATCTTTTCCCAGCAGCCCCAAATGGAAGCAGGGTGATTTATGCTTCTCCCACCCCAGCTTCCATCTCCATAAACAGCACTTCATCCAAAGAAGCACGATGAGCATGAGTGAGGGGGAAAAGGGAGGAAAAAGCCTGCTCTGCTCCCTCTTCCATCCCCAGCTGGGCATATGTCACAGCCCATGAAAGTGATGCTGGGCAGGGAGCCCCTCCTGCACAGTCCTTTTGGGTTGTTCCCACACCACGGTTTCCAAGGACCCACCTGGAAAAGCATTTTTCTGCCACCAGTGTTATCTCACAGCTCTTGCCATCTCTTTTTCCCCCCCCATGCAGAAAGCTGCAAATCGAGACCCCGAGGCACCCGTGTAGCGCCAAGACAACTCTTGTATATCTCTTGTAAAGATATATTTTCCATTTTGCAGTGTTCAAACACCATCTGCTGTTTTGTACGGTGGCGCTTTCACAGGAGGGGAGCATTTTTAGGTGTAAATTGTTCCTTAAAGTACATATTGGCAGTACTGGAGGCTGGAGCAGGTGGGAAAATCCTACAGTGAGCACAGAAAAGTACCACAACCCTGGTCTGTAATGACCATCCTCATTGGAGGAGGACTTTAGGTTTAGATTGGACACTAGGAAGAAATCCTTCCCTGTGAGGGTGGGCGGGCCCTGGCACAGGTTGCCCAGAGAAGCTGTGGCTGCCCCTGGATCCCTGGAAGTGTCCAAGGCCAGGCTGGAAGAACCTGGTCTAGTGGAAGGTGTCCCTGCCCATGGCAGGTGGATGGAATGACGTTGTCTTTAAGAGCCCTTCTACCCTAAATCTTCTAGGATTCTATGAATCAAGGCCAGCATCACCCCAGCAAAGCCCCTTGGGCTTATAATAATAAACGGATAATGCTGCCTGTGACGTGTAACTTGTGGAGGATTTGGGTTTCTGGGGGCACCGAGGCCTCACTTCAGAGGGATGCTCGTGGCCAAAACCTGGGATAATGACACCAGTGTCCCAGTTAATCCTCTGGGCGCTGTCTCTCCCTTTCAAGGTGAGCAAAGCAACAGCAAATCACTGGTGAAGAAACTTAGTCCCTGATCTGTAGCACTTAAACAAATACGATTAAAATAATTGGGTGGCTGCTCTGCTGTCCCCTGTTCCAGTGTCACCGGCACGTAATGACTGCCCAGCGCGCCCTGTGCTATTGCAACATCAATTTGGTGTCTCATTGCCAGCTATCACCTTTATTTATTTTAGAAGCTTTAATTTATGTTGAGCCAGGTATGCCAACTGGCCCAATTACGCAGAGGTCGGGAGCGGCTCCTGCGAGGAGCGTGGGAGTCAGAGCCGGGTGCTGCAACAGCCTCTTCCCCGGCACCTCCTCCTGCCTCTCCAGGAGGATGCTCCAGGATCCCTTCATGCTCTGGGCTCAGGCACGCTCCACACACCATCTCCAGCCAAGCACAGGGAAGCAAAGGATTCTTTTCACATTTGATTTTTGCTTTTCCTTCCCTTTTTCTATTTTCTCTCTCTCCTTTTATTTTTCCCCCCTGTTCCAACTCCTTGCTGGCAACACCAGACGTTCTGTTTTGACGAGTTAATAAACATCTCCCCCAGGAGCAAGGGAGCTCCAGCATGCTCTGCTTTACCATGTTTTACGTTTGACTTACAGAATTTGCTGAGCAAGAGGTGCTTTTCTAATCTGAGGACTCAGTGGCTCACGTTTCCCACTTTTCCCTGGAACTGCTGCGCTTTCCTGCTGATGCCAGGATGCTTCTGTGCTGTCTCCTGGAGGGTGAGCCATGGATGCAGCCTCCCCCAGCCCCCTCTGCCACCCCCAGTCCCAAATTATCACTTGGATCTTGTGCTTTGGAGCTGTCTGTCAGTCTCAGATGTTAAGATACTGCTGTACGTCTTGCTCCGGACCATCTCTGGGACCTGCACACTCCCATGTCCTGTGCCAACAGAAATCCCCTCACTGCTGGAAGGGTTACCAAAGAACACCAAACACTGCTGCAATGAACTGCTGGAAAAGGCCACATCTCCTCATTGCTGATATACCTTGTCTTGCTCCTCCAAGGCACCTCCATCATTGCTCCACTAATACAGAGCCCCACAACTTGTTGGGTTTTTTTCAGCCTTTTAGACCAAAACCCAAGACTTCTTCATAATTTTCAGAGCAGCATGTGAGGAAGCCCTTGGAAACCTGAAGAACAGGGACAGATGGACACAGCTCCAAAACCTGCTGCCTCTAGGACACTCCTCATGGCTCTGTCAACCCAGAGGCGGCTGCTGCCTTCATACCTTTTGGAGAGAAGAAACGAGACCTTGGATGCGGTGCAAGGCAGCCCTGGGAAGATGGCACATAGTCCAGGGAGCCAAATTGCCAGTTCCAACTTGTAGAACATTATTGCTCGTGAATTATGGATAGTTATTGCACCTCCTGGATGATGAATTATTGAGCTGACATGCTGGATGGAGAACAAGGAGCTGGTGCTGTGTTTATGGCAGGCGGATCTGGCCTGTGGTGTCTTTGTGGGAAGCAGGGGATGTTTTTCTCGCCTTCCTTCTTAGCAAGGGCATCTCTGCCTGAAGCCGTGGAAACAGCAGGGCTCTGCCCACCCTGTGTCACCCAGTCAGCTGTGAGGGCAGCCACAGGCAAAAATCCCTGGCAAAGGGATCCCTGCATTGGGACACAGACACAAACCCCTCTCTGCCTATCCTGTAGCATCACCATGGGCACTTCCAAGCCAAATAACGTTTCCTTGCCCTCCAGAGGATTTGGGGAATGGTTTATTTAGGTGAAGAGATGCTATTTATCTCCCAGGTTGTGCTGGTCCAGCATTACTGGCAAGGGATGGCAGGCCTGCTGAGCCCCTTGTCCGACACGTGTTCCTGGCAGCCTTGGGCTTTAGGGACTCCCTGAGGTGGCTGCTCCATCATGTTTAACAGACCTTGACAGACCTGTGTGCCCCGTGAATTTGCCTAAATGCTTTCTGGGGGCCACTTAGGCTGTAGGTCTCCATAGCACCCTGTGGCAATGAGCTCCATAATTTAATCATGGGCGGCGTGGAAAAAGCACTGTCTTTTGTTTGTCCTTAAACCTGCTGCCCAGTAACTCGATTTGGACACTCCTAGTTCCTCTGTTGGAAGAAATGGGGAATTATCACTGCCTCTGCACCTGCTCCACCATGCTGGGGCTTTATATTGGCCCTCTGTGGCTTTTTTTTCCCCTCTCCCTTATTCATATCTCCTGGCACTTTCCCACTCCCCTGCCAGCCTGGCTTCATATGGAGGATGGAGCTGGAAAGGCCTCTGCTTTGCTTCATGGCTGTGTTATCTCCCTTCTCTCTCACTCCCTTCTTTTAAAGGCACATGAGAGATGCTTGGAAGGCACCACAAACTCTGGTCCAGATGCCATTGGCCCCCGCTGGAGCAAACCGTGGTCTCGGTGAAAATCCCCAAAGCATCTTCTGATGGTTTGGGGTGCTCACTCCTTCTCTTTACGTCCATGTGTGCACATGTGGAGCTTTTCCCAGCCACCCAGCCCAGCCCCTCACAAGGGGAAGGGTTCAAAACATGGGTCATGGTCACCTTGGGAATCACTTATCTCCTAACCAGGCTGTCCTGACCCCAAGGGAGCAGCTTTCACCTCTGTCCCCCTGTGGGACAGACATGTCGGGAAACACCATCCAAGGTGCAGGAGAGAGGTGGCGTGAGGGTTTCAGGGGGTATCAGGGAGAGGGTGGGTGTTTGTGTCTGCCTCTCCCTCCACCCACAGGGTTTTCTATCACATCTCAAGCTGTAGCTGAGGAGACTCTGGAGTTGGTAGAAAGTGAAGCGCTTTCCCTAATTGAATCACACACCAGTGTCACTCAAAAAGCTCTGCAAATCAGAAAGGACTTGGGAGCCACTGAACCACAAACCCCCCCTCCCTTCCCAGTGCCTTCACAGAGATCCTGCCTCTCTTCTTCTCCATCTCTCCCTCATGAATTTGGCTTGGGAGGGAGCCAGGACTCAGAGATCCTGCCTTGTTCTCCATGTCTGGTGTGGGGCCTGCACAGCAGATATCCCATGGGCTGGAGGATTTGGGGATATGTAAATGGTATTTCATGGTCCTGGTCTTTTGTCTTGGAGTGTTCTGCCCTCTCTAGTTATCTCCCTGACAGGGATGGTTCCCTGGGTATGCGTGATGTCCCACTAGTCAAGGGGACCTTCTCCATCCTCAGCATCCATGAAGATGCTGCATCTTCTGCGCCTTGCTCAGCTCTCTGAGGAGCCCCTGCCTGCCCTAATGTGGAATGTGCAGTGCTCAGCAGCCCTGTTTGGAGGTGAGGGACAGGACAGTCCCTTGCCTCCACCTCCCTGCTCCAAGATTAAACGGGTAACCTGGGAACCTCAGTGTGGGGTGAAGGAGCCCATGGAGTCGGGGGAGGAAGGGAGGGTGCCAGGTGTTTCACCCACAGAAAGCATGGGAGAAAATTACAGGGAGTCACAGAACCATGGAATGGTTTGGGTTGGACCTTGAAGATCACCTCATTCCATCCCCCTGCCATGGGCAGGGACACTTCTATTATCTCAGGTTGCTCTAAGCCTTGTCCAACCTGACCTTGGACACTCCCAGGGATGGGGCAACCACAGCTTCTCTGGGCAACCTGTGCCAGGGACCCCCCACGCTCACAGGGAAGAATTTCTTTCTAACATCTGATCTAAGTCTCTCCTCTTTTAGTTTCAAACAATTTCCCCTTGTCCTGTCACTACCTGCCCAGGGAAGCTGACCTATTGTGAACTGAGAGGATACTCTGGCTCTATCCAGGTGCCACCAGCAACAACCTACCCAGCAAAATACACTGTTCCACCTGTTTTGCACCTGCCCTCTCCTCTTCCAGCCCTTTTTCTGACTCAACTCTCCCTGCGTTATGGAGAGCAGCAAATTCCCTGTCCTTTCCAGGCAGCTTCCAGGACTTCTCCATGGCAGCAACAGCATCCTTGCAGTAATTCTGTCAGCAGGAATTTCCACAGCCTCCTTCGGTGCTCCCAAAGCTCCCAGGTGAGGAAATTGTCAGCGGTAGGGGAAAAGATAAATCAGTGCTAACTCAGTGTTTACTTTGTGCCGGGGCTCTCTTGGTAACAACAAGCTCCCTTATAAAAATCCCCTCTTTACAAAAAGTGGGGGCATTTGAGCCCAGCTGGATTCCCAGAGGAGGGAAGCAGCTATTTGAAGAATGAGAGGAGATGTGGCAGGGTGAGCTGGTGGGGAGGCAGTGCCTGTGCATCTGGGCCGCAGCATCCCGGGGAAAGCAAAACTCTGTCCAAGGCATTTCCATGCTGGGGAAGCCCTTCCCAGTGCCTTGACCCCATATTATCTGTAGCTTTGCTGTGTATCCCCTCTTCTTCCCCTGTGTGCAGGTCTTTAGATGCTTTCTTCTTCCTAATGCCTAATGAGGTTTGGGGGACTGGTTGTCCCAATAGCACAGTTATGGATAATGCTGTGCAAGTTGCCTTGAAGGCCTCTGAACCCCCAAATAGATAAGCACCTCTGGTTCCCCCCCTGTTTAGCTGCCTGCGGCCTTTCCAGCCAACCACGGCTCCAAATAACATCTGGGGTCTTAAAAGAAAATGGTCTTTAAACAAAATAAATACAAATTGTCTTCTCCCTCCTAACAGAAATTCTTTTGTGCTATGGAGATGTCTTGATAAGTTGGTGCCACTGAGCCCAGCCTTATCCCAGATCACTGAAGTATCTAGTGAGGAGCAAGGTCTGAAAAGGAACTAACAGAGGATGTTTCAGCCCACCTAAGGACTGCTCTGCCTCTAAAGTTTGGGTGGGAAAAGAAACCTACCCCTCCCTACGGTGTGGTCAGAGCTGAAGGGCGCCGTGACCTCGAATCCAGAACAAGTGAGTCTTTGTCCTACCTCCTGATTATGCTTTGGGAGTTTCCTCTGTTTATTATTCATCTGATTGCCATCATTTTTAACGCTTTAATGCACCACCCCCTCCTTCTGGCTATGCCAGAGACCTGAATGTCCAGCACAGGGAGGTCAGAGGGTCCCTGCTCAGGTGTGTCACCAGTGGGATTTGGGCTACTGGTCCTGCTTCATCCCTGAGTGGAAGCAGTCCCTCCCTGCAGTGCCTGCCGCAGAATGCCAACCAACCCAGGTCCTGCGGATCCTTTCCCATGTGCCATCCTCTTCCCCTCGGCTTCATCCAACCCCATCCCTGTGGGGCTGATGACCCTGCCCATGCTGAGCCAGGTACAGCTCCTCACACCTCGGATCAGCTGCTGGGAGTGGTCCCGCTGCACCGGGAATTTGATTGACACGTTCACACCGGCCCATTAGAGGGAAAACGAGGGGTACTATGTAAACACCTGCGAGGAAAATCAGCCCTTTGCCTTAATGATAGTTTGTCATGTCGTATTTTTCTCAAATTGCGCAATGGTGGTAAGCGAGCCCTTAATTTGCATTGCTTTAATTCATATTTTGAATACCAGACAATGGCTTAAATGCCACTCGGTTTAACCCACCTGCTCTCACTCATTTCTACAAAAAAAAAAAAAAAAGGTACCAAAGCCACAGTCTCCTTCCCAAAGTAGGTACTCCAACCGTCTGGCCTGATCTGGCTGGAAAACACCTTTATTTTCCAGTTTATTTTTTCCAAAGCTGTCAGCCCCAGCCCCTCTCCAAAACCAGCACCGCTGGGTTTGCATCAGGTGCATCCCTCCCCCTCACTGCCCGGCCGGGCTCTTCCTTTACAGCTTCACTCCCTCGACAGCAACTGGAAATGAGATTTTTCTTTTTTTTTCTCCCCGCTCTTCAGCCTTTTCCGGCACATCCCAGCGCTCTGTAAATACCGGTTCAAGTGCAGCCGGGTGTGGGATGCTCGAGGTAGCACTCCAGGCAGCTGTATCGCCGGCGATGTGCAGGTAGCCCCAAGCAACGTGCCATGACTACCTCCTGTTTTTTGGGGGTCTGGCTGGGGTATCCACGGGACTGGCTGAGGGGGAAGGCGGCACCTGAGCAGTGGGAAGAGCTCCTGAGGGTTCTGGGAGCTTCCCAAAACTGGATTTTCATTTTTGGGTGATGGTTTGCATGCACACTCCCCCCTCCTCGCGATTCCACAGCTTCTCCATCCCATCGGAGTTTGCACTACCCCTCTGAAAGCGACAACCAGGCTCAGCCCTGGGAGCAAACCCATGGCAGGAGCAGCTCGTGGAGCCTGGAGAGCCCCGGCGCCAAACCCACCACCCCGGTTCCACCGGGCTGGCGGCGGCACAGGCTGTAATTACCGCCTGCCTGCCAGGGCTCCATCGCCCCCACTGCCCTACCCCGAGGAACTGAGCAGCTGCCAGCAATTAAAAGTAGTTAACAGTTCCCATGCCAGTTTAACCATTTATGGGCAGCCGCAGCAGACCCTCCCTTAGTGGGAAAGAGCTGGTCTCGCTGTCACCCAGCACTTTGCAGCCCTGCGCTATCCTGGTGTGGCTTTGCTGAACTTGGGGCTCTCTCCCAGAAAAAGGCACTGGTGAGCACTTTTGCCCCCTCCACTGAGCAAGGAGCCAGGGTGGGGTTTAAGCCCAGCATGAGGAGGGAATTGCCAGGTGGAAAACTGCAACCCCAACAATGTTTGCAAGCCTGTGAGTTTGTTCACAATTCTTTACAGGAAGGGAGATGTATGGATATCATGGAATCATGGAATGGTTTGAGTTAGAAGAGACCTTAAAGATCACTTAGACACAACCCCCTGCCATGGACAGGGACACCTTTCACTAGCCGAGGTTACTCCAAACCCCATCCAGCCTGGCCTTGGACACTTCCAGGGATGGGGCAGCTGCAGCTTCTCTTGGCAACCTGTGCCAGGGCCTGCCCACCCTCACAGCACAGAAATTCTTCCTAATATCTACCCTAAATCTATCCTCTTTCAGTTTAAAGCCATTCCCCCTTGTCCTATCACTACCTGCCCCAGTAAAAAGTCACTCTCCATTGTTTTTATAAGCCCCCTTTAAGTACCAGAAGGCCACATATTGAGGAGCAGTTGCAAGATACTTCCCTCAGTGTGTGAATTTTGTTTTTTATTTGCGTGTGCGTGCATCTGTTATTTTTACGCTCCTGCAGTCTGGATTTTAATGCTCATTCTTTGGAGTGGGGGCTCTAAGAGGATCTGAAGGGAGCTTACAAGAAAAATGGAGAGAGGCTTTTTACAAGAGTATGAAGTGGCAGGAGAAGAGGAGAATGGCTTCAGACTGACAAGAGAGGGGGCTTGAATTAGGCATTGGAAAGAAAATCTTTGCTGTGACGGTGGTGAGGCCCTGGAACAGTTGTGAATGCCGCATCCTTGAAAACCTTCAAGGCCAGGCTGGAGAGGGCTCTGAGCTGGTCTAGCCGNCTCCTGCAGTCTGGATTTTAATGCTCATTCTTTGGAGTGGGGGCTCTAAGAGGATCTGAAGGGAGCTTACAAGAAAAATGGAGAGAGGCTTTTTACAAGAGTATGAAGTGGCAGGAGAAGAGGAGAATGGCTTCAGACTGACAAGAGAGGGGGCTTGAATTAGGCATTGGAAAGAAAATCTTTGCTGTGACGGTGGTGAGGCCCTGGAACAGTTGTGAATGCCGCATCCTTGAAAACCTTCAAGGCCAGGCTGGAGAGGGCTCTGAGCTGGTCTAGCCGAAGGTGCCCCTGCCCGTGGCAGGCGGGGTGGAGCGACATGAACTTTCGGGTCCCTTCCACCCCAAACCACTCCACGGTTCCATGGTAAGCGCCCGCTCCGTGACCCGACGGCGCTCGCACCGCACCAGGACGCGCTGCTGCGCTCGCGTAAAGTGTTTTTGCGGGAGGAGCAGGACGCGAGTCGGGGGTGG
>VWZF01000569.1:496958-552862 GCA_013396755.1 Sclerurus mexicanus | reverse complement strand
ATACGGGCTGGCAGCGGTCTCCAGTCTAGGGGGGATGCTCCGTGGGGATACGGGCTGGCAGCGGTCTCCAGTCCGGGAGGGATGTTCCGTGGGGATACGGGCTGGCAGCGGTCTCCAGTCTAGGGGGGATGCTCCATGGGGGATACGGGCTGGCAGCGGTCTCCAGTCCGGGAGGGATGCTCCGTGGGGATACGGGCTGGCAGCGGTCTCCAGTCTAGGGGGGATGCTCCGTGGGGATACGGGCTGGCAGCGCTCTCCGCTCCGGGGGGGATGCTCCGGGGCATGCGAGCTGCCAGCGCCGCTCCCTGCCCGCCTCGCCGTGCCGCTTCCTTGTATTTCTCTCTCTCTCTCTGTGTATATTGATATATATTTATTTATTTTTCTTGGCAAAAGCAAAATAAACCCAGCCTTGTTTGTAGTATCGCCGGCTGCGATTCCCCGGCGGGTCAAATAAGTAATTATTCAGCCTGGATTTCTTTTATCTTTTTTTATGATTTTTTTTTTAAATCTGCTTTTTCATAAGCCGAGCGATTGATGGCAGGGCAGCCAAGTGGTCTTTTCCTACGGCTCTTCAAAGTTTCCTGTGCGCAACCCAATCTTGTGATTGAGATGCACTTAAATCCAGCCCTTCCGTCAGTAATCCCTGCCACAGACGAGAAGCAGAGGCACATCTCTCTTGCTGCCCTCTCTCGTTAGGACTCCTGTGATCAAATTCAGCCTTTCCATTGCATTTTTTCCTCCCACACCCGCTCCACAACTCCTGAACATCCTCAGCATTTCAGGACTTTGTCCTGTGTCATCCACCGGCGGTGGCAAAGCAAAGGTGCTGGTGTTTATTCTCTAGGTATAAAAAGATGTGCTCGAGTGTAGAGCTCTGAAGTGGAGCCCTATAAAGTTTGATGGCTTTTAGAGGCTCGGGAGAGACCATAGCCGAGATGGGCAAGGTTGTCATCCCCGTGGGAATTCGGGATCTCTCGCTCCCCGCAGCTTCTGGCGAGGGTTTGAGGACGCGTCGCAAAGCACAGATCAGTCTTATTAGGAGTTGAAAGCGTCTCCTGACAAGCTGATTTTCTAGGAAAATGAACCAAGCCTTTTTTTCTGAAGCGTAATTAAGGTGACGAGGAATTTTAGGGAGGGAGTCTAATTAGATTAATACTTTTTCCGCCTCCGCCACACAAAGATCCAGTGTGTTTCAGCAACTGGGAAACAGGAATGGCACTATTGACTTATTCGGTGGCTTGCACGTTGCTGCAGAGGCATCTTTCAGCCAGGAGAAACTCTCCCTCGGTGGGAAGGGAGGGGTTTGAGAGCTGGCAACTGGTGTCCTGCTTGGCTGGGAGCAGCGCCGAGGTGTAGGGGTGGGCAGTGAGGGGCTGGGAGGCTCGGTGTGGCGTGGGATGCTGGGGGTGGTGAGGGGTTTGGGAAGGCTGGGTTAGCCAGGCTGCTGCGGGGCAGGGTTTTAGCTGTGGCCAAGCAGTGGGGATGCTGAGGGGAGTGGGGAGGATGTCACTGGGTTGGTGGCGCAGGACCCCCCGTGCCTGGCTCTGTCCTCTTTATTTTTCTGTTCACCAAGTTCATGCAGGGGTTGAAATAAAACTGGGCAGGAGGGAGGGAGGGAATGAAGAAGAAAAAACAAGTTAAACCTGACCCACCTGGCTCAGTTTGAGCCTGGGGAGCTCTCTCAAGGCACGTTGGTAATTTAGCATATGTATGTCTGTGTATAATAAAGTTTTTAGTTGTAGAGCTATAATTAGTGTTTTTCCAGGAGTGTTCTGTAGAGGTGGCATGTGATGGTGCAGAGGAGGGAGCCAAGACGGGCGCTTAGTCCCAGTGATCATCCGCTCCCTTCCCCATCCTTGCCTGGTTTTAAGGAGGGAGGGAGGGGCATCACCCAGAAAACAATTTTCTCTTTTAATAACAGAGAATGTACATATTGTTCGTGTTGGGTTTTGCAGTGCAGGGGGAGAAGTGTTGTTTCGAGTGGGGGTTTGAATCCCAAAAGCAGCCAGTCCACTCATCCATCCCCTGGACTGCTGCTGAGGGAACCCTGGCTCCCAGCACATCCCCTCCTTCCTGAGCCTGGGGCTTTACCTGCCGGGCTTCCCCCTGCTGCTCTGTGTGCAACTGTGCACAGGAAAACAACTCCGTGTGAGGATTTGGGGCTTGCTTGAGGTGAGGGTCTTTCTCCAGGGGGCTGCACGGAGGCTGCAGAAGGGTGGCTGAAATTCAGGGGGTGATGCCGGAGCGGGGGGGGACTTAGCTGACAAAGGGGTTTGCAGACAGCCTGATGCTGCCATCCTGGTGAAGGACAGTCCTTCCATCCTTCTGCTCTACCACCAGCGGGAAAACACCTGGGGAGAGCGGGATGGATGGGGGGATATCAGCACTGCTGTCCCCCACCGCTGTGAGCTGCGAGGACATCGGTGGCAGGAGGCTGCCTGCCTGCTGCTGCCCTCGTGAGCAGATGGCTGGGGGGGAGCTGCTCCAAGACCTGTTGCTCATCAAATCCTGCCCTTTGGAATTACAGCTTTAAGGACAGTAGTGTGTGGAAGGATCTGGTCTGTTTTGTTTGTTTTGTTTTTTTTTTGTCTCCTTCTCCTTTAGCTGGTTGGTTATGGAGCCTGCTGTTTCTCCATGCATGATAGCAGCAGGGTGAAGTACTGAAACAACAATGAAAAAGGAGAGAAATGGCACAATGCCACTTTAAAGAGGGCAGAATCTGTTGGCAGCGGTAGCTGAAGAGGGTAGGGAAGAAATCCAGCCTGCATTTTCTGTATAGAAACCACAAGTGCACCGCTGTTGACCCTTGTAAGGAGCTTGGAGGGTCCAGCTTTATCTCCTCTCCTCTGTACATCCCTGTGGGTGCTGTGCATGCTGGTTCCCTTTCCATCCCTGTGCTAGCTGTACAGGAATAACACATATAAAAATGTCTAAAAAATATATCTGCCTTTTGGGTCAGTTAAGCGAGCCAAGATTCTGCAAAGAGCTTGGCTTTCCTTCCGTTTTTAGCAGTGGCAGCAATTTTAAGTCCTCAGCCCCATTGTGCTCTCCCTCCCAAGGTGTTTGGGGCCGGTGGATCATCCTGCCAGCCCTGTAGGTTATTGGGAGAGTCCTGAGCTGGGCTTTACAGGGCAAAGGCAGACTGGCAGGCCAGTGCCAGAGAGGCGGCAGGAAGACTGGGAGGTGAGGATGGAAGGGGCTGGATGGAGTCTGTGAGGAGTTCATTACAGCAGATGTTGGTGCCATAAAGCCACAGGTTCCTGCTGTTTCCTATTCACTTATATCCTCCTGGCTTTGGCGATGCTAATGCGAGTGAAAACATTTGCTGGAGCAAAAGCGGGGGGGGGAAATACATCATCAGCCCATTCCCTCAGCCCCCTCCTGCCAGCCCACCCGTGCATTTCACCGTGGGAAGGGGGATTAACAAGGGCGTGGGAGATGGCTGAGCTGCTCACGGGCTGCCATTGGCCCCTCCATGGCATTTTAAGGGCCCACCGGCTCCGATTTTGGTTTTCCATAATATGCAAAGCTGTAATTTGCTGTAATCAGTTGTATTGTGCAAGACACCCCTGCCCGTGAGTCAGAGCGTGGTGGCACCGAGCTGACACAGCGCTGGCCCATGGGATGCTGGGGTCTGCAGGAGGATCTGTGTCTGGTGACATGGAGACTTGCTCCTCCTGGAGCTTCCATCCCTGGAAGTGCTCAGGGCCAGGTTGGATAGAGTCCTGAGCAGCCAGGCCCAGTGAGAGGTGTCCCTGCTTGTAGCAAGAGGAACTGGATGAACTTTAAGGTTCCTTCCAACCCAAACCATTTGGGGATTCCTGCTGTTCATCCTGGGTTGAAGAGAGCTCGGGCAGTCCTTCCGTGGGTCTGCCAGAGCTCAGGACCTTAAGGAAACGTGTGAGCTGTGTGTCCCTTGTAATCTCCCTGCCATAAAACAGAGCCTTCGTGGTGTCCCAGGAGCAGTGAACCAGTAGCTTTTGAGTGATGTGTCTCCTCACATTAGGCTGGAGCACTGGAAAAAGTCCTGTGTGACCTGCAGTGGGGTTGCACTAGGGTTGGGAACTGCAGGGCTTTGGCTTGGGAGAGGCAGAAAGCCCCACAGAGCTGCTCTGAAGTCTGGTTTCACACCCACCCTCCCAGGAACCTCTCTTGGTGGGAGCCTGGAGGCCCCTCGCTGGTTACAGCACCCTCCCTAACACTCCCTAAATCCTCCCTCCCGCTGTCCCCGCAGCCCTGCAGGCTTGGCTGACGCTTGGATTTTTACTGTCGAGGCAGTCCTGGAGTGTGGGTTTCCTTTCAGCTTCACGCTGGGCTCCCTGTATGGGGAGTGATGTTGTTCCGGAGGGTCCCAGCTGGGTTTTGGGATCAGTCAGCTTTAGTGCCATTGGGGAGCAGAGCGCTAGAACGGGGGAGGCTGGGGAGCCAGAAGAGGCAAGCAAAGCATCCCAAAGGCTGCACGGAGTATTATTTTTGAAGCCTCCTGGTTTTTCGGAGGCCTGACTCACGGCGCAGGAATGCGCTGGGCTGGCAGCCCGAGACCTGCTCCTTGGAGGGGAAGAGCTGCCGTCTCCTCCTCCTCCGGAGCCCGTTCCCGTCCCAAACCGCTGGGCTGGGTTGGTAGCAGCCACATGTTTGCTGAGCTTGGATTTTAGGGGATTTTTTTATTTTTTTTTTTTTAAATCCCGCTGCTATTTGCCTTTTTTTTCCTTTTTTTTTTCTTTTCTTCCACGTAGGGGCTCAAAAAAACCCATTTTTTTATTCCTGCTGGGGTGGCTCAGCACGTCTGGGTCGCATCGGCTGGTTGGAGGTGAGGGAAGGGCAGAGTGAGCCCGGAGATCAGACACCACCTAGGCTGGGAAAGGCTGGGTGAAGCCATGCTGGAAGATGAGGAAAGGGAAGGGAAGCAGGAATTATTTAGCACGGGGCTTGCTCCAGCGTGTTCTGCACTCTGCCTTTAAGCTCCTGTGAGTCCCTCCCTGCTGCAGCCCAGCACAGCCCTGCTCGGGTCTCCTCAGCTCCTTGCTGCCTTGGGTGGCTTCTCCCACTTTTGGGGGGATGTTCCCAGCTCCCCCAGACCCACACAGATGTGGCACAGCTGGGTTAGGTTTGGGGTGAAACACCTGGGGCAGTGGGGTTTGGTCCTCATCCCCAGACTGGGGGGCCAGGCACTGCTGCCTGGTGTAACTGGGGAGGTGTTGGTGATGTAAGCCTTGAACCAAACTGTTGATGACTGGGGGTGTACCTCGGGGTAAGTCTGGTAAAGGGACCGTGATGACTAGTTTGGCTCCCTGTGGAGTCCCCCGTGGAAAAATTCAGGTGGGAAAAGGGAAAAAAGCAGGGAAGCAAAGCTCAGCTTACAGCTTGAGAGGGAAAACGTGTGATTGTCTTTGGTGGGAACTCTCCTTCCCATCTTTCCCTGGGATTTGCCAGGCTCCTTCCTTGCCTGCCTACCTGGAGCACCCATAGGAGGCCTCTGTGTCTCTTCTGCTTCAGCCGCTCCCCACTGGGGATGGATGGCCAAGCTCTCTCACTCATTTAGGTGCTGGGAAATATTCCCTTTCCAGCTAATTCCTTGCTGACACGACTCTTTGCTGGGGGAGGAGGAACTACCAGGTCCCAAGGGGATGACTGTGGAGCCACGTGAGATACGAGCATGGGGATGGCAGTGGCACAGGAATCCCAAAATTGGACTGTGAGCGTGACATACAGTTTTCTCCTGGAGCTGGGTTTATCCAGGTGAAATATATATCAGGAGCTGTATCCCATTGCCTGCCATGCCAGGCTGGGTCCAGATGGGTCTGACACAGCCCCCCAGGATTTAAGAATCAAATGGTTTTGAGCTACTTTTCCCCTTTGGCTTTGCTTGTTGTTTCAGTTAAAGGCAGTGCTGGTGTGTTATGTTGTTCGTTGTCTTTTTAAAACCCTGGGAGATGAAGGACGTGAGTTGAGACACTTATAATATTACTTAAGAGTAATAACATACCTGGTTATACAAGGAGAAAACTGACCAGAGCTTTTCTCCTCTGGCATTTGGAGTCCTCACTGTCCCTTTTCTTGAGAGAGTAAGTCCCTTTGGGTAAGGAACAGGATGTGTGTAGATTTGGGGAGCATCTTTGCGGTGGGGGTCTCCTTTTGCCCCACAGCCTGTCAGCAACAGTCCATAATACCTGTAAACATGCACACAGCACAGCTGCCCTCGCTTCTCTCCGCAGTTTATTCCTGTATCTTATGGGAATAAAGGAGGAGGAGGAAAAGGGCTTGTTTGTACCACAAGTGATCCCTTCCCAGCTGGAATACCCAGGGCTGAGAGCACGAGCTGTCACCCTGATCGGTGCAACTCCCTTGTGGAGCCAGACACAAAAGTCAGATCCCAGCATCTCTCATGCTTCCGGGGGGTCCTGCCAGGGTGGTTTCCATGAAGACCCCATGAATAACCTTTGCTGTCCCCCCCGCTCTCCTCCTTCCCAAGCCTACACCGAGTGTGAAAGCTGAGGGATTGTTTCCCTTTGAAAGAGCGTGGAAAATCTCATTTTGAGACGTTTAATGCGTATTAGACCCATCTGCCTTCCTCTGGAGCGGGGGCCGCTGCAGGAGGGGAGGTGAGGACATCCCAGTGCAGATGGGTGGGCTTTGGGGCTCTGCAGGAGCGAAGCTGTGGGCAGCATCCCCAGCTGGAGGATCCGTGCAGGTGTAGATAGCGTGGGATGCTGGAAAAACGTATGGGGAGTGAAAAACCCCCAGGAAGCTTCCACAGAGGTTGAGAAATGCACTTGGTATTGATGTCGCTGCACAGGAGTTTTTTGGATGCTTTGGCTTTTCCTACGGATGGGTTTCAGCACACCTTTGATATATTGGACCAAATAGGTGTTCAGGTGCAGGTAAAATGTGTGTGAGAGGGTTGGAGTGCAGGATGCGGCATGGGGAATATTCCTGTAAGGAACGAGGATACTCCTCCCCACCGGGCATCCCTCCCTGTTGGAGTTGTGTGGAGACGGACCTGGTGGCTGTTAAATGACGGGAGGTGAGGGCACAGCTGAGATGGGAACAAGGTTCTTTCCACCCAGACTTGGCCCTGCTGTTTCGTTGTGGGTCTTCCCTTTTGTGGAGTGACTCTTGTCCCTGGGGAGCTGCCACGGGTGTGGAAGTGACCCCAATTACCCCCTTCTCCCCATGCTCCCTCCTCTGTCAGTAGCATTTAAATGCCTCTGCAGGTCCTATTCCATGACTTAAACAAGGAGCACCACCTTTGGGTGGGCTCCTGGGTGTACCTACACCTGCTGGGGAGGGGGGACAGGGAGGGATGAGACGTGTCAAACCAAACCCAGGCTTCCAGGCCAGGTGGCTTGCCAAAGTGGGAGGCTATTGAAAGGGTTGTGCTGCGTTGTATAGCGTGGGAGTTTTCCTTAGGCAGGAGGTTGGAGAGCCCAGAAACATCTCGAGACAGATTTAAATGGGAGAAGGGACGTGCCTGGGATGCAGTATTGCTGTCAGCAAGTGTCCTCGGTGCTTTCTAGGCTGTGAGGTTTGGGGCACACATGGGCACATCCACCCAGCTGTGGCTGAAGGCACCGGGGTGGTCCACAGCAGAAGACCTTGCTTCACTGACCCTCCTGTTTTCCACTGGACTCATGATGTCTGGGAAATTGTAATACTTCCTTCAGGTGATGGTGACTGCCAGTTGGAGGACTGAGAGCAGCTGGAATGGAGGACAATCCCATAGTTGACAAGGTGGTGGTCAGTCAAATGTTGGATTCGGTGACCCTGGAGGGTCTTTTCCAACCCTTGTGATTCTGTAACAGGGTTTTCTGGAGGTGGATGAATAGAAGTTCCTTCCGCTGGGCTGATGGGCTCTGCCTCCCTGCCATCATCATCTGCCTCCCTCCTCTCATGGTCTGTGAGCAGGGGCTGATCTCCCCCCGTGGAGACCTCGCCGTCCTACGCCATCACCCGGCTGCGTTATTGGCTCCATCTGTTTGGGTTGGCTTGAAGAACAGAAGGGAGGGTGTTTTCCAGCAGCCAGAAAGTGGTTGCTATTTAAAACAACTGAAAAAAAATAAATTAATGTGGTCTACTGCTTGCTTTTCATCCGTGGAGCCAAGCAAGCATCCCCACCCTCACCTGGAGGGGCATCTCTGAAGGCTTTACAGGGCCCTGCGAGTGAAGGTGGTAATTAGTGCTGGTCATGAGGGTGGATCTGCAGTGTGGCCATGCTGTCTGCTGTGGGCTGGCCCGCAGCCATCGCTGCCCAGGTGTGGGATCCCTCCACCCCTCTTTATCCCAAACAGGCTGGGGGGTGCAACTGGGGGTGCAGCCTTTGCCTCCCCGCTGCCACGGCTGTTTTTGCAGTTGCTGGATGGTGCTGTGATGTTCCCGCGCTGGAATATCATTTTTGCAGGGTTTCCTTTCCCACTTTGACAGATGTGAAATGTAGAGACAGGCTCAAAATGAAAGCATGGCTCCTCGAGTCCAATTACACAGCAATTAAAAGTAATCAGCGGTCTGGGTCACTGTGCTGGAGACGGGGTTTGTTGAAGGGTTTTTCCTCTTCCAGCTTATCTTGGAGAAGCCTAAACGTCTGTCTCTTCTGCTGTCTGGGACCTGACTGGGGGACATCTTCACAGAGCAGGTCAAGTGTTGCTGGAAATTTGAATTAGGCTGCAAGTAAGCTGTTC
Source organism: Sclerurus mexicanus (assembly GCA_013396755.1). Lineage (NCBI taxonomy): Eukaryota > Metazoa > Chordata > Aves > Passeriformes > Furnariidae > Sclerurus > Sclerurus mexicanus. Next base: position 544,187 of record VWZF01000569.1, on the reverse strand, counting down.
CCAGTGCTCCCAGCTCCTCGCTGGGGCCGAGGCATCCCTACGCGGCTCTGTAGGGTGTCCTCTGAGTTGCATCAGTCCGTGTTTCAGGGACAAGGACTTGCTGACATTGTGTCACTGCTGGGTGCGTGCCCAAGTCTGTCATCGTCGCCAGGGCCACTTTGGGCTGAAAAGGAGAAGAGGTGGCATTTTGGGCTCCCCTGCCACATCTGTCTGTGCGTGTCCACCAGGTCTGCAGTTCCGCTCGTCCTCCCCTGGTCTTCAGGAGGAGATGCTGACTCCGTGGTGGAAGCAGGTTTTCCTGCAGGATGTCTGATTCCCCTTGCGCATCATTTTGGCTGCTTTTCCGCAGTCAGAGCCTTGCAAATACCACTTTCCGTGCTCCGGCGTCGGCACTAAAGGGATTTGTTTCAGGAGAGGGGATTTGGCTGTGGAGCTGTGCAGCGCGGAGCTGCTCGGGTGACTGGGATCCTGAGTGTGAGGAAGTGGAGTGTGGGGCTGCCAAGGGCTATAAAACTGACTTTCCTCCCCTTTTCAGTCCCTCTTTTCTTTTTTTTTTTTTTTTTTCCCGTGTGTGTCTGTGCTAAATGATTTGCTACTGGGGAATGACTAGTTTTGGATTTCAGGAGTTAGAGCCTCATGGTTAATCCCTATCCTGGGTTGTGGGTCCTTCAGCTACCCTGAGAGAAATATATATAATATATATGTGTATATATATGTAAAACAAGGCATTGAGGTACGTGTTTCAGAGTCTAAAATTTATACACCAAGATAAAAATGTTGGCTGTGCCCAAAGCTGGAAAAGCGGGATCCAAAAGCTGGGAAGAGGGTTGGGTTTTGTTTGGGCTGACCAATGACTAACCAGAGCTGAGTTTTTAAAACAAATGCTTGGGATAAACTGGTTATGCAAACTGGGGCAAATTGGGCAGGTTCCTTTGTAGTTTATGGCAAAAGCCCGGGAGTCTGCAGCGTGTTGGGGCTGGTCCTGCCGGGGATGGAAAAACCCACACGCTGGCTTTGCAGACGGGGTCGCAGCCGATGGGGAAGAATCCTCAGGGATAAGTGGCAGGGAAAGCCACAGGTTACTGCAGGGCCTCATCTGTCCAGCTAAAACCTTGAGTAACGCCAATCCTAAACAGGTCAAAAATAGACAATTTATTTTTTTTTTTAAGCGTGGGTTTTAATACCTGCCGAGAGGAATTCGTGCTGTGCTCAGCTCCAAGAAGCTGTCAGGCTTGCTGGCCCTGTGCTGCTGAAAGTATACAAATTCAGAGGATTTGGGGGGACTTTTTTTGCCTCAGTATTGGTGGATGTGGCTGGGAGGGTGGTGTGGGGCACACAGGCACTCCAGCAATGCTCGGTATGCCTTGGGAAGGCAGTCGGGCTCACAGACCACAAGGCTTCTGGTTTCCATCACAGCCAGTGCTGTTTTGGCCAGGGGCATCCATCCTTCCATCCGTCCATCCATCTATCCTTCCATCCCACAGCCCTCCCAGGCTCTGCGAGGCTTCTCTCCAGAGCGGTGCTTTGAGGACACTGGGAGAAAGAAGCGGGTCTGAGAGCCCTTGTGGATCTTTAACCTCACCCAGCAGCATGGGCTGGGGGAAGGTGAGGCCTCGCTTTTCCGTAAGGCAAAGCAATACTCCGTAAAAATCCCTCTTGCTGCTTCCTGCTGGATTGGTCTGGGCTGAACAAAAACCAGCTTAGGCTGCCGTAGTCATTTTGAGGGGGGGGAAAAGCCTGGCTGCTGGATGAAGCAGAAAATGAGATGAAAACTGCCTAACAGGAGAATAAAAGACGATTTTTGCACGCGGGGAGGGCAAAAGAGGAGGTGAAGTTGCTGCTTAACCCCAACCATCCTCTGACCACTGGCACTGCTGCGCCCACTTGCCATCCCTGCATCCCAAAGGCATGCTGTTGTTCCTGTCTTTTGCAGGGGGATGTGGTCCTTGGCTGGCTGGGGAAGGAAAGCCTTCCCTTGCAGAGCGGGTTCTTGTGCATCCACTTGCTGCCCCCTCCCTTTCCATCTCTGCATCCCAATGACACGCTGGCTCTGTTTTCATCAGTATTTATGGACTGGCTATAAGGGGATGCACCAGATCCAGCTGGGATGTTAATGACCCCTGCATGAAACAGCAAAGCCCACTTAGCAGTCTCGGCCGAGGGGTTTTACTGCAGCCTTCCCCGCTCCGCCTGTGCCCGTCTCCTTCCCTCGCAGAGGGATGGGAAGGAATGGTGCTGCCAGCACCACTTCTGTCTTAAAGAGAAAAGGGCTTGGGTTTGTGTGCCGTGGGGAGGCGGGGGAAGGAGGACGCGTGTGAGTCTGTGGAAAGTTTAGGGGGGAGAATGCAAACCATATGTTTCTGCGAGGGTCAAGTTGCAGAGCTAAAACCAGCAGGGAAGCCAAAGGAGCCGGAATCCTGCAGTTTTGGCTACGCTTTGCATCCCGGTAGGTGTTGGTGGGGGGGGGTGTCCAGCGTGGCCTAGCTAAGGATGATTTTACAAAAGAAACCCACCCTAAAAGATGATTTGGGTCCCTGTCCTGTGTATTTAGGGCTGGGGTCCAGGGCTGTTTCCAAGCCTTGGCGTTCCTATAAATAGACAACAGGGATGCTGCGAAGAAGCTTCTCTGGGTTGTCCTGAGTTCCTGGTGTTTGCAAGCTTGACAGGAAGAAATTTTTGCCAGGAAGGGAGTGCCTGCAGCTCACTGGAAAAGCAAGGGTGATGAGCCCTGCATCATGGCTGTCCTTGTAGTCTCCTTCCAGCTCCAGAGAGGAAAGCCAGAGGGAAAAGGTCCATTTTCCCTTCTCGGAGTGGAAAAAGTTCCGTGCAGGCAGCCTGGAGAGTTGTACAGACACAAGACCTGAGCGATAAGAGCTGGGTGAAAGCACTTGTGAAAGGAAATCCAAAACCAAGAGGAGCACCGTGGTCTCCCAGCAAACTTTTTTAGCTGGGAGACATCTTTTGTTCCCAAAACCAAAGGCGCGGAGACAGTATCCGCTTCCCCAGTCGGCTCTCCGGAGCTGTTTGCAACCTGTCAGCTTGGTAACCATCTGCTCGCAGCCCGTGGGGACCGTGCTCTATGTGGGACACAGGCGGGGGGAGGCACTGCCGTGTCCCCTGGGAGCAGCCCTGGGCTCCAGCCCCTCACCCAAAGGGACCGCAGGGCACAGCATCACCCTGTCCCCTGCACCAAGAGGAGCTCCTGTGCCTAACACACCAAAAATCCCTGTGGATTTGTATTTTGGCTGGCTGGCTTGCTTCTTTGGTGGTTTTTTTTGTTTGTTTGGGGGGGGAGTTCTTTTTTTAGCTTGATTTCCTAAAAAAATCCAGACTTTTTTTTTTTCTTCCCCTTTCCTGCCATGCTGTTTGTGTGTCTGCATCCCTCCCCCTCTGACTCAGAAGGAGATGTCTTGTAATTAAGCGCCTGCCTGATTAGGAAATTAGCAATAAAGTTTTTATCTAGGCAAGCTGGTCGGGCAGTGAGAGGGATCTATTAATATCCTACTTAAAAAAAACCAAAACAAACAACCGAACATCAACAGCATAACACTTTCCACCTACTATTGGGGAACACAAACGCCACGTGGGTGGGAGCATTTGGAGCGGCAGATCTATAGGAAAACAGGTTTTGCTCTACTGCGTAAGGGACCACGGTGTACGAGCTGGGATGGGGTACCTGGAAGTTAATGAAGGACTGAGAAAAACACTGGAAAAACCTTAGGAAAGGTGAGGGAAGTGCTGAAGGCTCCTGTCATGGCACGGCAAAAGGCACTTGTTGGCAGGCGACCTTTATTTGAGGGAAATGATCCATTGCTAATGATGTTTGAGGTGGAAGGGGAAGCAGGAGGAGAGCATCCCCCTGCCTGGGTCAGCTGGGGGAGATGGAGAAGGAAGGCTGGGCTTCCTTGGAGTCTAGAGATGGGCTTTGGAAGGACTCACTTGGCATGGTGCATGCCGTAGTTACCTTGGCTTGTTTTGCCACCATGTGTATAGAAAAAGGGGAGTTAAAAAGGCATTTATGTCAACCACGTGGTCTAAAGGGTGGAGGAGTTTGGGTTATCACAGACCTCTTGGTCGAAAGAATTCCGTGACTTTGGCTTTTCGTGGTTTTGGGGAGCAACAGTCCCTGACCTCTCTGAAAATGGAGCATCGAGGGGAAAGATGGGGGGGAAGAAGAGCATCTTCTACTGACATGATTCCAGCTGCTTCTGCAGGTCCTGAGGGTCTCCCCCGGGTTTGATCTGACCGGTACTTGTCCCTAGGGAAGTGCCATAATAAACCTAGCCCTTGTCTCAGTGGCTCCTCCCAACCAAGCTGCCCAGGAGATGCTTTAATCCAAGAGGAGCTGAGCCTGGGGAAGGGCTTGGGTCAGTTGGGTGGGGAAATGAGTCCTTGTCCTGGGTTTTAAACCCAGGGGATTTGCAGAGACAGGCTCTTAATGCAGTGCGGGAGAAGGCTTGGAAAACCGTGAGGAGGTTCTCAAGAAGCTGGTGAAAATGAAAAACTGGAGCTAGGAAAGCTCCAGTATGTTTTCTTCCAGGATGTTTATTCCAGATAATGCAGAGATGGCATCCTTTTTAATTTAAAAAAAAAAAAAAAAGGAAAAACAACCTATATTTTGAGGCTGCTGAGAAAGTGACTGCCCCTTGTGATGTTTCACAGCTGAGATCATTTCTGGCTGAGTGGTTCCACTCTGGAGGTTTTAGGCTCGATCTGTATGGGTGAGCTCAGAATCTGAATTTTTATGAGGCAGCGGTGGGGTAAATCTCAAAAATTTTGGGCCAAAAAATAAAATAAAGCTGTGAAGATGCATCAGTGAAGAAAAGGCTGTCGTGTTTTGGGGTGCATAGTGATCTGGAGGGAAACAAGAAACGAGCGTTTGCTGAGAGAACGTGAGCAAAAGCTGGAAGGAATTACTCCTCTTTTCAGAAATAGGTAATAGCCATACTTTTTGGAGTAATTAAATTTCACGAGTGCTAATTCAGGATGAAATTTAGTCCGTTCACTGCGTTGCACACTTTGGGAGAAGATATTAAGTCCAAGGCAAAGCAGGCTGCCTGTGGGAGTGACTGAGACTTGGGAGCAGGGCTTTAATTTCAGCAGTGTATCAGTGTAATAGTGTTGTTTATAAGCTTCTCTTGCCACATGAAAGCAACGTTGCATTATCCTGGTTGGCCCTAAAAGCAGGGAAGCAGCCAGAAGAGGCCTGATTACAGAGCAGCCAGCTCTTTCTTCCCATCACTACAAAAGAATAGACAATAGAAACTGAGATCCAGTTTTAACTCCAGTAATGCAATGCCCTCCTTCTGGTGGTCATGTCACATGCTGCCTGAGTAATTCCCATCCTTGTTTTGCCTGGAAAACCAGCCTCGGAGGGAGGGAGGAAGCAGTGGCTTTGGCTGGGTGATGCTGGCCTCAGGAGCCCTTGTCTGCAGTATGGAGCTTCAAAGTCTTCAAAATCTGTAGGGATGGCAGTGCTGTGGAGCTGACAGGCTGTTGTTTAAGGGGTTACCCTCCCTAGGAATGGGGAGCAGTTGGGCTGGAGCCTGGGGTTTGCTTGGAAGTCTGAGCCTGAGGCGCTGGAAGAGGAACTTGCAAAAGCAGCTCTGTGGTTACTACTTGTTCGTGCCATGAGCTTCCCATCCATGCATGGGGAGTGCTGAGGCATGGAAAACATGGAATTTAATCTTTTTTTTTCTTTCAAGAATAGTTAACTTGACGTTTCCAAGGTGGTTTGGAAACAGGGATAGGAGTTTGTTTCCAGCTTGCTTTGTGTTGCTTGGCTTCTCCAGCTTGGGTGATCCTTATGGATTTAAGAGGTGATCGGAGAGCAGGTGATTGCTAAGGAGAAGGGGGGACCCCTCTGAGGTTGTGTTGCCAACTCCATCATTGCACGAGGTGTGGAAAAAAATCCAGTTATTTCTTAAAAAGTAGCCACAGGTCACAGCCTGCTTGCTTTGTGCCTTGGCATTCCTGAAAGAAACCAGGTGGGAAACCAGTGCAGAGAGAAACCTGCAGCAGAAACCTCACAGCTCTTTGTGCCTGGGACAAAGGGTTGGTTTGGAGTTACAGGGAGGAGAAGGAGCTGTGTTGGGGGTGGGGGGGGAAGTGTTGTAAGATGGGCATTGGGACTGGGACATAGCAGGGGAGGCAAATGGGGCCAGAATAAGCAAATATCAATTGCTGAGAATGATTGAGGATGCTGGCCCAGGGGAAATCTTTCACCAGCCTGACGGTGGTGCGGATGCTGATCTTCTTGCTTCTCTGCAGCTTTAAACAAGCGGAAGACAAACTTTCCCTGGACCCTCTGGTGGCAGGAGATGGGTGTCCACCATCGGCATCCTCCTGCTTAGCCCTCGGGAGTGTGTGCCACCCCCAAGCCTTTGGCCTCTGTGGTTTTTTAATGTCGTTTTCCCCTGCTCACTCAGTCTGCAGTTAGGAACACCTTTTATCCACCTTGAAGACTTATGGTTCAGCCTGAATATGTTATCAGAGCCGTGTCTGATAAGTTTTCTGCCTCGAAGCCCTGGGGAAGCGCCTGTTCAGGGTCTCTGCAATAGATTTTCCTCCCCTTTCCCAGCTGCCTAAGAATAGTGTGATTTTTTACTTACTCCTTAACGGAACATTATTACTTTAATCAGTGGGAAGAAAAATGCAGGGCCCAGCCAGTGTTGTGATGCCTCTCCCTGCTTTCAGAAATCCATAAATGGTTGGCAGGACGTGCTGTTAGGAAAGAATAAATCCCTGATTATTTGGATGAGCTTGGACTATGTGAGGAAGGTGACAGGGAAAAGGTAAAGGGTTTGGCTTGGGTGGGCGGTGGAGCTGGTGGCTTGATGTTGGACGTGGTGGTGGTGGTGGTGGTGGTGGAGAGGCATCTTGTGTGGATGGATAAAGGGGAGCAGCAGAGGCACCACAAGGTTTAGCAAGGGGAGGGTGATGCAGGGCTCCCTGTTGGAGTCTGGAATACAGGAGGAGGTACTATGCGGAGTGGGATGCTGAGCATCCATGGAAGTAGCCTCATGTGCATTAATCAGAGAGCTCCCCTTTCAAGCTGTAATAGCCAGAGCCGGGAGAGTCAATTCCTGTCTATTTAAAGCACTTCAATAAATAAAGATACTAAATAAAATCACAGTGGCCCTGCACTTTCTCCATGCTTCTAGGATTTCTCTTTCCCCTTTCCACATTTGCTTCTGGATGCATCCAGAGGCAAAGAGAGGGGAGGGATGGGGAGGGTCAGGAGTCTTAATTTGGGTGGGTGACCTACATCTCACAACAGGGCTCTGGACCAGACCCCAACTTGGGCATCTGCAGGGTGATGGCAATGGGGGGGCCTGGATGTGCTGGTCCCCTTCATGATGATAGTAGGGGGGACACACATTTTTTCAGGGATATTTTATTAAAGGCAGTTTCCCTGCTGCAGCAGAGAAGCTCCTACAGTGTGTGTGTTGCTGTTTACTGTGGCAGGGAGGTCACAAGTGGGAAGCTGTCTTTGCAAGCCCTCTGTAATGCTAATGGAAGCTGCAGGTTGAGTTTTTGTTGGTGGTTTGTTATGTGTTTTTGTTTTGTTTTGGTTTTTTTTCCCCTTGCCAAAGACTAACCAGGGAACACTTGTTGGGGGATAAAATTAAAAAGCCCGTGGTGGTTTATTTTGAGGGCAATGTGTTTGCTTTCACATCATGCTGGAGGGAATTGCTCTGCTACTGTCAGCAAATAAATAAAATAAGAGCTTTGTTTTAAATTTGACTTTCTTCTGGTAGCTAATTAGGCGAGCTGATACCTGCAGTTGCATTACCTAGGCACCAATTGTACCCAGCATATTTGAGGCATATGGCTGCTGTCGGCAGCTTCTAAACTTCATTTTAAACATCCCTTTAATTGGATGCAAATTCCTCGGCGCTCTGATGGCACCAACGAGAGTCCTTCTTGGGTGGATGCCCGTGAAATCCCTGGCAGGGATGGAGCTGGGGGTTGCAGGCACTGGCTGGGACTCTGTGCCCGTGGACGCTGTGTACCTGCAGCACGATGGCGAGTCAGAATTCACCGTGGGTGCTGGTGTGACGCTTCCCACTTTCCACGGAGGGGAAGGTTCTGGGTTCCTAATTGTGAAAATAACCACTTGAAGCTGGGTTTGGGTGTTGAGAGCATCCAGCCCTCGTGCCGGGAGGGGGCTGAGGGAGCGCCAGGCTGGAGCCGTGGCTCCTGTCCCATTTGGCAGGAGGAGAGCCAGCACCTTGGCTCTCCCCTCCTCTCCTTCTCCCGCTGGTGCTGCGCGGCTGGAAGTTCCCGTCGGTCCTGTTGGTGATGGAGATCGGCCCCGGGCAGCTCCTGAACCAGAGGCTGAGCAGAGCCCACCCGCGAGGAAGGCTCCGGGGGGCCCGTCCTCCTCTCCCTCCCACTGGAGAGACTGCGAGGGTCCGCAAGGTCTTGGGCGGTGTTGGGAATGGCTCTGTTGGGAATGCAGCTCTCGCCCTGCATCTTTTGGGGCTGTCTCCTTGTGTCCCCCCATCCACCCCGGCTCATGCCTCGGGCATTCCCAGCCGCGCTCCCCGCACCCAGGGCTTGGCTTTAGATGGGGAAATGAAGCAGAGTAATTAACCCCGCGGGTAATTACCCGGCCCTTGCGCTAGGCGGGAGCGCTTCCGACCCCTCCGGCCGCGCCGGGAGCCGGGGCTGGGCACCGAGCCCTGCGCACCCCTCGGGGGTCCCTCCATCCCCCCCGCTCCTGCTCCCTGTCTGCAGGGGCCAGGGCAGGGGTTCTTCCTCCCCCTCCTCCTCCTCCTCCTCCTCCTGCTGCTGCTGGAGCTGCTGCAGGGGCTGCCCCCATCCCGCATTCCTCCTCGGGAGGAGATAAGGATCCAGTCTGGCGCCGGGGTTTCAATGCGCTCCCTGATTATCGGCAGGCGCCGGGCAGAGCCCCGGGCAGCGATAAGTGGGGAAGGGGAGCGGGGAGGGGGCTGCCCGCTGCTCTGAACTGCGCCTGGGGGAATCCTCAATCCCACTTAAAAGGCTATATTTTTTTTCCTTTAATTTCCTTTTTTCCCCCCTTTTTCTCCACCCCCACCCCTCCCGCTCTGCACCCGGAGCTTTAGGGGCTTTGCTGCTGCCCGGTTGGGTTTGTGTAGGGATGGAGGAGCAGGAGGGAGATGATGTCCCAAGCTCAGAAGTTTGGTTCATGAAATCACTAAAATGTTTGGGTTGGAAAGGACCTTAAAGCATAACGACCATGGGCAGGGGCACCTTCCATTAGACCAGGTTGCTTCAAGCCACATCCAGCCTGGCCTGGGACACTTCCAGGGACCCAGGGGCAGCCACAGCTTCTCTGGGCAACCTGTGCCAGGGCCTGCCCACCCTCCCAGGGAAGGATTCCTTCCCAATATCCCATCTAACCCTCTGGCAGTGGGAAGCCATTCCCCCTTGTCCTGTCCTTCCAGGCCCTTGTCCAAAGTCCCTCTCCAGCTCTCCAGGAGCCCCTTTAGGCACTGGAAGGGGCTCTCATGTCTCCCTGGAGCCTTCTCTTCTCCAGGTGAACACCCTCAGCTCTCCCAGCCTGTCTCCAGAGCAGAGGGGCTTCAGCCCTCGGAGCATCTCAGTGGCCTCTTCTGGACTCGCTCCAGCAGGTCCATGTCCTTATGCTGGAGGCAGCACTGCAGGTTGGAAAAGCCATCTGAGATCATCAAGCCCAACCATCTGGGGACAAAGATGCCACCACCAAGCACATGATGGTGCTTTCCTCCCCTGGAAGGGGGCGGATGTGTGTGTCCAGCATCATATGCCATGGTGCAGCAGGCACAGTGTTCCATGGGACACTGCCATGTTGCACAGTTCCCCTACCAGATGTTGCATTGCACATCTGGGCCTTTCATGTCCCCCACCAACTCCTCAGTAAAGGTTCCTTCTGAGTTTTAGGAGCTTAGGGCAGGGTCTTTATCAGTCGGGAGAGCCATCCACGGGACAACAGCTCTTATCATACTTGTGTCAGGGCTGTGGCATCTCTGTATGCAATTAAACCCCATGTGTCTCCTCTCTGCCAAGGAATCTGGAGGCAAAGGAAGAGGCTTATCTTCCTGCTGGTGGCTGGAATGCTCCTGCAGCCCAAAGGCATTTCTCTGCTGTGCTAATGCTGAGAGCTGGGGATAAAAAAAAACAACCAACAACAAAAAACCCCAGCAATCAGTGAGTTTTGCCCTTTCTTTTCACTATTAAGCTTATAAATAACAGTGCTGCATCCTGTGGAGCAGTGATGGGGTTTGGGGTTTTTTCCTTAACTTTTTTTTCTCCTCTAAGCGTAGCTCTGGGGCGATATCCCAGGAATGTGATCTCTCCAGCTTGTAAAAGACCAGCTTCTGGCCTCCTCCTTCTTTCCCAGGCATTAAAGAGCCAGGCCTTGGGGATAAATTGGTGGGATCTTGCAACCACTGGGATGTTCCACAACATATGGAGCCTCTTGTTTCCGGTGTGATCTCTCTGAAGCTTCCTGCATTAATATTTGATGCTCTTCCTTGGGGTGAACATTAACAAGAAATGACCACCACCAAAAAAGGTGCTTTTTGTTTTTAGTGGAGGGGAAAGAGAAAGAAAGAGCGGGGGAGAAAGCTGAAATGCAATCGTTTTTTATGACTTTCCGGAATGGCTTGGATGTGGGCTGGACAGGAGCAGAAGGAGCAGATAGCCCCATGATCATCTGCCTTACTTGCGTCTTTCGCTTTCAGGTCGTAAATATAAAACCACTGCTTGAAAAACAAAAAGCTCGTTAAGCTGTCAGCGGGCTCCCTCTTGGAAGCTCATAAATGTGTCTCTTAGCAGTGGCTTTTGTTCCTGTCATGACTGGGGCTTAGGCACCAGGATCCCCTGTGGGGCTGAAGGGAGGTCACTGCCGGTAGGGACACCAGTAGCTGGTGGGGGGGCTCTGACCCCACTGGCAAGGGGAGTAACATCCCACTGCCACAAGTTTGGGGCTCCCCATCCATTCTTGATCCATCCCTTGGTCTTCCTTGTGGACCTCAAGGTATGATGGTGCTCCAGTGGAGCACAAACCCTGCACAGCTCAGGGTCATCTCTGCTGACCAGGGCTGGCAAAGTGTGGGCTTCTCCTATAAAGCTTCTGGAAGGGTGATCAAAGACAATTAAATACTTGAAATTTGTTTAAATCTTGTGCTAATGGTGAGCTGGAAGCATGCTGAAGGGGAGGAGAGCATTACAGAGCATGATGAACCATCTCTGCCAAGCGATCTCCAAGCACTGTTGGGTGGTGGAGTCCCCATTACTGGTGACGTCCAAGGAAAGACTGGACGTGGCACTCAGTGCTCTGGGCTGGATGACAAGGTGGGCATCAGGCACAGGGTGGGCTTGATGACCTCAGAAGTCTTTTCCAGCCTCATTGAGTCTGTGATTGCGTGTTTACGGTTGCGTTGGCGATGCCCAGCCTCGGTGGCTGTCCTGTGGTGGGGCCGGGCGCCAGGGGCAAGGGCACAGAGTCCTGCCTCTGCGTCACCTCATTGATTTCATCGCAAACAGCTCGGCTCAGCTCCTTGCAGCTCGCTGAAGTGGGTGTTAGAGATGATCCAAATAGCCCAGCAAACAGCAGAGATGAGGAGGAGGTGGCGGTGAAGAGCATCCCATCGCGTTCTCCAGGGAGATGCTCTACAGAGGGGCAGCCAGGAGGGTTGGTTGGTCTGTGACTGGTGGTTGACCTAAACGCAGGTTGTTTTGGGGTGTTGTCTTGTGCTGGTGGGATTTTTCTGCTGTCTCCAGGTAGACAAAACAACCTTGGAGGTCCCTCGCATGCACTGGTGAAGAGGTTGGATGTGAGGATGGAGAGGGAGATCTGAAGCTGGCACCCTTGTGACCCGTGGGCATCAGGCAGTGGAGGGGGTGCAATCCATCCTGGTGTGGAAAGGATATCAACGCTTTATGGCCTGTGTTTCTTCCAGAGAGAGAGTGATTTTCCATGCTGAGAATAAGGACACCCATCCCTGGGATCTGTGTGTCATTTCGGGCCCTGATGTTTTCCCCTTGGTTACGCCATGTGCTGCAAATGCAGCCGCTCTCTCATTAACATCTAATTAGCAGCAGCTAAAAAACCCGTGCCTGAAACACAAGGAGAAAAAAAAAAAAAAGGATGAGAAATTAAAGATGCAAAAGACCTGTTAGATCATCTGGTCCATTCTCTTGGATTGTTCCGGTGCTGTGTTGTCCAGTCTTGCTCAAAAGTCTCCAGGGCCATTCCTGCTTCCCTTGGAGGCCGGTTTCATTGTGTATTGAGAGAAACCTTCATAAATGTAAAAGCTTTATACAATTAAGGTGAAAGAAACAGATTGAGTCATTGTATTGTTCTTTGTAATCAGCTTTGCTTTCCATTAATTTCCTCCCCAAAGCCTTATTTAGGCTGGGAATTTTAAAGAAAAAGCACGTGTGAGGGATGGTGGGAACAGGCTGCCTGGCTCTGGTGGGTTCCTGTGCATCACCTTCCTCGCCCCGTCAGCCTGGATGTGTTCAGACACCTTCAGGAGCCGGTTTGCCTGCTGGCTGGGCCAAATTTAGCTGTGGTGTCACACACTGGGGATGTAGTTGGTGCTCTCGCTGCCTCCTGCAATGGGGTCCGACTCGTCTGGGTAGCTGCTTGCTGCTGGAGCTGCCCAATTTAGCTATTTTTAAAAGTGATAGCACAGAAAAAGCCTACAGGTGGACATCAGCTGGGGCAAAGATGACCGAAAATGATGGAACAAAATCGGACTGGGCTTTTTCAGACCCTTACTGGGGGTTTGGGAGCTGTGCCCTTTGCTGCAGGGCGTGCAGTGACAGGGCATAGGGCACGAGCATCCGGCGTCTCTGTCCCTGACACATCGGATGCTCTTTGCTAGTGGCGTGTTCTGGGTGAGGCTTCTTTAATTAGGTCTCTCTGTCCTCCCATGTCCCAGTGTTTTTGCTTTTTTAACCTTGCCAGTCTATTGGATAATTTTTTCCTTTAATGTGCCTTGGTTATTTCCCTTTCCAAGCACTGTCCTTCCGTCTCTGGTGTTTTAGTGGAAGGTGTCCCTGCCCGTGGCAGTGGGGCTGGAATGAGACGATCTTTAAGGTCCCTTCCAAACCAAACCATTCTGTGATTAGTTTCTTTCCTCCTCCCTGTTTTGCTCTCTGACATCCCCATTCTCATCTCCCTTTCACTCCGCGATTCCCCTGCATCTTGTCTGACCTCTCCAAGGGGAGATGCTCCATGTTCAGGCAGGCTGCCAGCGTGGCTGCAACACACCCCAAAAGAGCTGTCCTTGTCCTTCCTGCTCTACACCTGAGCCACGAGCAGTATTGTTGGCCCTCTCAAGAGCCCTACAAGCTGCTGCCCATGAGTCCACGATGAGAAATAAATGAGCAGTGGGTGCCAGATGCTGTGTGGGCAGCTGCTGCTTCCTCTTCAGCGTGGTCCAGCTCTAAGACCGGCTTTAATCCTCCCCTCTGCAATACCCGAGGTGATAATCCTGGGCTCTGCTGGGAGAAATGGGAAGTACATCTCTCCCCACATGGGAAATGCCAAGAAAGGGTTTTGGGGCAAACAGCCTGTGCTTTGGGTTTAGCTGGTGAGCTGGGGGATCCCATCCTGGGCCAGGAGTGGCTGGATTGCTCCCAGAAGCTGAGGGAATCTGGCTTGCTGGGAGTTTGGTGCTTTGCCCCGACACAGCTGAAGGATCAGTGGAGTCGCTCCTCGCGTTTGAGTCTGGTTGTTGCATTTCCCGACCGTAGTTGCAGCTGGGGGTGCACAGAGGTGACAGAAGTGACTCCTGCAGTGACCCAGACCAGTCCCTGAGCGTTGCTGCTCTTTCCTTACAATTCCCCTTGCTATCTAATAGCTCTGTGGGATCACTTGCATCCCTGTGCTGCTTTGGGTGGGTGGAGAGGGAAGATGTGGGTTGGCTGCTTGGGCTGGGGCCACGGGGAATTCCCCGGTGTGAAGAGCCTGGGTGGGGATCCTGCCAAGCCAGCTCTGCTTCCTCGCAGCCAGCCTGGAACCTTCCCAAGCATCAGGCCCTGCAGCCTCCCCAGGTCCCCAGGTGCATGGCACCTCTTAGGGCTGGGAAAGTGTACCCTGGTGCCAGCTGACCCCTGCCTTCATCCTGTGATGCTCAAAGCCCTGGACCAGGGTGTCCTGATATTGTCAGGGCATCCTTTAATGCCCAGATCCCTGCTCAGGGGTGTTCTGAGATGCTGAGAGCTCTCTAACAGGGTGTCTTGCACTGCCTGGGACATTCTGTAATGCTCAAAGCCCTTTTTTGGGAGCGGCCTGTGATGCTCACAGGCTGTCCTGAAATGTTCAGAGCCCTGTCCCGAGGCGTCTTGCAATGCTTGGGGTATCCTTTAGTGCTCATAGCCCTGTTTGGGGGGTGTCCTGCAATGCTCAGAGCCCTTTTTGGGGGTGTCCTGTGTTGCTCAGAGCCTTGTACTGGGGTGTCTTGCACTGCTCAGGGCATCCTTCCGCCCAGCCCAGTTTTCCCCAAGGGAAGCCCTTTTGGGGCAGGGTTTTTTTGGGGACCTCCACTGCTCTGGGACTGCAGGTACCTGGAGCTGTGCCGGTGGCCGGTGGCACGGCTGGGGCCAGATGTTTCCCAGATGTTACTCACTTCCTGTCTGGCTTCTCCGCATTTAGCTTTTTATGTACTTGTTTGTTTTGGACTACAAACAAAATAAAAAGGGTTTTTATAACCCTGTTCCCATGGGGCTGCGAGTTCAGGATATAATCTGAAGTCTATTCACTATTGTCTCAATCCCCCTCCTTGCCCTCGGTGTCGTCCCCCGGCACGAACAGACTCACACGCTGCTTTTGTTAAAATGCTTTTTTTCCCACATGACGTCTTCTCTCAACGGACCGTTTCTCCTTATGACCTCTTCCAGCTCTCAGGGGAGCTCTGGGAATATCCCAGGCTGGTCTGGGATGGAGGCTGGAGGAGGAAACATCGTGTTGCTCAGTCCTGTGCTATTCCTTGCTACGGGCTGTATTGTTTGGAGGGTTCTCCCGTGTATCTGAGGATGGGAAACTTGTTGCATTGGTGATATCCAGCATCCTGATGGATTGTCTTTGTGAGCAGTTGTAGCCACTTTGCCTTGCTGAGGATGTTTGGAGAGGAATGGGGAAGAGGGGATGCAGAGAGTGAAGTAGCCAAGTGGACCACTTGTAAAAGAAAAAAGAAGATGGAAACACTTGGAATAAACTGTTTGTACTTGAGTCAGGTTAACAAAGGCATCAGGAATGGCATTAATAAAGGAATGCTTTATGATTTTGTTTAAGGGGTAGGAAGGATGAAAAAGCTTATCTAAAAGTATTGTTTTGGTGTGTCAGGCGGTCCTCATGATCGCCGTAACCAGGAGCTGTTCCAGACACATCCATGGAGTTTTCCTCTCCTGGAAAGGACGTGGATCAGGGTAAGAACTGTTGCTCAGCAGGGTTGTTTGGTGGATGCTCTGCTCCCTGTCCCCCTGGGTCTTGGAGCATCCACTGTAACACCCTCCCAGCTCAAAGTGAACCTGGCAGCTTCCCTTTAAAATGTGTATGTTCAGCTCTTCCTGCTCTCCTCTCACTTCATTTATATTTTTTTTTTGCTGCCTGTTGGGGTTAAGGCCCCTTTTCCTCTTTTCTTTCTCCTTCGCTCTTAATTGCCTGTTAAATAATTTAAATATTTAGGACTAAAGGGCTTCAATTATCCATTAATTTACATTAGTAATTTATATATCGGGCTGAATGGACACACTGTTAGTATAATGGCTCCCTGTGGACAGGCAGAAGCAGGGCTGCAGTGCGTTTTCCTGGAAGCATGGATGTTTCCTCACACCTCCCAGCCAGGATGTCAAGCATGTGGAAGGGACCCCGCAGCCCACACACCTAAGGGAACAGGCTGCTGTGGGATCTGGGGTCCCACCTCCTTAGGAGAGGGTTGTCTGGGGTTTAAGGCAGCATTTTTAAAATATTTTTGTTTTTTAGTTTGATCTGTGCTTGCAGGAGTTTGAACGTATCAGATATTGGTGGACATCATGGAATGGTTTGGGTTGGAAGGGACCTTAAAGATCATCACATTCCAAACTCCTGCCATGGGCAGGGACACCTTCTATTAGTCCAAGCCTCGTCCAGCTTGGTCTTGAGCACTTTCAGGGATGGGGAAGCCCCAGCTTCTCTGGGCAACTTGTGTCAGGGCCTCAACACCCTCATAAGGAAGAATTCCTTCCCAATAATCCCTCTATCAGTGGGAAGCCATTCTGTCTTGTCCTGTCTCTCCATGCCCGTGTCCAAAGACCCTCTCCAGCTCTCCTGGAGCCCCTTTAGGCACTGGAAAGGGGCTCTCATGTCTCCCTGGAGCCTTCTCTTCTCAGGCTGGACACCCCCAGCTCTGCCAGCCTGTCTCCATAGGAGCCGTATCTCTTAGCAAGGACATGGTTAATTTGGGAGGTGCAGCACAGGACCTTGGGCGCTTTCTGAGGTTAAACCCCTTGGCAAAGCCATCCATGAGTGGTTTGGGGATGTCAGGAAGCAGATCCAGGCCAGTGCATGGCTGGTGCTCACCCTTAGAGACCTCTCTCACAGGGTCCCTTGGGTGGTGACCACTGGCCCTTCCCTCCTGTCCCCCTGCCCAGAATGGGCATGGGGCAATATTTGTTTTCTGCATCCAGAAATACTGTTTGGGGGGGCTTATGAGGGTTTTCAGGTGCTTGTAGATGTTTGGTTTGAGCCCAACCCGATCACCCCCAGCCCTGGGCTAGCTGGCAGTCGTGGTGGCAACCCCCGGTGCCGTGGCATTGCCAGCAGATGGTCCAACCAGGAACCCTCAGAATCCATCCCTGCTGCATCAGGAGGATCCCGACTCCCCTCTGCAAGGCAGGAGAGAGGCCTTTTACTGATTGGGCTCCAGGGAAGAGTAAATTGGAGCCAAGCTCCAGCCCTGCAGCACGCAGGGGATGCTGCCCCGTGGTGCTGGGCTTGGGGAGCTGCACCAGCCCTGTTGCCCTCCCGGAGCAGAGGTCACCTAATGACTCTGTTTGCCCACAGCACGGCCATAGTTAAAGCAATTAGTGCGAATCGCTTATGGAAATGCAGCCTCTGGGGGACAGAGAGGAGAAAAGGACAAGGCTGGGGGGCACCGTGATTTTTTTCCTGCTTTTTCCATGACGTTCACTATGCCTGATCCTTTGCCCCTGCTCCCTTGAAACCTTTCTGGATCACCTCTGGTGCCTCTCCCTGCTGTGCATCCCTCGGAGATGCCTTTTCATTGCTCTGCCCGATATGTCCTGCATCCACCAGAGCCGTGCTCTGCAGATGAGGTCGGAGATGCTCAGCGTGTTTGTCACCATGACGTTTCTGGATTCAGCATCCCAAAACTTTATTTAACTTGGCAACCTTGTGTATTTTTTTAGGGCAGTTTTTTTCAATACCTTAGGAACTTCTAGCACCAAGGAAGGGGAAGGGAAGGTGTGGGAGGTGGCATTGATTTTCGTGTTGGTGTGTCCAATGTGTGGGTCCACACAGGTTGCAGCATCAGTAGCGATGCTTCCAGGGGGAGTCCCACCTGTACGGGGTGGCACAGACCCCCAAAATCGGGGCATTTTCAGCCCAGGCACCTCCAGCACCAGGTGGTACCCACGCTGAGAAGGGAAGGATGCTCGTGGGAGGTTGGCCCACCTGGGAGTCAGGGTTTGGTCTGTGGGCAGAGCAGGCGTGTGTGCCAGAGGACAAAGGGAGGAAGGAGAAGCTCAGCGCTGTGTGAACACGGGCTGTGTCCAGAGAAGAAAAGGTGGAAATTCCCAGCGGTGAGAAAGGAAGAAACTGGCTGTGGCGACATGGGGTCCCATGGTATCGAAATGCCAGGGAAGGGAGGAGGGTGCCAAACAACTCTAGGAAGCTCCTGAGGGCTTCCCACCTCGACAAAAATGGGAGCGTGAGGGGAAAAGGCTTTGTTTTTTGTAGGGGTTTCCTTCCGATGTTTCTGCTGCCGGTCTGGATGGTGAGGCAGCAATGCCAGGCACCAAAAACAGGCACCCTCCAGAAAAACCCCAAAACCTCCCGGCTTTAATCAAATCCCATTTTCTTTTGCTCTCTGTTAAAGCAGGTGTGAGGTGCTGGGAGCCCGGTTGGCTGCAGGGTTTAGAGGGAAAGGAATAAAACTAATCAAGGTAATTGCTAAAATCCTTTTGCAACTGGCTGGAGGCTTCCCTCCGTGCCAGGATAGGAACAACAAACCCTGGTCTTGGGTACCTGCTCTCCATCCTACCTGCTCTTGGCTCCAGGGCTTAAATCCTAACAGGGAGAAGGGGATGGGGAAGCCTTGTCCTTTAAGCTAGTCTCGCTGATTGTTTGGGGGTTTATTCATTAATAGGGATATTGCTGAAAGAGGAGGGAGAGAAAAGTCTTAATATTTGACATTCAGCATCAGCAGGGATTATTTTTTTTCCTTAAATCTTTTTCTATCCCTATTCTCCCCTCTCCTTCCTTTTTTTTTTCCTTCTGTTTGTCCCCGCAGTGAAACAAGAAGGGAAAAAAA
Organism: Sclerurus mexicanus; assembly: GCA_013396755.1. Taxonomy (NCBI): domain Eukaryota; kingdom Metazoa; phylum Chordata; class Aves; order Passeriformes; family Furnariidae; genus Sclerurus; species Sclerurus mexicanus. The sequence goes on along the minus strand of VWZF01000569.1, from coordinate 525,672 downwards.
GGGCAGAGAAAGGACAATGAAAAGCAAAGTATTTCCAGCTTCCATTTGTGATGGTTGGGGTGGCTTTTTTGTTGTTTTTTTGTTTTTTTTTTATCGTAGCAACAAATCTGAAAGATTAAGGGCAACTTTAAAGACTCTTTAATAAAGGGGCCTTAATCAGCCGCTCTTGTGATGTTCCTCCCCCAGTTGAATTAATGGGGAATTTGGGGCATGGAGTGGACCTTTCCTTTTGTTGTTTCTTAAATGATTAAATAATAATGCGATGATTAAAGTGATTTCAAATCAGAGCAGCGTTCCTCCGAGCACCTTCCCCCGTGGAATTTGAATGTCTTGGCAGGGTGGGAGGTGACCCTGGCTGGTGGGTCTGTGTCCCTGGCACGGGGAGCGGGTGCTGCGGGTCCCGGGGAGCGGGTGCTGCTCCCAACCCACGCCTGCCGAGCAAGCAGCGGGAGAACAGTGGGAAAAGCATCGGGAAAAGTAGGGCAGCATCTGGCGAGGGGCCTGCGGAGAGGCTGGCTGGAGGCGGCGGGAGCATCCTTCCAGCCTGCTTTGGCTTCCCGGGGCTGGCAGGAGGAGAGAGCGGGCGAGAAGAAGACAAAAACAATGGAGAGGGGGGGGAAAGAAAAACAACAGAAACCAAAACAAGCAAAAAAAGAGAAACAAACACAAAATCCCCGACTTTCTCTTCCTTTTGCACTGCTGGTCCCTTCTTGGCTGCCTGAACTTTTTGCTTTGCCTCATTAGGCTTGTTGCTTCCTTGGGGTGGGACGGGCACAGTCGCCTCCTCTGGATTTTGGGATGTAAGTGCCACCAACCCAGGAGCACCAAACCTTGTGAGCTGCTTTTAGAGAGCCTGTCTGGGTTGTCCCTTCCTGGGCGTTTGGCATCGGGATGCTCAGAACGTGAAGGTTGCTCCTCTTGAGCTCGTGGTCCTGTGGGATGTGCGTGTCCAGGGAGGGATGCTCAGAGCTGGGATGCCCTGGTGAGCAGCAGAGCATCCTTCTCTTCACAGGGAGCACTGGGGAGTTCCCAGCCTTGCTCGCTGCCGGTTTCAAGTCACTTTTTGTGCCCTAAGCCAAGGAGGTTGCCTCCAGATTTGCACATTCAGGAGGGAAAAAAAACCCCTTACCTATTGCAAAACAGCCACCTGAAAGTTGCACTCTCGAGGGGAACACCGGGGAATTTACATTTTGAAATATGTATGTCATTTGGGTGAAGGGGAAATCGCTCTCTGTCTGCAAAACTGGCGACTTTCTTTCACACAGAGTTAGCATTTTAAGTCTGCGCTGCTCGCTTGAACAGGAGACCCTTCTTTTCCTTCCCTATTTTTGTTTTCCAAGGAGGGGTCACATCTTGCACTTGGTTTACTGCAGTTTGAAAGATAATTAATAATTCCTCAGACTTTCTGGCATTAACCAGGGCAACAAGTCCCTGTTTGTTCCTTGTTTTCTTTTACCTTCTCTCTTTTCTTGTTGAAATTATTATTCTTTTCACAACAGAAACCCAGCACACGCCATACATGTGAATAAACAGCACGTTACCGTGGCTCTTTTCTTTCACGAGCCAAAGCAAATAAATAACAAGTTCATATAATTATTATGTCCATTAAGAATAATGTTGTAGCTCAGTAAATAGAACAAACTCTACAAGAGGACCGTGACAATGGAATTAAAATAGCACAAAGGGAAGTGTCTGTGCCCGTAACAAGAACCAGCGCTAGATGAAATTTGGAGATAGTTTTCCAACATAACTGCTTCCCTGAAGGGAATGCATAAAACAGCACAAAAGAAGCGAGCACAATAGAGTGTAACAGGGATTTGCTACATAATTCCCCCTCCTTTTTTTCTTCATTTCTTTTTTTTTTTTTTTCCCAATTCATTCTCTTTTCCGTGGGTATTTACGGGGATCGGCGCAGCTCACAGCTGTGCTCTGTTAAAACCAGAAATAAGGAACAATTTACTCCAATCTGCCTGCGTCGTGTTATAAATCCATATAATGAAAAATGAAGAGGTTTGTACCATAAGGGATCTCAGCTGTTTACACTTCTCAGGAGGCTTCATCTTTGATTATCATAATCATAAAGATAAACAAAAGAGTAGTGGCTCCATAAATACTCCAGCGTAACGCATAATCAACAAGATAAATCTTTCTCTTCCCAACTCCCAGCAAGGGAAGGTGCTGCCAGGGGGGATTGGGGTTTGGGTTGGACCCTCTTAGGGGCACAGAGATGATGCTGTGGGATATGCAGGGATGCTGTGGTTGGATGCCCTACGTGAGGGCACCCTGCCTTACTTTCCCTCTCAGGCTGCTTCGCAAAAACCTGACCTGAGAATTTAGCTAAAAAGTTGATTTATATTTATGTTATCTAAGTGTTATTTGATCGGTAAGGCCGTTGCATTTAGAAACATCCTTGGCACTGCCCAGCTCCTTCCCACCCTTTTCTCAGCGCCGACTTTGCTTTCTTTATTTTGTTCCCCCCTCCCCATCCAGTCCTGGTGTAATAAAGGTGTGCAGCAAGGGAGGCCGGCTGCAGGCTTTTGCTTTGGCTGGGAGAGGAGGAATCTGCTTTATTTTTTCTTTTTTTTCTAAGGGTATAATTAGGGCTGGCTGGGTGCACCCCCTCATTACGCATGCTGGGGAGGAATGCTCCCTAATTAGAAAGCTTGCCTGTCGCCAGGCAGGAGTGCTAACCCACTGGGAAATGCCTGTCTGTCCTGCTGTCCGTCTGTCCCGAGCTGGGTGGGCTCTGGGAGGTGATGGGATGAAGGGCTGGGGCTGGATGATGCCAGTTTTGGTAGGAAGGGGATGCAAAGGGACTGTGAAGCTCCTGGAACAAGGCAGCCAGTGGAGGAAAAGGAGCTGGTTTGTCGGGCAGAGATGGTTGGGGGAAAGGTTAAGTGGCTCTTTCCAGGTTTAGTTACTAATAAAAGCTTGGTGAGAATGGGGAGGACAAACAGCCCTCACCACCAGGCTTCCAGGTGCTTTTCTGGCTGGTGGGAGCAGGAGGGGTTGGGCTCCACTTTCGGGGGGACCAGAGAGGTAGAATAAATGTTCTGCAGACCCCAGCACAGCTCTGAACGTGGCAGTTCACCGAGGGCTGGATTTCTGTACTCCAGCCTGTGCTGAGTGACCGTGTTTGGGGTAGGTGTCAGTCACAGTGGGGATGGTCACCCCACAAGCGCGTCATCCCCATGGCTTTTTGACCTCGGAATCCATCCTTGCTCCAGACTGGAGATGAGATAGAATCATAGAATGGTTTGGGTTGGAAGGGACCTTAAGGATCATCTAGTTCCAACTCCCCTGCTGTGGGCAAGGACACCTTCCACTATCCCAGGTTGCTTCAAGCCCCGTCCAACCTGGCCTTGGACACTTCCAAGGATCCAGGGGCAGCCACAGCTTCTCTGGGCAGTCTCTGCCGGGGCCTCACTACCCTCACAAAGAATAATTCCTTCCATAAATCCAACCTAAATTTCCCCTCTGTGAGTGTGAACCCAAATGGACTCAGAGGTTGGGTACCACTGGTTTTCCTTTGTACGCCCGGTGGTTCCGTGCTCGGTTTTTTGGCCTCTGCAGGAAGCTTGGCTCTGTCCCCTCGGCCCCACCAAGGGAGAGGTTAATGAGCCACGCTGAGTTAATGAGGCCGGGGGTTACATCAGCCAGCTGCTGCCCTGGGGACCTGTTACATTCCCTTCCTCTCACTTTCGTCAGCACTTCCTAGCTTGTGCCTGAACCCACTTTGAACAATCCCAGGGTGTTGAAGGCACAGGGTTTTGTGGGCTCTATGCAAAGAGGCGGCAGGGAGAGAGCTGGGTGTGAGTGCCTTCAAATTTTCCAAACCCATCCTCAATGACACCCTGTGTTTTGGGTCATCCTTCTTTCTCCCTGCCGTGACTCCCAACGGGATGCACTTCTGGAGAAGGGGCAGGGGGCTTGGCATGGCACTGCTCCACCTCACGGACGCTTTGCCTTTGAAGATGCCACGTGCTGCTGTCACCTCCTCAGCTTTGTGTTGGGAGAGCACATGTGTGTGGGAGGCTGAATTTGGCGGATCAGGGATGAGAAGGGGTTGCTCAGGGAAGAGAGGATGATGTTCGGGGGAGGAAGGATGCTCAGGGTGCTTTTAGCATGAGAAGCTTGGCTATGTGTTAGTGGTGGACACAAAATTGTCCCAGCAGGGCAGTCTGTGATGGGAAGCCCATGGGAACAGGGCAGGCCTGGACTGGTGGCGCTGGGTCTGAACTCAGGGATGGACTGGAATGTGGTGGGAAGCCTTTGCATCCCTCCAGGGCTTGCAGTGGGGGTGCCCTCAATGGGGCAGGCATTCTGGGATGGAAGCGAGCCATGCTGTGGCTCCGGCATCGAAATCTGCTGGAGCATAAATGGCAACAGCAGTAATCTCTAAATGAGTCTGTTCATAGGTTCTCCCTGGGGGCCATAGGAGGGGGGATTTGGTGGGGGAGAGCCCCACTCCAGCCTTTCAGACACCTCCTTAAGCCAAGCCAGTGGCCGGAGCATCCCGTCCATCTCAATCTCTGGAGCCAAAGCCTTTCCCATCCCTGCTGGGGGAGTGGGAAGGAGGATTGGGAAGGCAGATGACTCTCCTCCTGTGGTGCTGGAGATAAGCTGTCATATATTTTTTCATTTCTACAGGAGGATTTTAACCCACCTGGCAGGTTTAACCATTGCCTCCCAGGCCTTTCCACAAAAGAGTGCTTGCCCTGAGGCAGGTGGGAATGGGGGGAGGTGGGGGCAGAAGGGGTTAAGTGTCCACTGCCACTGAGATTTAGCCAGAGAAACCCAGCCGGAGAAACCCAGGCATCCCAGCTTAATCCTTACATCCCTGCATCGAATCCCTGCCCGCCTGGTACACAGGAGGGAGGGATGGTGGCCGTGGGTGATGGGCAGCCACTAATGCTCCTGTAATCTTCCAAATATTTGAAGGGATAACAATTGCAGGAGAGAGGATTTTAACACTTTCCTGTGGAGGTTTGCTTGGCCATTGCTGCAAGGGGAGCTGCTTTCCAAAGGGAATTGCTTTCTGGGCTCGTCATCCTTTGTGCAAAGTATTTGGGGTGATGGGGAGAGGGTTAAGGCTCGAACTGCTTCTCCCTGTGGGGTGGATGGGTTGGTTGGAATCATCGATCTTCAGCCACGTTGCAAACGCTGGCTGCAAACATCTGCAGATCACCCCCCAGGGAACAGATGCTGCGGATAATCCAGCTCAACCCCAGCAGATTAAAACGTGTGATGAGGGATGGGGAGAGGAAAGAAGTTCTCGGTGCGTATTCCCCTCCTCCCTTTTCCATCCTGCTGCTCCCTCCACACTCATCCTCAAGGCTTCAGGGTTTGGTTGAGCTGGGAACTGCCCAGTCCTTGCCTTTTTCCCCCCCCCAAAAAAACCACATTTCGAGTACTGAAGGCAGTGCTCCAGCCGCCCCGTAACACCGTGCCCCAAGTACTGTGAGACTGTGGGATGGTGACAGGCTGGGACTTCAGAAAAAAACCCAAAAAAACCCCAAAAGAGAGCTGGGAATCAGGCACCCACCTCCAGCGGGAAGGAGGGAAGCTGGCAGATGGGAACCCCCTGTAGACGTCTGCCAGGGAGATGATGATCACAGTCAGCTCGCTCAAATATTTATTAGTTTGTCACTGCTGGGAGTTTTATTGCTTGTCTGATTGCGGGACTGGAATTCCCGGCTGTGCAGGGCTCCTTTCCTGCTTTCCCATGCAAAAGCCTCTCCCATGTGTGCTGCTCCTGTGGTCAGTGGGCCAAAGTGTCACCTCGGGTGGGATCGGAGCAGGGTGGGCAGAGCAGAAGGGGCCTCCCTGGAGGTGAGGGGGATGCATCATTGGGAAAGTGCTTTTATTTTTGGGGGAGTTTGCAGTTGGTGCTGGATTGTCAGGGCAGAAGGAGCAGCAGTTGTTCCTCCACGTGGCACAAGCAGACGTGTTTCCCACCCCCCCCACTGACTGTATGTGGAATTTTTGGGGGCCCCCCATGCCTGTTAGCGGAGCGAGAGGTTTCCCATGCGGCGGGTGGCTGGGCGTCGGGAAGGGGGATGAAAGGCTGGGTTGATGGCTTATGATAAATGTGCCCAGCATGATTCTCCTCCCTTTTCTCATCCGAAGTCCCCGTTGTTCCTATGCTTTAATTCTTCCTCAGCTCGTCTAAACACCAGCGGCCGTATCATGCTGGAGAAAAACGCCCTGCCCAGCTGCAGATTCTTTTTTTCAGCTGGATTTCTGGATAGAGAATTCACCCTCCCCCTTGATTTGCTCCCGTCCATGAGCCTGAGGCATCTGTGAGGTTGGGGCTCCATGGCGTGACCCCAGTTATGAGTCTGCCACAAAAAAAAAGCCATCATCCTTTCCCCCTGTCTCCTGTTAGAGCTGCATTTTTGGCCCCAGATCTCTCTTGGCCAGAAAGGAAAGATCTCTCAGCTCTTGTGAGTTTGCAGGATTTAAACTTTCCCAGCAGCCACGGTGCTCTTTGCTTTAAAGGTTCAGGTGTTTTGGGTTCAAACCTTAAATTGAGTAGGTTTTTGTAGTCATCAAAAGCAGATACTGAATCTGGCTGGGGACATCCTGCTGTCCCACCACCCTCATCCCCAAAGCCACTGTTGCCTCCAGGAGAAGAACCTTGCAGTGTTGTGCTTGATTCCCCCAGCATTTATTTGGGCAGACCCCTCACTCTTGGTTGTCGGTACTACTTGGGGGTGTTTCAGCCCCAAACCCTGTACTGGGGGGCCAGGGTAGCTCCCACCACAGCCTGGAGCATCACCCATCACAGGTGAGTCACAAACCCAGCATTTTCATTCCCATCCGGCCGTGACTCATCCCCCCCAGGCTCCCAGATCCCCTCCGATGACCTGCGGTCTCCTGTAGCATCACCAAAGTGGCGCTGAGGTGGGAGAAAACTTCTCTTGGGTGTTGGCTGCTGGAGGAAGACCTCTCCTTGCCCATGGTTTGGGATCAGGGACGTGCACTTTGGAGTGTCACCTCTGTAGGGGAAGGTCCTTCTGAGAATTGCCTTCTTAAGGGACGTTGAGGCTTTGTGGGTCACTCTTATTAAACAAAACGCAGGAGCCACCCCTGCCCTAGGGGTGGGTGGTCAGGAAGCCCCCCAGGCATTGCACTGGTGGATTTTTGGAGAGCACTCTGGACAGAGCAGGCACTGCCTGTGCCCTTTCCCAGCTGCCAAGTTCAGGTGTGACTTTGCAGGCTGCATGGCACAGGGATGCAGGGAGCATCACTTCAGCGAGGTTTTCACACAAGCCCAGGAGTGAAGTTTTGTTGGCTGCCTCTGTTGCCAGTTAGATTATCTCCTGCCAGCCCTCTTTGCCAGGGAATTTAGATTTGTGGCATCAAAGCGGTTTTTGAAGTAAAAAAAAAAACACAAAACCAGCAAACAACCAACAAAACAACAACTCAGTGGATAAAAAAATCGAAGAGTAAATTTAAAAAAAAAAAAGAAAGAAAGAAAAAAATTAAAAAGGGATATTTTCTGCTGGGACACAGGCAAGAAGCTGCTCAGAAGAGGGGAGCGGGGCCAGAGGCCTGGGGTGTGCCCGGGGAGCAGTGTGGGCACCTTGGCATTCCCTGTCCCCCTGCCTGGGAAAATCACAGGGCTGCATGTGAGATGGGGGGGGAAATAACCGGCTGTGGGGAAGAGCCAGGCACAGAGAGAGAGAGAGAGAAATTAGCCCGGAGTTTAATTCATTGTTTCCAAAAGAGCAGTTAATGGATTATGACAAATGTCCTACCGCTCTCCCTTAGTGCTGTGTTAAATGGAAATGGAAAGTCAATTTTCCTAAATGGATTTTAAACGACTGACCTCGTGCATTTTTTTTTTCCCCTCGCTGATTTCTGCTCAGGAGGCAGCTTGGTCATCTTGTTTTCTTGATGCATCTGATTATGGTTTTTTCTTTTCTTCTTCCTCCTCCTCCTCACGTCTTGGGATTCTGATTCTCTGTGCAGCACCATTCCTTGCCAAGGGTGACGAAGGGAGTGGGCTCTTTCCTTTTCCCTGCCAGCTCTGGAGATGTTATCATGGGGCTGGGGATATTTACTGTTTTCCTGCACGCTGCAGTGCCTGGAGTTGAGAATCACACCTCTGGCTGGGGGAAGAGAGGAGGAGGAAAAGCTCATAACTCCTTTGGGTGTAAAGAAAAGCCTTGTGATGTGACCTGACTGCTAACGAGATGCCCAGGAACAACAGGTTAAGCAGTAGCATCCCAGTGCACCTCTGTGGATTTTTTTATTAGTCGTGTGATATTTGGGTTTGATCTTAATGGGTGAAATGGCTGGAAACAGGTTTCCTGCAGATGATGCTCAGCATCAGTCACAGCATCTTCCCAAGCTGTTGCTGGGGATGAGCCACCCTGAGGCTCCCACTCCTCGGGGATTATGTCCCTGTGTGAGCACTGAGGTGCTCGCCCCTTTCCAAGACTTCTCCTGGCCTGGCCTGAAAAAGACGACCTCTTTTTTCCAGTTATTTTTTGCATTTAGGTGGCTTTTGAAAGCAAAAAAGTAGGAAGGTGGAGCTCCCCAGGTCACTGAGCCCTGGTTTCTGGGGTGGGAGAGTGTGAATCCTGATGGCATCTTTGGGTGATGTTCCCTGGAGGTGGCTGGGCTGGAAGCGATCGCTCACCTGTTGTGTGGTGCTGAAATCCAAGCACTGACCGGGGAGTGAGATCCCAAATGCACCTCCACTGGCGACGTGAATCTCCTGCTGGATGTCTGAGTTTTGTGCTGGGTTATGGTCAGCATTCCCAGCACGAGCCCTGCCAGCATTTTGCCTGGAGCACACCCATCCATTCCTCAGGGCTGCGAGGAGGAGACTTGGGGTGGGGGACACCGGCCACAGTGGAGCCTCTCAGCGTCCCCATCACCATCCCTGGACCTCGTTTGCTTTTGTTTTTTTCCCTTGTAGTTGTCCTCTAGCAAGGTCACCCAAGCTTTTGGCCCAGAGTATAGATGAGGGGCTGGTACCCAGGGAAAAACAGGATGAACCCCGCAGCTCTCTTGCTGGCAGGGATTTAGGGATTTGCTTTCCTGGTTTTGGGGGTGCCTCCAGCCCTCCTTTGCTTTTCCAAGCAACCTCGGCAAGGGCTGTTGGTGCCACCACCGTGCGCAGGGCAGTCCTGGCAAGGACAGGGAGGGTTGAAGCGGTGTAGGCAGGAGATGCTTTCCTGCCGGGATGGGACTAAGGGCGCTTCCCAACCCTCTCGCTCTCCTGGCAGGGCTGGAGTACAGCGATGTGCTGCCTGACTCCTTCCCCTCAGTGCCGGCAGACACCCTCCCTCACTTCCTGCTGGAGCCACAGGACGCTTACATCGTGAAGAACAAGCCCGTGGAGCTCGTCTGCCGCGCCAACCCCGCCACCCAGATCTACTTCAAGTGCAACGGGGAGTGGGTCAACCAGAATGACCACGTCGCCAAGGAGAGCCTGGACGAGGTCACCGGTGAGCAAACCCGCCCTGGCATCCCTCTGCCTCCCCTTCCCTCTCTTCTTGCCAGGTGCTTCTGCCCTGTTCCCTTTTGCACAGCCACGCTGTTTGTGGTCCTCCTCCAGGCAGACCAACAGGTAGAGTTTCCAGCTCATGGATGATGATGGTGCTGGAAGCTGGGGGCACTCAGCCAGCCTGCTTGCACACTTCCCCTTTTGAAGGACCTGGCCTTCTTCAGTGGGTTTTTAAAGGCAGCATGTTTAAATCCGACAAAAAAAAAAAAGGAACAGCTTTCCTACAAAATGCCTAATCAACACGTAGGAGTCATTGCCAGGAGGGGCGGCAAAGGCTGGCAGCCTGCTCAGGTTCACAGAGGGATTAGGTGTTTAATGGCTAATGAGAGCAGTTGCAGGTAGGATTTGAAATGCCTTTTGATGGCAAATGAGCTCTTCCCTGCCTTGGAGGATAAGTCAACCTCTGGCTGCCTTGAACTGGGGGTAAGAAAGTGCTTCAGGCATTTTAATGGGGTCTTATTCCACGGGATTGGGCTTCATGCCTTGAAACCCCTGGCACAAGAACAAGGTGGGGGGTTGGATGTATCATGTAATCAAGTAGCTTTGCTAAAATTGGGATGCTTTAGCTTGGCTTCTGTCTTTTCTGCACCAGTTTTGGTACCCATGGCCTGATCAGGAGAGGAGGAAAACAGTCACATTTCACATGTAAGATCTGTCCTCTGCAAATCCCTGAGAACGTGGCATCTGGAGGGCTTTAAACCAAGGCTGCCTTTTAAACTGGTGTTGTCCTGAGAGGTCAGACTGGGCTTAGAGGAGAGACTTCATCAGCCTGGAGAAGCCACAAGTATTTTTACCTCTCCTTGTCCCTGTGGTTTTTCCAACAATCTTGCCCTTCCCTGGCATCTCTCTCTCCATCCTGCACTATCCATGAGCCAGTCTGTGGCTGGGCCCATCCCTGAACCTGCTCTGCAAAGGGGAGATCATTTCTTTCCTCCTAAGGCTGCATCAGCTGTTCCTGGAGTGTTTTTCTTCCAGAGGAAGGATGATCAGAGGCATCATCTCTGAAGGGGAAGGCTGTCCCCTTGCTTCTCCAGAGGCTGATGGGAGCAAGGGCCACAGTGTTTCTCTTTGCCAGGGTGCATCTCCACCTCCCAGCTCTTGCAGAGGCCAGAGTGGAAATCAGTGACCAAACAGCCTTTGCCGAGGGGTTTTGAATTTATTTATAACATCTGGCCACACTGGGTTGAGCCAAAGGTCCCTGTGTATGACAGTGGAGGATGCTCAGGGGAAGAGCACTGAACCAGGACAAGGAGGGAGCGATGGAGCCGGCTCTGCCACCCTCCCAGCTTTCTGCCATCCATGATTAGGGACTCCCTGCTCTGGTGGCAATATTTGAGCAGTGTGGTCCAGCCCTGGATGGGTTCCCCCCTTGTTAATTTGTCTAAATGCTGTTAGGACTAATTTCTCCTCTGGATCATCCCAGCACCCTACAACAGGGAGTTTCATGGCTTACTGATGTGCACTGTGGGGAAAAACCACTATATTTCATAGACTCATAAAATCCTAGAATAGTTTGGGTTGAAAGAGACTTTAAAGGCTATCTAGTTCTATGCCTGCCATGGGCAGGGACACCTTTCTCTAGAGCAGGTGGTTCCAAGCCCCGTCCAACCTGGCCTGGAACTCCCAGGGATGGAACATCCATTTGGGAAACCTGTTGCAGGGGCAACTCATTTGCTTTGGGCCAGCATCTCGCTCCCAGATTCCAGTCTGCTCCTGCAGAAAGCGTGCCAGCAATTTGGAGAGGAAACAGCACACACCTCCTTCATCCAGGCATCAAAGATGGTATTGCTGCTATCAGGGAACAAACCAACAGTACCTTCAATGTGCAGGTGATGCCATGCATGTAAAAGCTGCCGGCATGGGCATTTCTGCCCAGCAGCTTCCCTGAGAAGAAAGGAGTTGGAACCAAAGTGGTTTGACACGCTAAAAAATCTGCATTTGCAGCGCCTGGCCTTGGTCAGGAAAGCCGCTGCGAAGGGCACAGGGGGGAGCTGGGCACAAAGGCACAGGTTAACACGGTTAGTTTTTAAGTGTCCTCGGTTAAAAGCTTGGAAAAAGGGACCTTTAAGAAGGAAGGAAGAAAGAAGGAGGAAAAAAAAAAAAGGAACTTTTGAGATGACGTGTCTTGAATGAGCCTGGCTCAGTAATGCTCTGACTGCGTCTGATCCAAAACATTTCATGCGGAAGAAAGCAAAAATAGGCCAAGTCAGGGAGGATAATTCAGCTGGGTGAGAAGGGCCGGGCGGGAAGAGCGGCTGAGTTTGGATGCCTGGAAGCCCTTATGTGGTGACTCCTGTGACCCATGAGCTCAGTCTACAGTTTTGGGTCATCACTGCTCTCAGGGGGACAGAGACAGGGCATTTGCAGGATGCTCCCCACATCTCCAAGGCTGCTCAGCCCACCCCACTGGAGCTTTCTAGATAGACAGGGTGTGTTTGAGCCATCTCCATCCTGGGTCATTCTAAAAACCCTAAGTATCCCAAAAGTGCTTGGCCCGAACACCTTTTCCTTGGTTTGTTTCATTGGTTTTGTTTTTTTGGGTTTTTCTTCCCCCTGAATAGTGACAAAATAAATTGTATTTCCTTGTCAGCTCTTCTGCAGGAAGGTGGCAGAGAGACGGTAATTGCTCCTCACAGTACTGGGAGCGAGCTATAACAAAATTACAGCTGCGGAGCGTGCGGCGCTCGATCGCCGTGAAATTGAGGCCTTTTTAAAATAGAAACTGCAAAAAAGAAAAGGGCAGGTATTGCTCAAAATGAGGAGAAGTAAGCCCTGAGTCCCTCCCACCCTTGGTGATGGCCGCTGATGCTTCAGCATCCTACGGTCCAGGGGACCGTATCCTGAACAGGGTGCTGTCACCTTTGTCATCGCACCCCTACCACAGCCAGGATGATTTCCTTAAGATCTTTTATTTGTCTTGTTATATTTGTATTTAAGCAGTACTGACAGGGATGGTTTCTCCCTGCAACAAAGCCTGAGAGGCCTCAAACCCTGGGGGTGGGAAGGAGTCCAGGCGGGGATGTTGGTGACATGGAAGAGAGCTGGTGGAGAAGGGTAATGCCTCCAGAAATGGTGAAGAGGTCCTGGTCCTGCTCAGCCAGACTGGGGGGAAAAAAGAGGCAATTCCACAGGATCCATTGCCCTGGCTTTGTCTCCAAGTCACCCTGCGGAGGCAACAGTCTCCCTGATCTGCAGAGGTGCCAACCCCAGATGAGATGCCTCTGTCCCCCAGGCTCTGCACATCCACCATCCCTCTCGGGCACTGCCTCAGTTTCCCTCCTCCCGAGTGCTCCTGCCAAGATGATGCCATCCCTCTCTCTCCCCTTCCAGGGATGCTGGTGCGGGAGGTGCAGATCGAGGTGTCCCGGCAGCAGGTGGAGGAGCTCTTTGGCTTGGAAGATTACTGGTGCCAGTGTGTGGCCTGGAGCTCGGCGGGCACCACCAAGAGCCGCCGCGCCTACGTCCGCATAGCGTGTAAGTGCCCGGCACACGCAGCACTTGCTCTCCCACAGGGTTGCCCATCTCCAAAGCTGGCTCCCTGTTGAAATCCCTTTATGATCACTCAGGGATGGCCTGCTGGATGAGCCTGGTCTTTGCTCCCCAGCCCAGCTCTAGCTCTGCTCCTGAGTGGCATCGTCCCTGAGAGGCCGTGGCACTACCTGGGTTAATGCCGCAGTGCCCGTCAGCTCAGCTCTTCCCAGTGCTTTATTATCCTTAATAACCCGAGGATAGCACCTTGCATGCTCTGCCTGAATCAGCGACTCCGTGTCCCCAGAGTCCCTGCTGTCATATGTCACTCCTCTGAGCTGCTGTTTGCGGGTGTCAGCCTGACTAAGGGCGAGTTAATCAGGCTGCTCCCACCTGAATTTGCTCGATTAGCAAATGAGGTGGCAAAGCCATGGGAGAACAGCCGGAGTTTCCTGGCCCCAAATGGATTTTGCTATTAGAGGGCTAATAATCCAACATGTTATCCAGAATGGAGAGGTCTGACGAATTGGCTGTGCTGCTGAAGGGTTTGGTCTGAACGGGGAAAATCATGGAATCAGAGAATCTCGGAATGATTTGGGTTGGAAAGGACCTTAAAACTCATTCCACCTCCCACTGCCCTGGCCAGGGGCACCTTTCACTAGACCAGGCTGCTCAAAGTCACATCCAACGTGGCCTTGAACACATGGTGTTTTTCAGAGCAGATGAGATGAAAGATGAAGCCAGGGTTCGGGAGCCACATGGAGAGGCCTGGGAGTTGTAGCAGAGGGTTGCAGCACCATCTAGTGATGCTTCTTCCAAAGCTCTGGAGCAGGACATTGCCGTATCCTCCACATCCTGAGAGTCTCAGCTGGTATTTTAGGCTCTCCTCTTCCCCGAGGGAATGTTCAGCCCCTTGCTGAGCAAGCCTGGCTTTTCCTCAGCAGCCGTTCTCCACTGGAGTGCAATGGCTTCGTCTCCAGCAAGTCTGGGTATGTGGCTTAGCCAGGACCAAGCAGGGCAGAGCTGAGCAACAAGCCCCCTTAGCCCTGAAATCTGTGAATTTCCTTCGTGAAGGAGCAAGGTCCAGAGAGGGAAGGAAAGAGGAGGGATGAAGAAACAGTGGTCAAGCTGAGGTTTAGCCCCAAAAGGAAAAGACAGGATGGGGTATAAGCTTGCTACAACATAACGAAGGAAAGATCTTGTCCTTGAGGACCACGTGCTGCCCAAATCCATCCTGGAAAACATGATTCTTCAGCTCCTTCCTCCCAGGACAGGTTTTGCTCTGGCTGTGCTATGCCAGAGGGATTTCCTGACTCATGGGCACTTGGTGCTGAGGCACTCACCAAAGTTTTGGAGGTTGCCCTGTTCTTGCAGCAGGGCTGGTGACCCCTGGCTTTTCCTTTCCCTTTCAGACCTACGGAAGAATTTTGACCAGGAGCCACTGGGCAAGGAGGTCCCACTGGAGCACGAGGTCCTGCTGCAGTGTCGCCCGCCTGAGGGGGTCCCACAGGCCGAGGTGAGCAGCTCCGCAGCCCAAAGGATTGCCACCCTAATGGTTGGGGTGTCCCCTCCCATCCCAGGGCGCGTCCTTGCAGGTGGCTTGTGGCCATGATGGATGGCCTTGTGCCGAGACCGCCAGCTCTCATTATGCAGGAGAATGGTTTGTGTTGGGCAGTGGATTTGTTATTGTCACATCTAATAACACAGGTAACCTCAGCACCTGCTCAGAACTCCTCTCCCGCGCTTCCTGAGGTGCTGTTAACCCCTTAGAGGGAAGAGGTGACAAGGAGGCACCCAGTGAGTTGTCTGATGAAGGGGAGCAGCCACCAGTGGGAGCAGAGGGCAGCTGGGAAAGTCAGTATGGGTGGGTTTTCCCTACCACAGCTCAGTCAGCCCCGGGGAGCTGTGCCACAGTGTCTCATCCTCGGCCAAAACAGCAGTAATGTGCCCTGGTCTGGTTTGGCCCAGTTTTTGAGGAGAAATAAATACAGTGAGAGGCAAGGTTGGCCAGAGGTGGTGAGAACATCAGTGGTCTTAGTGAAGGCTTAGTCACCGTCCTCACCGACCCTTTCCTTTACTGCCAGGTGGAGTGGCTGAGGAACGAGGATGTCATCGATCCCTCCCAGGACACCAACTTCCTGATCACCATCGACCACAACCTCATCATCAAGCAGGCCCGGCTCTTGGACACTGCTAATTACACCTGCATGGCCAAGAACATCGTGGCCAAGCGCCGGAGCACCACGGCTGCTGTCATTGTCTATGGTACAGCCCCTTGCTCCAGGGAGAGGACCTTTCTGGGAGTGGTAGGAGTGAATTAGTGCATTAAATTCAGTGATAACCAATATCTGCAGGACAGGAGCCTCTTTTAGCTTGTGCAGGCTGTTGGGAGAGGTTCTGAGATGAAGGGGTGGATGTTTCCAAGCCTTCTCGGTTGGCTGGGAAGGTGGATAGAGGTTGGACCCAGCCAGATTGATTTGACTCTCAAAGCAGCTGAAAAGCTGCATTTGGCTGAACTTTGCTATGAAACCAAAGATCTCCTTTGGGGCCAGGCACACAAATATTTGCTAAATGGAAAAAGGACCAAAGCAGGCTTGAGCACCTTGGGCATGGGGCTGGAGACACGAGAAGGAGTCCTGTGCTTTGCCGTTCACGAGGGTGAGCTGTACCAGGGGGGTCACAGAAGATGTAAGAACCCAAGGCTTAGCTCCTGTCCCTGCTGAACTGGGCTCTGGTGTTAACACTGTCCATCTCCTCCTGCAGTGAACGGTGGCTGGTCCACCTGGTCCGAGTGGTCTCCTTGCAACAACCGCTGTGGCCGGGGCTGGCAGAAGCGCACCCGGACCTGCACCAACCCCGCGCCGCTCAACGGGGGCTCCTTCTGCGACGGGCAGCCTTTCCAGAAAATCACCTGCACCACCCTCTGCCCAGGTAAGGCGGGTTCAGAACCTGGCGTACCCACGCTGCTCTGTCCACTGGGTGGCACAGTCCAGCTGTGCTCCCAGTGCATCCCAAGGAGACAGGGGCTCAGGAGACCAGTCCAAAGGACCCACTTGGAGCGCTGCATCCAGCTCTCCCCAGCAAAGGAAGGACATTGACCTGTTGGAGTGAGTCCACAGGAGGCCACCAAGATGATTAGAGGGATGGAGTGCCTCTGCTGTGAGGGAAAGCTGGGAGAGTTGGGATTGTTCAGCCTTGTTCAGCTTTGGGGTGACCTCATTTTGGCCTTCCAGTGCCTGAAGGGGCCCTCAAGGAACATGGAGAGAGCCTATTTACAAGGGCCTGGAGTGACAGAACAAGGGGCAATGGCTTCCCATTGACAGAGAGTAGGTTTAGATTATGCTTTGAGAAGAAATTCTTCCTGTGAGGGTGTTGAGACCCTGGCACGGGTTGCCCAGAGAAGTTGTGGTTGCCCCATCCCTGAAAGTGTCCAAGGCCAGGTTGGATGGGGCTTGGAGCAACCTGGTCTGGTGGAAGGTGTCCCTGCCCACGGCAGGCAGTTGGAATGAGATGGTTTTTAAAGACTCTTCCAACCCAAACCATTCTAGGATTCTACCATATTTGTGTCTCAAAGAGCTGGATGTGTCTGCAGAGTCGCAATTAACCACCCCGGGATAAGGCTCCCCAAGGGAAGCCCCTTTCTGCTTCCAAAACCACCCCAGCGCCAGGGAATGAGCCCCCAGGGCCGTGCCAGGGTGGTTTACTGATGCTCCCGTGCCCGGTGTCCTGCAGTGGACGGCGCGTGGACGGAGTGGAGCAAGTGGTCGGCGTGCAGCACCGAGTGCACGCACTGGCGCAGCCGCGAGTGCGCCGCCCCGGCCCCGCGCAACGGCGGCAAGGACTGCAGTGGGGGGCTCCTGGACTCCAAGAACTGCACCGACGGGCTCTGCCTGCAGAGTGAGTACCTGGGCAGGCGGGCACGGGCGCGTGGTGCCCCTGCGCTCGGCCGCGCTGTTGTTGGCTGTGCCCCCGAGCTGGTGGAGCAGCGCCGCTGGCACTTGGGTTTTGGGTTTGTGTCTTTGCCGAGGCGTTTTCAAGCAGACTCGCCCCTTCCAAAGCTGCCTGGAGGATAGAAATACTAGGGGGTTTTGGTGGGATTTAAATGTCCCAATGGCATTCAGACCACCAGCCCCCCTCTAGGTTTGGGGTCTCTGCTGAAATAAGGCTGGTTGTGGTTAGTGGGCACAAAGCAGGAGGGGTTTCTCAGCCCCACCGTGAAAACACCTGCCCGTGGTCATTGCTGGGAAGGAGTTCTGGAGCTGGGCTTTTTGGGAAGTAAACCAATAAAGATGATAATGGTGCTGCTGTGCCGAGTGGGCGCGCTGAAGGCAGCCAATGCTGCCACCTGCTGCTGTGTGACACTGTCCACTTTAATGTTGCCATAGCCAGAAATTTCCAAAGTCCTGTTAGATAGGGACATGCATACCAAGGTCTGGCTGGGCATGGAGATGTCTTTGTCACTATGCTTCTGCCTGGCTTTTGGCATGCCCCAGGGAATTATGCTGATCTCCCATGCCCCCAGGTTGGCTTTCCCCCACTTTCTGCTTCATCTCATCCCCATCATCAGCTTCACCACTTTTTTTTCTAACTTTGTTTTCCTAACAGATAAAAGAGTTCTAAGCGAACCCAAAAGCCACTGTAAGTGCTCATTTCATGGCCATTCTTTTTTTGTTTGTTTCTTTGGTTTTGTTCTGTTGCATCTGTGGTTGGGCTCCTCAGAAGCTGGGTGAGGACAGGGTGGGAAGGGGGAGCAATTAAAGCCCACCCCAAAACTCCTGTGTACTCCTCAGGGTTGTCAGGATGTGAGGGTTGATCGTGAACCTGAGCTGCACAAGCCTAATGTTTCAGGGATCCTTGGTGCTCAGGTGAAGTTGGCATGAGCTGTGGCAAGGTGTCCTCCAAAGGTTTGAGGGTTTCACCTCCATCCCATTCTCTGGCATCGCTCTTGACTTCTTGCTCTTTGAAAACACCCTCCATCCTGCTGCCAGCCTTTCCAGCAGGCCCAGTGCACATCTTTCCCTTTGTGCCTGAGTCAGTAGTAGGGTTGGGGAACGCTGATGGGTCTTGATGTGTGTTTCTCGTGCTCCTTTTTTTCACCTCCACTTCTTTAATCCCTCCCAGTGCTGGAGGCCACAGGCGACGTGGCCCTGTACGCTGGGCTGGTGGTGGCCATTTTTGTCTTCATCGTGATCCTCATGGCTGTGGGGGTGGTGGTGTACCGGAGGAGATGCCGAGATTTCGACACGGACATCACGGACTCGTCAGCCGCTCTGACTGGAGGGTTTCACCCTGTCAACTTCAAGACTTCCCGGCACGGTGAGAACCACAGCCCACCCAGGTCCTGCTCGCCAGCGTGAGTCCAGGCAGAAGGAAAGTCAGGCTGCAAGCCACAGTAGGGGACTCCCAGCCGCATTTTCCTGGGGAATGTGCCCATTCTTGAAGGCTGAGGGGCTCCGTGGAGGTGGTCAGCTGTTGATGGGGGGAATCGGGGCAAAGCTTTGAGCAACCTGGTGGAAGGTGTCCCTGCCTGTGGAACCAGATAATGTTGAAGGTCCCTTCCAACCCAAACCATTCGAGGATCCTATGATCTCTTCCACTCAAGCAGTACTTTTCCAACCATCTTGTTTTCTCCTCCCCCCAGACAACCCCCAGCTGCTGCACCCCTCGATGCAGCCGGACCTGACGGCCAGCGCGGGGCTGTACCGCGGCCCCGTGTACGCCCTGCAGGACTCCTCCGACAAGATCCCCATGACCAACTCCCCCCTGCTCGACCCCCTGCCCAACCTCAAGATCAAGGTGTACAACTCCTCCACCACCTCCTCCTCGCCGGGGCTGCATGACGGCACGGACCTGCTGGGGGGGATCCCGGCCACGGGCACCTACCCGGGGGACACCGCCAGGGACGGCCACTTTGGGAACGTGAGGAGCAAAGCCCTGGGCTCCCAGCACCTCCTCAGCTTGCCCCGGGAGCATGGCTACAGCGCCAGCGGCACATTTGGCTACCTGGGGGGAAGGCTCACGGTGCCAGGCACTGGTAAGCACCAGGCTGGGAGGAGGGGCTGTTTTGGCTGCTGAACAATCACGGAGTTGGGTCTTGTCCCAGCAGACTTTCCTGCGTGAGCAGCCCTTTGTTGTCTCCAAGTTTGCTCAGGGAAGGAAGGCAGTGAGCCATTCCCAAGCGAAGCATTTCAGGCTGGAGGTCACAGCCTGCTTGGGCTTTACTTGGTTTTTCCCTGCCACTGATCCAGGGCCAGTGCCTTGCAAAAAAACTAAAGATAAGAAGAGAAGCTGTGGCTGCCCTGGGTGGGGCTTAGAGCAAGCTTGTCTAGTGAAAGATGTTCCTGTCCATGGCAGGGGGTTGGATTGAGGTAATCTTTAATGTCCTTTCCAACCCAAAACATTCCATGATTCCCTAATCTGGAGGTGTTTCTCTCTGGGCTGCCCTAGCTCCCTGCTGATCTGGTGCCGTCTGGCTGGGGTGGAGGGTGGTTTTTCCTTCCCTTCTCCCTCTTCTTGTCACTAACAACACCTGTGTGTGCCATTCCAGGGGTGAGCTTGCTGGTTCCCCACGGGGCCATCCCGCAGGGGAAGTTCTACGAGATGTACCTGGTCCTCAACAAGGCAGAGAGCACCCTGTAAGTCAACCTGTGCCGCCCCTGTGCCCACTCCTCGCTGGCCACTGTGGAGTTTCCTTTCCAACCAGTGTCCCCTCTCCCTCTCCAGCCTGCCCTCCGAGGGCACACAGACGGTGCTGAGCCCGGCAGTGACCTGTGGACCCACTGGCTTGCTCCTGTGCCGCCCCGTCGTCCTGACCATTCCCCACTGTGCCGACATCGGCTCCTCGGATTGGATTTACCAGCTGAAAACGCAGTCCCACCAGGGAAACTGGGAGGTAAGGTGGGAACCCAGCCCAGCAGCCACCAGAGACTGCCAGCCTTGAGGGATACAAGCCCTGGGACCACGGGCTGACCCCCAGCCTTGATGTCCCATCTGTAGGAAGTTGTGACCCTGGATGAGGAGACCCTCAACACTCCCTGCTACTGCCAGCTGGAAGCCAAGTCGTGCCACATTTTGCTCGACCAGCTCGGCACGTATGTCTTTGTGGGAGAATCCTACTCCAGGTCAGCCATCAAGCGACTCCAGCTGGCTATCTTCGCCCCCACCGTTTGCACCTCCCTGGAGTACAGCCTCAAGGTCTACTGCTTGGAGGACACGCCAGATGCTCTGAAGGTAAACGCCAACTTCCCAGGGCGGTTTGTGGTGGCAGCGAGATGCTGCCTGGTGCCTCTCAGGGTAGCCTGGCCCCAGGGAGCAGGCAACCTGATGCAACCGCCTGCAAAGTGACCACAGTGAAGTAATAAAGTGTTCGTTGCTTTGCCCGTCCTTCCTCACCCTCTCTGAAGGAAACAGGGAGGGTGTTGCTTGTCCCCTCTGCTGGGACCCCTTTCCGCAGGTATTCCACGAGAGGTTGGGCTGCTCGTGGGTGGGTTTTCTCTTTGCTGCACAGAAAACTGTGGTTTACCTCAGTTTTCTGTAGATCCTGTTATTCCTGCATGGATCCATGTCTCTCCTCTGCTTGGGAGGGTTTTATGGTATAGATAGTATCCAGTGCAGCATGAGGAGCTGGAGTTTTGATGCTTTGGCTACCTGGAGCACTGGTGGGTGGTGGTGTGACCTGTCCTGTGGATCCTGTCAGGATTGCTGTGGTGCCTCTAGGTGGGGACGTCAGCAGCACTCTGGCTCCCAGACTGTCTTTTTCTCCTCAAGGCTGCTGGTTTGATAGTGGGATGGTGTTAAAGACAAACAGGGTGGCACCCTTCAAAGGAGTGCCTGACTCTTGTGTTGGACCTGTGCATTCTCTGAGGAGTACAGAGGCATTTACGGATGTTCATGTTATAAAATTCAAGTTTTAGGTGGGGCTGATGCATGAGATGAGTTGGCAAGTTCTGTTGGGATGGCAAAGGCTGCTCTCCATGGGCTGGTTGCTGCTGCTGGCTCTTCTTGGCAGCTCCTCTTCCCGCTCCATGCCTGGCTTTGAGCATGGAGGTGGGCAGAGGAGCAGCCCGTGCCCTTCTCCTGGGTCTCATGCTGCCTGTCCCGCTGCCCACAGGAGGTGCTGGAGCTGGAGAGGACACTGGGAGGGTACCTGCTGGAGGAGCCCAAGCCGCTGCCCTTCAAGGACAGCTACCACAACCTGCGTCTCTCCATCCATGACATCCCCCACGCGCTGTGGAGGAGCAAGCTGCTGGCCAAGTACCAGGTGAGGGGCTCAAGGTGGGGCAGCCAGGGGCCCAGACTGGGAGCACCATCTTCAGCCAGGCACCACAGGGTCGTGGGTGCCTTGCTCTTGTCCCCAGAGTTGTCTCCCAAAGGGATGAAGGAGGAAGGGGGAGTGGTTCTCTGGTCTTTTTGGTGGGACGCTCTCTCTGTGGCATCCCGCTGTCCCATCTCATCCCTCATGGGGTGGCTGGAGGAGGTGGGATCTCCCAGGAGAGCTGCTGGAGCCTTTGCTGAGCCCATGCTTTGGTGGCCCGCAGGAAATCCCCTTCTATCACATCTGGAGCGGCAGCCAGCGAGCCCTGCACTGCACCTTCACCCTGGAGAGGTACAGCCAGGCCTCCACTGAGCTCACCTGCAAGATCTGTGTCCGGCAGGTGGAAGGGGAAGGGCAGATCTTCCAGCTCCACATCACGCTGGGAGAGGTGAGTGCAGGGGAGGTGGGGGGACAGTGAGGGGACACCCTGAGGTGTTTCAGCTCTGTGCTGCAACATCTCTCCCTGTCCTTTCCCTTGCAGCACTCCAGCTCCTTCGACACACTCCGTTCCCACCACAGCGGTGCCAGCTCCACCACCCAGGTGGGACCCTACGCCTTCAAAATCCCCCTTTCCATCCGGCAGAAGATCTGCAACAGCCTGGATGCTCCCAACTCCAGGGGAAACGACTGGAGGCTTCTCGCCCAGAAGCTCTCCATGGACCGGTGGGTGTCCCCATGCTTTGTTTTCTGCTGCTGTTCCCCAGGCAGGGGGGCTTCAGTCTGTGCTCCTTCTCTGCTGCAGGCACCTACTGAGGTTATGTCTGGCTCAATAGGTGTACCCGTAAATCTGGATATAGCTCTGCCTAGTTATATCCATCTCTATCTATGGATACAGTTTTAAACCAAAAGAGAGAAGGTTTAGGTGAGATATTAGGAAGAAATTTCTGGCTGTGAGGGTGGGCAGGCCCTGGCACAGGTTGCCCAGAGAAGCTGCAGCTGCCCCATTCCTGGAAGAGTCCAAGGCCAGGTTGGACGAGGCTTGGAGCAACCTGGGATAGTGAAAAGTATTCCTGCCAATATCCGGGGGTTTGGAATGAGATGAGTCTTGAGGTCGCTTCCAGTCCAGACCGTTCTGAAATCCATCTGTGGGTCTCTTAGCACTGTGAATGGCCCTTATCTGGGGCCATGGCTGTGCTGTTCTTGCCTGGGTTCACCCCAGGGACTGAAGGGAGGGAGGGTAATTTCAGCAAAACACAGCTTACATTGCTTTTGCACGAGTGCCAGCTCTGTCTAAAAGTGGAAGGTGGCATCTCGAGGGCTTTGGCATTTGCGTTACTTCATTCCCATTGAGGTTCATGTTGCAAACAGGTTTGCTGCTTTGGGATCCTCCCTCCTTCCATCCCCAAAGGGCACCACACCAACCTGGTCCTCCTCTGCTTCTCCTTCTCAGGTATCTGAACTACTTTGCCACCAAAGCCAGCCCCACTGGGGTGCTCCTGGACTTGTGGGAAGCCGAGCACCAAGACGACGGCGATCTCAACACCCTGGCCAGTGCCTTAGAAGAGATGGGCAAGAGCGAGATGCTGGTGGTCATGGCCACAGAGGGGGACTGCTGATGATGCTCCCATGGCTGGTGGGCTGGGAGGACGAGACAGGAGGTGAGGAGGGGTCCTTCCCCGATGGCAGCAGGGGGAGGTACATCCATCCTGAGCGAGGAAGGGCCGAGGCCGTCACTTCTCCTCCCTCCCCACATCACTGTCAGCCTTAGAGACCCATCCTCAGCGTTTACAAGCGACTCAAGTGTTACGCAGCATTCCTCTTCCTCCTCCTCATGGCATGGGGAGGAATTAGGGCTTCTCGAGCTGGGATGGGGGCTTTCCTTTTCCTTCTTCTTTTGGGTTCCCCTCCTGCTCCTTTAATAGCATTTCTGCATTGAAGAGACGAGTACAATCCAGGCGAACGGCTTAACTTCTGTCAAAGGCTTCAGGCAGCTTAACGAGGCAAATAAGAAAGAAACAAAGGAAAAAAAAAGTTTCTTAGGAAACGCAAATAATTTATTATCCAGAGCTTTGGATGTGTCTTTTTTTTTTAAAAAAAAAAAAAGAAAAAAAGAAAAAAAAGAGACAGATTTATTAATCTTTTTTCTTTTTTTCCTTTGGTGTGTGAGAGCAAGAGCGTTGCTGTGGTCGGGGTGGCAGAGAGAGAGATTTCAATGGACACACTTTTGTAGGGAAAAGCATGTGATCCAAGTCAAGCAAAACATGTTTACATGTCCTGGGACCCCCAGGGAGTCCATAGGGTGAAGTGCCTCTCCGCCCCTCTGGTTCAGAGCCAGCTCAGACCGTTCCCAAGGTTTTTTTCCTTGCAAACTCCCCTTTTCCTGGCAGCGGTGCCCAGCGGAACGAGGGACTCTGTTTCACCTGTGAGGAGGGATGAGGGATGCTGCCCTGTGTTTGGGGTTCAGGGTGGGGAGAGTGCATCCAGATATGGGTGTTTTTAATAAATTCTTCCCTGGCATTGTTTGGGGGAGCTTTTTAGGATGACTGCGCCTTCATTTGCGTAACTTCAGTACAAACCAAAGATTTTGGTCCTACAATAACCTCCGGACCCCGAGGCTAAAGCGGGGAATATTTTAAACCCAGCAGGATTTTGCAGTGAACACTTCAAATCTGGGCCCCGGCGGTCCAAGGGAGGAGAGGACCGACTTGTGGAAGGATCCAGGGAGAGCAGAGGGCTGGTGGGCTGGGATCTGGCCGCTTCAGACTGCCTCCATCTGGGGTCCGTGCACCTGTGCCCGGTTTGTGATGCAGTATTGCAGCAGGGATTCGGGGAGGGATACCTCAGCATCCCCAAGTTCTGAGCCAGGCTGAGCATTTCCACACGAGGGATGGCATTGTGAGCGGTGATCAGGTTTCTATTCCTCGTCGCAGCTCCTGTTTTTCCCTGTAATAGGCTTTTTGTAACAGTGGAGAAGTTGTGGGGTGAATGGAAAGTAATCAAGGGGTAGGCAGGAACCAGGTTCCTCACACAGATATGATGTCTTGATGAAGGTAAAAATTTAGGTTGCCTGCAGGTAGAAATAGTTACTCAGCGAGTGCTGTATGTTAGAAATTTGTCTGTTATAAAGGAAAAAATACAGGAAGGGGGTGGTAAGCTCAGGATTAGACTAGGTCACACGGCAAGGCTGTGGGTTCTCTGTCAGTGGAAGTATTAGGAGCAGGTCCTGCTTTGGGCTGTGACGTGCAGTGTCCTGGCTGCAAAGCCCTGGCCCCGTGTCACGGGGTGCCTCTGTCATCCTACAGTGTGCTGGGGACTGGAGCACACTCAGGGAGCCCTGGAGAGCATCACCTGCACAGGGCAGCTCGGGGAGAGCTTTCAGTATTGCTGGGGCACGATGGGATTCCTCTGGGCAGCTCTTGGAGCAGTGATGGGACACTTAGAGCCATTCCCTGCTGTGTTTCGGGGTCTCTGGTCTTGTTGTTGGGTTTTTAAGGCTATGGGAGAGATCTATTTCACTTGTGCTGGATGGGAAGACTGCTGCTGGGTGAGCTCCTCTGTCATATGGGAAGGGTTTTATCTGTCCTGTAGGTTGCATTTGAGCATTTCTGAGCTAAGAAGGAATAAGCAAATTTGGAAAGAAACAAAGACTTGATGGATCAAACCAGCTGCTGGTGGTTTAGAGGGCTCCTTTCTCAGTTCCACGGTGTTCTCTGTGAGATGAGATAAGATGCTCCTTCAGGTCACCTCTGAATCTCTCTTGCTCCCATTCTCACTGTCTCTGGTTTATGGATTATTGCACCAGCACATGTGTCTGTCCATCCGTCCATCCATCCATCCTGCCCATGGGTGCCTCTGTCTCCATCCCCGTCCATCTGCATTCATCTTCCTTTTGGCAGCCTGACTCAGCCGTGTTTGGGGAGGTTCTCCCCATTTTCCAGACCAGGGAACCTGTGTTGGAAGCGGGGCAGGGGGGAGGCAGGGTTTGCCCCCCACTCCAGTCCCCTGAGCACCTGCACCCATCTCCCATGGGTGCCAGCTCCCCAGGAGCCCTCCACGCCTCCCTCCATGACCAGGGGTTTCTCCAGCCTAAAGGCAAAGGCAGACCCGTGGTCTGTGTCATGCTGGCAGTGTCCATCTCTCGCTCCACAATCTGTTTCCATATTTATATGTCCAGGGGATTGGGCCTGGTGGCATCCTCTGAAACCGCGTCTGTTTATTCTGTAAACTAAAGAACTGTAAATAAAGTTTAGCATTCCTATTGTAACAAATTAATTTTTATGCAATAAATTATATTTCCTAGTCTAATAAAAAAAATTAAAAAAACCCCACAACAATCTGCTCTTTCTACTGTTAATCACTCACTCGTTCCTGGGGGGTTTAGCACCTGCAGGGATTCGGGTCTGGCAGCACTGGCAGTGCGGGTGTCCCTGTGAGCTTCCCTCCAACCTGTTTTTGGCTGGGATGCTACAGGCATGCCAGTGGGAGGATGTTGCTGTCAGAGTCCCTGATGGAGGTAGGCTGGAGGTTGATTGATGGGTTGTTTTGGACCTGCATGGGTGATTACGAGGCGGGAGCTGAGCGCTGGAGCTGTGTCTCCGTGGGCTAAGCCACCTTCTCAAGCAGTTCATTCCCTTCCCCAAGGGATATCCTGCAGAAAGCAATGCCCCTTCCAGCAAGGACCAGGACCAGGGGGGCTAATTTGGGGGGGGGGTGAGCGGATCACAGAGCTGCAATCTGCAACTCCAGCCTCCCACTTTGCTTCCTTCCTTGCTTGGGGACAACTGCTGCTCCCCTGCTTCAATTCCAGCAAGGAAACAAAGCCAGAAGGGTTTGCAGAGGGATACGAGGGTCCCGCTATCCTGATCTGGGTCGTTCACTCTGTCCAGCTCGTGGGGACCAGGTGCCACCAGGAGATGGCAACGTTTTACCTGCTCTGGGCAGACGTGGGGATTCTGCAACCAGTGAAAGAAATGGGGAGGAAGTTACTGCCCTGACACTGCAGCAACTATCATGTAGCCATGCACAGAAGCCAAACCTTCCCAGGCTGGGCTTTCAAGCTCTGCATAAGGTGCTGAGGCAGATACCTTCTGAGAAGGAATAAGCTTTTCAGTCACAGAATGATCTGGGTTGGAAGGGACCTTAAAGATCATGCAGTTCCACCCCCTGCCATGGGCAGGGACACCTTCCACCAGCCCAGGTTGCTCCAAGCCCCATCCAACCTGGCCTTGGACACTTCCAGGGATCCAGGGGCAGCCACAGCTTCTCTGGGCAACCTGTGCCAGGGCCTGCCCACCCTCTCAACCAAGGACTTTCGTCCTAATATCCTATCTAACCCTGCAAAGCCATTCCCTCTTGTCCCTTTCTCTGCATCTGAATTCCTTTACCCTCCATCTCCCAAGATGCTTTCCCTGGGTACCCTTTCCACTAAGTGATCTTTCCAAGGGCCCAAATCCATGGATAGCTTTGTCCGACTGGTGCCTGATTTCCCCTGTTGATCTCCTATTGAAACACCCAGCTTGCTCAGTCCCCTTAAAATCCAGCTGCCCCAAATCCCTGCACACTGAGCCCAGTCCCCACGACAGGTTCAAAATCCCACCCCTAAGTGTTGACAGATTTATTCTGCAGGAGAGAGGACATCCAGGAGCAGGGGAGCAGCGTAGGGCTGTCCCTAAAATCTGCCCCCAGCCCATGTAGGGGCTGTGTTGTTGTGCAGGGTCTCTCGAGTGTGGGTAATATTGACTGGAGGGGTCATCGTGGCTCTGGCCCAGCGTGGCCTGGCTTTGTTCCCCCTGCTGGGCTGTCACAAGTCCCTTGTGCTGATGTGATCCGAGGCTCTTCCCCAGCAGTGGGTTTTTTGACATGATAGATGGCAGCAGGTCAGAAATACCAGGCGAGTCCCTCCGAGCTGATGAGCTACTGACTCGGATAGGCCGTGCCATCTCCTCAGGTGCTTTCCCAGCTTGGCATGTCAGTGTGGATGAAAATCCCAAGAAGAAACCTCTGGAGAGAAACCCACGTGCTCCTCTCAAGCCTTTCCATGTCAGCACATCGCCAGTGGGTCGGTTGCGTGCTTCTGCTTGTTTTGCTCACAAAGGAGCCGAAAAACATCGAGAGCCTGTGTGTGTCTTGGGTTATTTTGACATCTGGGTGGCCAGGGCCATCTGACCTGCTCTCCTTGCAGGCTCACAGGCTGCAGAGGGTGGTGGCCAGCCGTGCATGCACTGGTGCTACTGGGAGGTATTTGGGTCCCTCTGTATTTCTCCCATAGGCAGCTGTAGGTGGAAAAAAAAATCCAGACTAGACTACTTCAGGGTCTTTTGCAAAAAAACCCCAGAGAGTATTCTGCTTTGATGAAGAAGGGCTGGATGCACGTGCAATGGAGGAAAAAGCAAGGAAGAGACCCAGGCTGGTTATTGTCACCTCAGGGACTGGAGATGGGGAAGGCTAAAGGCAAACAGCTGGCAACAGGCAACAGAGAATGTAAAACTCCACCAATTAATTTGCCAACACTGATACAAAGGAATTGGCAAAGCCTGCCATGATGTTTTCCTTCACATTCACACCGGGCTCTGAAAGGGAGTGTTGAAGGAAATTGAGGACTTTACAGTGAAATTCACGCTGATGGGGCATTGCAGGAAGCACAGAGACTACAGGAGGGTCTCGGGTGACGGGCCCCAAATCCTACAGAGTGTTTGCCCCATTCCATCAAAAACTCAAGCCCAGCAAAAGCCTGTGCCATAACCCAGAATGTGATGAACACTGATTTTCACAGCATGGTTTGTGTCAGAAGGGACCTTAAAGATCATCTCCTTTCACACCCCTGCTGTGGGCAGGGACACCTTCCACTAATCCCAGGTTGTTCCAAGTTCCACTGAGCTCAGCCTGGGACACTCCCAGGGATCCAAGGGCAGCCACAGCTTCTCTGGGCAACCTGTGCCAGGGCCTCTCCACCCTCCCAGGGAAGAATTCCTTCCCAATATCTCACCTAACCCTGCCCTCTGGCAGTGGGAATCCATTCCCCCTTGTCCCTCCAAGCCCTTGCCCAAAGTCCCTCTCCAGCTCTCTTGGAGCCCCTTTAGGCACTACATGGCGTGGACATACACAGAGAGGGGGGTCAAGTAATAAAGAGGGCAAGGTCATTAGCTGGGGGCCTGTCTGTGTAGGCAAGTGCAGTGTATTGATAGGGAGCAACTGAGGCACCAAAGGTTTTATGCCCCTTTTTGTATCCCTTGAATTCCCTATTAACTAGGTAATGCTGTAATAAAAGGTGTTCACAGTGTTGTATGTGTGCTAGCTGCTAAAGTAGTGGTCTATATCCTCTTTAGATTTTTACGCTCTTTACTAATGTTTTTAATGTTTATTCTTGCTGGAAGATTTCTTGTAGTGTTTGATTGTTGTATTCCTATGTTTTTCTGGGCTTGTATCCAAACAACCAAATCCATGGGATTCGGCGGTCTTTGGCTCACCTC